>CM024567.1:38061661-38540697 GCA_014182515.1 Eucalyptus microcorys
TATTTGGCGCATAAAGACTGGTTAGGTATAGACTAAGTCATCCTAAAGAAAATGAATAAAGTTGAGGACATATGGAGATTGGTTCACAAAACTCGCATACCAAATGACGTGGCCGACTGTAATTAATCGGGGTTAAATATGGCTCTTCGAAAGGCACCGTTAATAATCCATCACATTAATTATAACATCAAATTTGGAGACCCGTCTTAGTGTATCTAACACCACTCGAAAGAATACAAAGAGGGAATATGTGAGGTGCATCTCATAGAACTTTAGTCTAAATATCAAATTACTAAGCGAAACGACATTTTTAAGTGGGAAGTCTTCTCTGGATGCTCTTAGTTAAATCCTTCCCCATAGTAATTTGGCTTTTTTCTTTGTCTATTGAGTGACCGAAGAGGGTGACTTTTGTCTATAAAAGCATGAAGGACATTGCCAAATGGCTGCAAGATAATTTAAGTGGTTGTCCCTATAAGTCACGAGGTGCGTTTGAAACGCGACACGCAACTTGAAATGAAGCAGGCATAAATCAAGCTCATGAGTTGCTTCCAAGGAAGAAAAGTGTATTGAGAGAGAGAGAGAGAGAGAGAGAGAGAGAGAGAGAGAGAGTATGGAGGAGGAGCATCAGGTGGCAAGTGTAGGAGGCCCAGTAGCTTTGGGAGGTAGCAACAGGATAGTGGCCATTAATGTGAAGGGCACGATGCCACCTTTTGATCCCCCTGATAACACGCATCAAGAGGACTCACAAAAACAGGTTCTCTCTCTCTCGCTCTTTCTCTCGTCTTTCACGGAACATAACCTTCAATGAGTCCCCCGATTTCCAACCTTAGATGGGCCAAACCAATCACAATTCTACGGGACTATCTTGTTTGCTAGACTCTAATGTTGTCCATTACGAAAAAGAAAAAAGAGAGAGTATGGAAGCAAGAAACACTATAGTTGAGTCACTTGCTATGAGACTTCATATCAGGTCATCTTTCACCATGTCCCATGTCCCATGTCCCAAGTGCCTAATAAATCACTATTCTTGAGGGGAGTGCATGTCAAATAGAATACATGCACGACCACTGACCTTGCAGAATAAGTTTCTGATCTAATTGCATTTGTCCTTGTGGTTATTCAGAAACCTGGACTGAGACACTTCTTATCATTTGTTGGCCCCGGTTTTCTGGTTTCCATCGCATATATTGACCCCGGAAACTGTAAACTCTCTCTCTCTCTCTGTGTTTGAGTGCGTGCTTTCGTGTGGTCTCTGGATGAGTTCGTGTTGAATTCACTCTCTCTCTCTCTCGGTTTGACTGCGTGCTTTAGTGTGGTGTCTGGATTAGTTCGTGTTGAATTCATAGTTCTACAATCGATGTTGCAGTGGAAACTGATATGCAAGCTGGAGCAAATCATGTCTACGAGGTAACCCAAAAGAACACCGATACACAAAGTATATAAGTTCATACTTATACAAGTATATAATGTATCCATATATCTTTGTGCCAATATTTATAATTTATTGGATCATATGGTCAGCTTCTGTGGGTTGTACTCATTGGGTTGATATTTGCTCTCATCATCCAATCGCTGGCTGCTAATCTCGGAGTGACCACTGGTAATCATTCCGTTAAAGAAATTTAAGGAGGAATTTATGACTCTTGCAACTTCTTGAATGTGATTATTGACTTGTCTTTTATGAATTTTTCGGAATTCCAGGCAAACACCTGGCTGAGCTATGCAAGGTCGAGTATCCACCGTTGGTGAAGTATTGTCTATGGCTTCTGGCTGAACTGGCCGTCATAGCCGCCGATATACCCGAAGGCATCTCTCTCTCTCTCTCTCTCTCATTATCATGCCCTTCATCATATCAAGTCGTAGAAATCATGTTCGGTATCTCATATTTCCTTGCATCTCTCTCCCTCTCTCTCTCTCTCTCTCTGTCATTATCATGCCCTTCATCATATCAGGTCGTAGAACTCATGTTCGGTCGGTATCTCATATTTCCTTTTACGAACTATTCTTCAGTTGTCACAGATCTTTATCGACTTTTTCATCTACACATATTGGACTTGCACTCTTTATTGCTTTTCTCTTTCTACTGACCTTAGGATAGGGTGTTTTTCGTTACAACGTCTGAAGATAGGGCTAAGAACTTATGGTCGGAAGTGTAAGAAAAAGTCCTGAAATGGAGGGGAATGAACATTTTTCTGAGATGGGTGGGTTTAGATATGTTTATCAGGGCCTTTCTTCTTTTGGGGTGGTTTTCACAATAAGGATGTGTCTGTAAAGAGATCCAAGTCTCGCTCGTAATAACATTGGTCTGCTTTGGATTAGAGCTCGTATGGTTTTATTCTTTTGGGCTTGAGCCAGAAAAGGCCTCGTCACAAGTTAGGACAATTGCCATGGCACTTCATTTTATCACACCCAGATGATGTGGGATTCGGTCCATTCCTACCCCCATCGCTATCCTAGAGTTGGCCCGTACTTTCTCCAAGCTCTCTAGCCTTGGCAATCATTCCCGCCCTTGTCAAATCGGGTTGTTATAGTGTCGATGGAGTTTTATGACATTGATATGCTTAAAAACAGTGGGTAGTGCTTGCAAACCCTCGCCTTAATCCGTGCGAGGGTTGCTGGCCCTCGTCGGCAAAGTAGAATAACTGATGGTATTATATTCTTCCTCGTTTTTTCTTTCTTTTTTTCCAATTTTTTTACCTTTTTATGTCTTTAATTCTAATACTTTTTATCCTCTTTTTAATTTTTTTTTTCTAATTTTGTTCCTTTTTTTTTTTTTTTCTCTTTTCATATTTTCAACTTCTTTTTTTTCCTGATGTTCTGCTTGGTGAGCCTTATATGGGTGGCACATTTCTTAAGAAAGTAATAAAAAGGGCATATCAATATTTTCCATTAATCAACGAAAGTAGAGACTTGATTACATAAATTTGATAAGTTTTAAAACATGATTGTAGTATTTGAAAGTTTTAGGAATTGATTGTACTTTCATGATAAGTCCTAGGACTTTGAATATATTTATCCCTAAAATAAACGGCATAACTTTATTAGTAAAAAGATAAAGCATTTGGTGTCATTTAATTAGGTTAAATGTTTGTCTTTTGTTTGCTTCAATATACACGACTACCCTTATTTAGATAGATTACATTCACGAAACACCAGATAGACTCTACACAAAACATGTAATTGCAAGAACGTATCAAACCTCTTCATCTCTAAATTATTCAACTTCCTCAAAGACGCCGCATCAGCAAGCTGACGGAGTAGCGTTCTGATTCATCCACATCACGAATATATCCTGAAACACTTTACCAGAAATCGGGTCGCAGTTGCATAATTCTAAAACTCTCTGTTTGATGATTCATCGAATGCGTCGTATCATAGTTGTATGTAGTTACGTTCCATTGCATTTGTCCTGCGAGTTTATATTAACTAGATTTACTGACCTGTTAATGTTTGCAGTGATTGGGACAGCCTTCGCACTTAACATACTGTTTCACATCCCATTGTGGGCTGGAGTTTTGCTCACTGGTTGCAGCACGCTCCTGCTTATTGGCCTGCAGAAATATGGGGTACACTTGGAATTCCATTTAATTAATTAAGAACATGGGTATTAATTTTCTTTGAATTACCTATGCCAATTATAATATAGTCACACTAACTTGACGATGACTGAATTTGTTTCGTCGTGATTTGATTTGATGTTGTTCTCTATTTTCGGTACCGTGATTGTTTCGATCCACTAAGAAACTCAATCTAAATGTTCGGTTGGTAGATTCGGAAGCTGGAACTGCTGATAGCTATATTGGTATTAGCACTGGCGGCGTGTTTCTTCGCCGAAATGGGCTATGTGAAGCCTCCCACTTCGAAGGTCCTGAAGGGAATGTTCATCCCCAAGCTCTCTGGGAACAGCGCCACCGGGGACGCCATCGCCTTGCTCGGCGCACTCGTGATGCCGTATGATATCACTTTATAATAGATCTCACACTGTCTATTTTATACATGAAATTGCTCGTGCCATTGTTAGATTTGAGACTTTCATTGCTTGTCAACAGGCACAACCTGTTCCTCCATTCTGCTTTGGTCTTGTCCAGGAAAGTTCCGAGATCGGTCCAAGGCATCAACGTACAGAATTCCTAACTTCATCTTCGATTTTCTATTCCTGTCTGAAGTTTTCTTTGGTGAAAATCTTATTCCTTGTTAAAAAAGCAAGGTCATTCTTTAGATGGTGTGATGTGTGTTCAATTATCGTCACTTGCGTTTGCGCTAATTGTGTTTGTAAAACATACATATTATCAATTTCGCACGCTCAATTTCCACAGAAAGGCTTTTCGTTAATACAGCAACATGAAAATTTGTCATTCTTTCGTTATACATTCATGTTTCTAGGGGAAATTTCTAGTCAACGCTTTCAAACATCAACCTTTTTTTGCAATTATCTAGAGAATACGTGCACTTTTGATTTTGTCTCATCAATCTGTGCAGGAAGCCTGCCGGTTTTTCCTTATGGAAAGTGGGTTCGCATTATTCGTGGCATTCTTGATCAACGTTGCCATCGTTTCTGTGGCTGGCACTGTCTGCTCGAGCGACAATCTTTCCAGCGACAATGCAAGTCGATGCAGCGATCTTACTCTCAATTCTGCTGCATTCCTCCTCAAGGTTCCAATTCCTAACAGAGACTATAAACCAGTTGGACCACAACATAACATTATAACTGAGAATAAGACTATTATTCTTTTCTTTAATGCATGGTTTTACAGAATGCCTTGGGAAGATCAAGCTCGACGGTTTATGCCATTGCATTGCTAGCTTCAGGGCAAAGCTCCACAATCACCGGAACCTATGCAGGCCAATTCATCATGCAGGTTGTTAATTAAGAAATTTCATGTAATTAGCTATTTAAAGTGAACACTCGAACAACTCTTTTTTTTTTCCTGTGTGTTGTATAATTGTTTAGGGATTCTTGGAACTCAAAATGAAGAAATGGATACGGAACCTAGTTACTCGATGCATTGCCATTACACCGAGTCTCATTGTCTCTATCATTGGCGGATCTTCAGGAGCCGGTAGGCTCATCATCACCGCGTCGGTATGCAAATTACTCCAACGTCTCCTGCCACTTCCACATTTGAATTCTTTCTGTCATCATCTGGTGACATGTGTTTGCATTTTATTCTGATTCAATTTGTTATATGATGTAATCGATGTTGTTTTTTAGATGATTCTATCATTTGAGCTCCCGTTTGCTCTTATCCCACTCCTTAAATTCAGTAGCAGTGCAACAAAGATGGGACCGCACAAAAACTCAATCTTCGTAAGTTGTTCTTCTGATCTTTACAACGTTGAACTTTAAACTTGGTTCTTTATTTCAGAAGTCCTAAAAAGATACCAATTGTTAAAAAAGATGAAAGAACTGAAAGTAATGCAGAAGAACATGTGAATTATGAGCTAATGACAATCCTTTATTTCCACATCTTTTGTGACTGTTGATGCAGATTATTGTGATCTCGTGGTTACTAGGAGCGGGACTCATCAGTATCAACATCTACTACCTCAGCACGGGCTTTGTCAGCTGGCTAATCCACAACAGTCTTCCCAAAATTGCCAACATTTTCATTGGGATCCTAGTGTTCCCACTCATGGCCATCTACATCATTGCAGTGATCTACTTAACTTTCCGAAAAGACTCCTTTGTGACATTTACTGATGACCCTGTTAAGCACGCAACTTCAATGACCATCGAAGATGGATGCGGCAATTCTGGCAAGTCGCAGGACCAACTCCCTTATCGGGAGGACCTAGTAGACATTCCTCTTCCGGAATAGTTTGCATCACACTGCTTAACCCTCAAGAAGGTATCCCCCAATGTACACAGAGAGCTATGCTAAAGTTGAATTATCTAGTAGAGTTGTGGTGAAAGAACTACCAGTAGAATCATAGCTAGAGTCAAGATCAGTCAAAGGTAATCTCTTGCTGCCGCTCTTTTTATCAGAGCTACTGGGCAGAACATTGAGTATAATGCCTTTGTAACTTAAAATTGTTAATCGACTCCTATAAAATTTATCTTCATTAAATATAAGCCTACTCAGGTTCGTTGCCTTATCTACACCGTCACTGCATAACAGTACAAGTAACCTATGAAATACGACATGAACTCGAATATGACGCAGAGGCAACATACAGAGAAAGATGTGAAGTGACAAGCCCCAAGCCAATTCTTGGCAGAAGATCCAGGGGTTCTCAAGTATAAAATATCCTCTCGAAGCTCTGGTTCGGTTCAGGAAGAGATAAAGAGAAAGGGATTGGAGCATGAATAGTCCTGGTTTCACCCAAAGGCGAGACGGCCTAATATGCATTTCTCTTTGGCATCGAATGTTCTCAAAACCAGGCAGACATGGGAGGCTTCAGTTATATGCTTTGAGAACTGGATCGTAAACTCGCTTGGTTGACCCAGATGAGATTACGATTCTTCTTGGACTATCCGCTGTGCTTGGATTTCCATTGGGGTTTCAATTAATTTAGCATCTTGTGTCTCCATAGCAACGTAAAGCAGGAGTTTAAAAGAGTGTGCGTCTATGATTGCAGTTCTCCTTTAACTATGTTGTGAAGTTTATCAAGTTGCATGACAAATGGGAGAAAGAAAAGAGTCAACGCAGCTACATGATTAGATGTCATTGACATGCGATATTGTAGATATGCGTTTATCTGCGATGTTAAGCCTATGTCCCGCTCATAACGATATTGTTCGTTTTGGGCTGGATTCTTCTGGGTTTTGCCCAAAAAATGCCTCGTTACAAATTAGGATAAGTGCCATCGTATATATGGCACTTCACCTCACCACATCTATATGATAAGGAATTCGGTTCATTTCTACATCCATCGCCATCCTAGAATTGGAGCTGCACCTTGTCCAGGCCCTCTTTGGCCCCGCCAATCACTCCCACCCTCGTCAAACCGGGTCGTTACAGCAAAAGCAATGTAGATCTAGAAATGGATTTTAGTTCCATTGACTTCCCCAATTACAGCCACACAACCCAAATGAAAGTATGAGACGGAAAGGATGAGAATTTTTATACAGACATTGCAGAATGCAGAGCTTCTCTTTGATAATCATCAAAATAAAGATGTCGTGATGATCTTCTCTGAGTTTCTGAGAGGATGTTCAGATACTTGGTTTCTATTTCTCTCCTATACCTTATTGTCTCTATATCAGACTTGTATGTGCCAATGATTGTCTCCTTTTTAAACATTAGAACATGGGATGTAGCATGAGAATGGCCCTGTTTAGTGCGGTATCATAATCGACAAGTGAGAGGTTGTCCATCTGATATTTTCCTTTTTCTTATGAATGGTGCGGCTGATGGATGGTTGACTCCTATTAAATTTAGGTAGTGGTCAGCTATATCTGAAATCTGAACTCAACGATTGTGGCCCTTATCCTTGCGGTCGGTTCATTGACTATTAAACAAAGAACAATGAAAACCTTTCGAGAGGACTATGTAATTAAAAAGAAGTTTATTAGGTGGATTGATAGTTGCCAAAATGCAATATTTTACTAAAGAAAGTACGTTTTCTTGTATGTTATGTGATTATTTAATACTAGTTGGACATGATTAGAGTAAAAGTTGAATTCAAGGAATGTAGACATAAGCAATGATCTAAAAGCAGTTGGAATTGGAATAATAGATTATTAGTTGAACTCGAGGGGTGTCGACCTGATGGCGCTTTACGTAGTCCAATAAAATGAGCTCCCTAGGATATATTTACGCGCGCTCGATATAAACTATGTAGCAGGAATCTGTCATAATTATGGTTATCATGAAACACGCTTGTTTCCTCGCAGGTCTGTCATTTTCCTTGAAGCATATGATTTTAAACTTCTCAAGAAGATAATTGTGAACAAGCTTATGTCACGTCAACGATAGTTTTAACCAAATTCTAGACAAAATCCAGGGCTAACTAAACCTGCTCAACTAGTTCAACGTATCTTCGGCCAAAAAGGAAAGAAACTACTTATACATATTCTTCCGGATACTGACGTTACATGGAAATTATATTACCCGGAATGATAATTTATGACATATCGGTACTTTTCTATTCAATCAACTTATAACACAAAATTTACCGGTGGATTGTCGAAAAGACCTAAATTGGAATGCTAGAATCATAAATAAAGGCACACTAGCAAAATATCGCTCTAAATAAATACTTCACATTTTTATTATAAAATATAAATCAGATCGTTTTCAATTACTAATTAGAGTGAATGTAATTAGAATCGACAGGTGAACCTAATGTTGTTACTTGTAGGGATCGAATATCCTAAACACAATGGACGAATCTCATGTATGATTACTCCGTTTTGTATCGATTTAGGTTACATCGTATATTCCGCTCGAGTGCAGATAGAATAAGTTGTTTGCGTGATTATGAATGACTTCTTAAGACAGATAAGTGGAGCAACTATGGTCAGAGCAGAAGGGATAAGAGTCACTTTGCTTACGTTTGAAATGGATTTTACCCATTGACTTTGGTGTATTACTTTGCTAATTACCTACTTCAGAAAAAAAGGTATTACACATTTGTATCTCAAATTACCTTCCTCTCTGGTCGGAGGTGGAATCCTTTTGCCAACTCGTGGCAGCATGACCTCCAATCACATTAACCCAAAAACCTGCAAAAAAAAGAAAAAAAAGAAAAAGAAACTTTTACTCAAATAAAGCCTGTCTCAAATATGACCGCACATAGATTTACGCATCTGATTATCTCATCCTGATTTAGACTTGGAAAGTCTGTCCTGATACTGGGAGCCCTTTAGGAGTACGAATGAGTCTTTACCTTAATGTGATAGGATTCCGGCAGGCAATCCTAGACGCTCCTAGATTTTATTATTGGAGTCGCAATTACTTCTGGTTAATGAGTATGACATAAGCTACGAGGCACTAGCCGAGGGAGTTCTATATGGAGGAAAACACTCTAGAGAACAGAGCACAAGACTTTTACAAAACCTCTTTCCTAATGGACTTAATCAGGAAAAGTTCTAAGGCGATGGAAGTTCCCTAAAAATCATAATCTTTATACGTGGAATGCAATTTGTTCATGAGCCTTCTGTTATGTGCAATCAAATCCTAATATGATTGATATTGGAAATTGCTTATTAGGCCATCACAAAAAACTTGCGTGATAATCTTATGTTTACTTTATCAATAAAGGCTTAGGATTTGATAACAATCTTTTAGTTTACGCGGCATCAGGCCTAGTATATACTTATTTATAAAGTTTAGCGCACCTTAAGAAAACTAGAAAGTATATACTAAAGAACGATATGATCCAAAATACGCTGCTCAAGCCCCTAAAAAGCAATACTCAACGGCAAACTCTAGGGTAGACCTCTTCTTATGTCTCTGCATCACTGAAAATTGCTCCTTCCGAATGGTCAACTCGAGAATGGAAATAATCGGGATTCGACTAATCGACGATGCTGACCAAACATCAATGTACTTGTCTATTCGTCTTGTAGCTAAGAACAAAGTGTGTTGTGAGGAGAAAGATTAAATAAAAAAATACTCTTCTCTTTACCCATCCCCTCTACCCTTCATGTGCTTTTCCACCGCATTCTTTCCAGCACGAAGACAAAAAGTTTCCTCGAAAAGTACTACCAATTTCATCATCTTGCATCTGGTTTTTACCTATAAGATGTTATTCCAAGAGGACCACTAATAGCAATGCCGAACCCATTGAATCATGCAATCTAATCACACACGTTCGTCCGTCATACCATACTTAAAAAACAACTAATGATGACCTAATTAAGTGCATCTACTTCACTATCTTTGTTTGATGACGATCCATGTGGATTGGTGAGAATAAGATCTAGACTATAGTCAACGGACAAAGTTTAGTCGGTCACCAAAATAATTAATTAGTAAGGCTTACATTAGCAAAATTATGGAATGGAATCGTCGCTTGCATGTAGCTAAGGTTGTTAGCATAGACTGCTATATATTCTGATAAGAGACATGAATGGGTCGTTACGTGATTGACCAATTATAGAGAACGAAATGGCTTCGAAAATATCTTTGGAGATAAGTTCGGGGATTAGGTTGATTCCATTAATATCATGCAAAGTTCTTTCAAAGGTAAAAGCAAATGGATAAGACATACATCTGCAAGACCCACCTCTTAAGCTATGTTTGGTCGTCTGGATTTCTAATCAAGATAGAACTGGATAATATAGAATATGAAATCCTATGATTTTTTTATATCATGTACATTATTTAGTGAATTACAGTATTAAAATTGGATATATTCATATCATATTATGTATTTTTTTTTTATATAAACGGCATCTCATTATAAATTAACCTAAATATTTATAAATGGAGATGGTAAAAATCTCTCATAACACTATTCCTTAATTTATTATTATTTTATTTTTCCTATTTTTATATTATTTTCTTTATTATTTCTTTTTTTCCCCTTTCATCATTCTTTAATAAAATTTTATCAAATAGTAAATTGTATTAACATACCTAAAATACAAAAGTACCTAAAATATACAATAAATATAAATATTTAATTTATAGATTGAATGTTTATTATAAAATAGAATTAAAGTTGAATATATAAATTAAAATAAGATTAATTAAAAATAAATTTCTAATTTTCTATTTTTAATTTCTTAAATTAGAATTCAAATATTATTTATATTAAAATAAAATTTTAATTTTGTTAATTGAATACGTTTTTTATTTGAGAAAAATAAATTTCTTATTATGGACATTAAAAATCCTATCCACCTTTATTTTACCTTCTTCATGGAATAATTTTATCCTGCCTATATCCCCCTTATATCCGACTTTATCCTATCCTAAGCGAGCACCAAACGTAGGATGAGATATATCATATCCTATCCCGAATTTTATCCTGATTGCCAAACGTACCCTTAAGATTTTATTATTAGAACCAGAATAGTGTATGAGTATGGCATTGCCTATGAAATCATGTAATATGGGTTGCATATGTATCATTAGTTTATCTCTGAGGATTTATAGTTAATTCTTACATCTTTTAGCATCCATACGCTCATTTCAATCGAAGTCAACTGGCAATTAGATTGTTTGGCCAATAAACTAGCAATTAGAATTCGGAACGTTGCAATTTGATTAGGGGAAAATAAATAGAGATAAGATGGAGGAAGAGTCTTACGATTAAGCGACTAGAAATAATTCTTTTAAGTTATGATCGGAGTCTGATAGTTTAATCCCAAATGCACATAAAGCAAGCAAATTGTTCGAATTAGAGCTAATTACAGCTTATCATGCTCAAAGCCTCCCCAATTATAGCCAATTTAGGTTGCTTATTTTCGCAAAACCTTATGGTGCATTCATTTCACGGAACATGAGTGAATTGGAAAACATTTTTTTGAAAAATAATCACTTGTATTGCTAAAAAATATAATGAATGAAATTTTTTTTCATTACCCATAAAAATAGTTAGGCATTAATTGTTATATTTCTCGATGCTAATTTTTCTAAACAATATAAGCAATTATTTTTTGAAAAATATTTTTTAAATCACTCATTTTCTGCGATGAACGCACCCTTATTTTCGGTTCCGAGTGTTTGGACTCTTGATGCATAGATTTACTCCGAGTAAACACTTTCATACAAAGCCAGCTGAATTCTCATCAAAGCACAGATGTCACGGTCTATGTTTTTTGAAGGAAAGCAAGAATAGAGTAAAGGTCCGTTAGTTTCGTAAAAAATAAATGATTTGAAAATATTTTTCTAAATATGATCGCATTATCGCTTACAAAATAAATTAACAAAAAAAATATTTCCAGTGTCACAAAAATGTTTAGACATAAATTATTATTGATAATGAAATTTTTTTTCGTTAATAAATTATTTCAAGTGATATAAGCGATTATATTTTAGGAAATTATTTTACAAATCATTCATATTTCAAAAAACAAACCAAGAGAGACAAACACTAACAAAGAAATAAACCAAGTCATAATCATAGCTGTTCGACTCTAGTAAGGGCAGATATAATCTCGATCAATGAGGCGTCGCGCCCCGATCGGGGCGCCATTTTTCTTGGTCATCTCCAGAAAATTTGGCGGTTGAGTATGCACTAAGTCATCCTCCAAGAAAGAAATAAAATGAGGCACATATTACAAGGCTTGGCATATTGAAAATTTGAAAGTTACGACGTCATTAATTTTTGTGTTAAACATGGCTCCTCACTCACAAGCCACGTTACAGTGCTTGTCACGAGATTTACAGCATCAAATTTAGAGACCCGTCTTAATATGGACATTTTTCAGACAGGAATAGTATCTGCATGGTCTTGGTTGTATCCTTCCCTACAGTCATTTGGCTCTCTTTTTTCCTTTCTTGCGTTTATTAAGTGACCAAATATGGTGACTTGGGTATACGAAGCATGCTGTACAACTCATAAGCTGTGTTTGGAGTGCAACAAGAAGCGAAGCAGGTGAGGGAGAGGGGGAGGGAGGGAGAATATGTAGGAGGAGAATAAGATGACAAGCGTAGGAGCACCAACAGTAATGGGAGAGAGCAACAGTATAGTGGCCATTCAGGCCGAGGGCATGACCCCGCCCTTTGATCTCCCTAATTCTACGCATGGTCGATCTGATCAAGAGGACTCGCATGATTAGGTTTTCTCTCTCTTTCTTTTCTTTTTCTTTTCTTAGAAATTCGTGGAATATAAACCTTCCATAAGTCCGGCAATCTCCAACCTTTTTTGTTGTCAAAGAAAAAAATTCACTCATTTCTATGGATAAACAATAAAGAAACGTAGTCCAATCACAAATCAAGACAAATCCCAGGCAAATCCTAAACAAAGTAAACTCTATATAAGGAGATGAATTATCATAACAAGGTCAGGAGTCACATGCTCAAAGAGTAGATCTGTGATTTTTCAAATTAAAATCGGCAACCATCATCGAATTCATCTTTAGTAATGAGTACACACCAAAATCTCCATTTGTTACTATGACTTTGTCTTTTGACAGTGTGTGCCTAGATTCGGCGGCCTCAACACCATCATCATTCAGAATAACAAGGTTGAACACATACAGATCTAACACTTATGAGAACAAAGTTTTCATGAAACTACTCTAATCTCTTTCGAAACTAGAGTTGTACAGCAACAAAGCCCGAGAAAAGCGAAACCTCAAAATCATAGAAGCAAAAAATCATTTTAAGTGACATCACTCATGAAGCCATGACACGACCTATTGTATTGTTCTCCGGCGAACGATCTAAGCAACAATTCAACAAGGGAAGATCAACTTCGCCGATGGGAAAGATAAACGCAAAATGGAGGTCGATATTGATCCTTTCCCTCAGATGGTTGGTATGGTGTCGGCGAACTTTAGGGGAAGACCATCTCCGCATAACCTTTGCCAACGGTGCCGCCAAGAGATAAGGCAGCAATATTTCCTTGATAGTAACGAAGGGAAAGCAAAGGCTTGGTGGCAGCCCACACGCGAGGTACGTACCACCACCAGTAGTAAACGCTCCTCAACCGCCCATGATGCAAGTTCCTCGGCTAGTGATATATGAGTAACCAAGGAGTTCCCAGAAGAAACCATTAAAGTCATTTAAGCAGCGACACGAAGAAGGAGATTCCAAGATCGTTAGGGTTGGAGATATGAGTGGGAAATCGACTTCTGCGTAAGGTACTCGAAGTCAGCTAGCTGGAAAATAAATCTCAGGGACGTTGTACCCGCAAGATGGGGCAAGAAGAAATGAACTGCAAAGAAATAAAGTGCATTGACACAAGTATATTTAATTCTTCGGATGTTTGTGCCATCCTTTCCTCTTCAGATGCGCTCCCTTTTATAGTTCATGGGCGGCTGGCCTCGCCAAGTAACCATTCCCGCTCATCAAAATCAAGTTTTGGCTCCATATCGGACTGTCTAATTGTTCTTGCTCGAGCCCAGTTGCAACAACTGATTGACTCGACTGCAGTAACCATTTATAACTTTTTTTTTTTTTTTGGACGAACATTTATAACTATTTGACTACAACGATAAATCGACACCTTTTGTAAAAGTCTTGCGCAAGAGTTTGACTGCAATAACTGGCCCCGATATTTTTCGTTCCCGAAGTCAATTTGATTTCATTCAATCTTTGTGAGTCAACGCTAACGCTTCTCAATTCGACTGACATCGACTTGGTTATGTCCATGGGCGAAAACCTTTTTTGACCTTTTCGACTTAATTCTATTAGTTTCTCACCTCAATACTAATGTTTGACGTACTCACAGTCAATATCAGATCATATGTATTGTTCAAGATACTCTTTACTCCTTCCTTGCTGGCCCCCGACATGTTTTGTCAATTTGTCAATAATCATAGTCACCCTTGACTTTGTTTGCCAGATCTATTTTGTCACTACAACTCAAGAGATTCCTCTCTGTTTGGATAGTCTTAGCACTTTCTCATTATTATCGGCCTAAGTTAATGCAATATCTCTAAATTAACTCACTGAGGTATTATTCGCTTTGACCTATTTCATATTGAGTTTTATGGTTTTATCCTTTGGCGTTTAGAAAGCTAAGCATTGCTATTACATCAAAATATGCATCCAAGAGTTAATTCTAATTTTCATTTATATATCTTAAATTCGCTCTCCCCTTATTTGATACGTAGTTCGGTTCATTCTTGTCCCTTCACCATCTTGGAAGCCTCCCAATAGCTGTTTCTTGTCTAGGCCTTCTAGCCTTGACGATCACTGCCCGCCCTTGTCAAACCGAGTCGTTACAAGCCCCTAGCAGCTTCCACGTGATTCATCCCCAAACCACACACCTACTAAAGAGGGTCCTGCTTTAATACCATATTGTGATATCTTTAGATCAACCCACTGAGGAATTGTCCACTTTAGTTCATCCTATACTAAGTCTCACAACGTTGTCCTTTGACGTGCAAGTTAGCACATTCCCAATAGGTCACCCATCTCGGGAGTGCTCCCATATGAGCACACTCAACTTTGAAATTTCAAAAATAAGCATTGGTATTATGTCAAAAGGCACTTCCGGACATAGTTTGATTCATTCCCTCCCCATTCACCATCCTAAAAATCTACCAAAAACCTCTTTTTGTCTAAACCTTCTAACCTCCACGACCATTCCTTGCCCTCGTCAAATCGGGTCATTACAATTAATATCATATTCAAAGCCATAGTCAATGTATGGCCAATGACATCAATTCATACTGACTCTTTGACACCATAGTTGGCTTTTTCAGGTGCGTACAGTCTCACATTGTTCCATCTTTGCCATTAAGATTTTACAATGCCTAAAATGTGCTGAATATTTTCAGAGTGTAACGTTTTTTTTTTTTTTCCGGGAAAAACATTTTTACACCTTGAGTCACATCGCGAAAGTCAAGGTGTTATTTGAGGTGCTGACCAAACTCCCGTATCGGCATCGACCATTGTCGTCTGTCCGGAGGATGGTTATCATTACCCTTGTACCATTGCGAGGAACTATTGTAGCAACAATAATATGTGTATGACTCAATTTCGCTCTTCTGCTCAACTTACAAATGACTTCCCTACCCAATCACTACCACCTTTGATTCAAGGATGTTGACCGAATAATGGTCAAGATCTCAACTCTCAAGAGTTCTCGTGATAAATTCTCGTAACTGAGAAAGAGTGTTTTGACAAGAAAGATTGAACAAAAATCCCTCAATGTACTTTGTCTCTTTGCTTCATTCCCTCTCGCCCTTCACGTGTTTTCCCATCGCGTTCTTTCCAACATGAAGACAAAAAAATTTAATCAAGAAGGAAACCCAGTTTCATCTTCTTGCATGTAGTTTTTACTATGCTCAGACCATCTTTTTAGGCAATTCAATCCAGCATGTTCGCCATCGTTCCAAAATTAAAGAACTACTAATCATGGCCGAATCAAGAGCATCTACTTTATTAGTTTGGTCGATGACGATCCAAGTGGATTGGTTAAGATAAAAGGCAGATTATAATAGGCAGAGAAAGTTTTAGTTAGTTGCCTTATTAAAACAAAAATGATTAGCAAAATCGTTTTATCTTGTTGTGACATTATTTAAATCTTTGATATGTTGGGGTAGTTGAGTTGATACGTGGAATGGAATCGCCACTTGCATGTAGCTAAGTGTGAAGTCAAAGATGCTATATTTTCTGAAAAAGCTCTTATCTGAAAAGAGACGAGAGATTCTTGTACTAATCTGGGGTTGGTTTTGGTTGCAAGTACGTCAATTTTGAACGATCCAATTCGTTGCCGACCAAGAACAGAGAATAAATGGCTCTGGGATTAGGCTGATTGCATTAATACAACAGAAAGTTACCTTCAAGGTAAAAACAAATAGATAAAACATAGAAACGCAAGACCGACCTCTTAGATTTCATGATGGGAGTCACAATTGCTTATAGTGTAATGCCCAATCCGACAAAGGTGGGGCGTGGTCACCTGGGTTAGAAGGCTCAGATAAGAAGTGGCCCTTGATAGACTTCTAGGATGGCGAATGAGGCATGAATGAACTAAATTTCACACCAAACAAGGGAAGACCCTACCTGGAATGTGCGTGTGTGTGCGTACGCGTGTGTGAAAGCTAGACCATCTCTATATGTGTCACGATAGATCGTGAAACCACCAGCTCCTGAAGGTAAGGTCACTATAAGAGCCAAGACTACCCCCTAACTCTTGGAAACTGTGCTCACACTGATCTTACCATACAAATTTAACCCTCTTCTAAGTTAGGTGAGTAATTGAACTAACAATTTCGGAGAATGCTTCCACATATCATCTATAATAACCCACTAACCCAAGGAAACTTCTCCATTCTATGACATTGGCAGGGCAATTCCACTAAACCACTGCTTCGACTTTCTTCGGATCAACTGAAATGTCATGATTTGAGATCACATGACCCAAGAATTCTATATGATCAAACTAAAAATGGCAATAGCACTACTAGGATGGATAACCTCCTAGGAAAGTGTCTGCTTGCATGCTAAAGGGCAAAACGATAAGGTTTAGTATGGAACGGGCCAAAGCAGGCAATAACTCAAGTGAGTTAATACAAGGATGTCACGATATGGTATTAGAGCAAGAGCCCCTCCAGCAAATGTGCGGTTCGGGGACAAACCACGCGGAAGTTAGTGGACTTGTAACAACCCTATCCAATGAGAGCTGGGAGTGGTCGCTAGAGTGAGAAAGTTCGGACAAAGAGTGGCTCTTGATAGACTTTTAGGATAGAGAAGGAGGTAGGAATGAACTGAATTGCTCAATGAACAAGGGAAAGTGTGCACGTGATATATATATAAACAGAAATTTTACTTACATATAGACATTTTAACGTGACGGCAAGCTTTGCTTTGAAACTCCAAAATTAAGCATGCTTAGGTTAAAGCACAACCAGTAGTGGTGACCTCCTAGGAAGGTATTTGGATCTATGCCAAAGGACAAAACAATTAAATTCAGTGAGTTACAAGTCAAAACGGATAATACATAGAGTGAGTTAATTCAAAGATGTCACATCTAGTTTATCTGATCTTTAATTAGGTCTCTAAAAGACATAAGACGGGCAAAGAGTCTTACGATTGACTGTTTATCGACCTAGCTAGAAATAGTAAAAAAAATTCTGAATTGACCGAAATACAATTTTATTTACTACTAAATTTAAAACTCTAACGCGCAATCGACTTAAAAATTTATAAATCTCATATCCGAAGAAATAAAATTCGAGCACCTCAGCTATAATGCAGCATAATTTCTAATCCTGTCAAATTTGTGAGGCCCATGAGTACAATCTATAAAGTCGGGAAAAGTACCAAAAAATTATAAACTTATTGTACTTGTACCAATTGAATTCTAAATATTACAATTATACAAATTGAGTCCTAAATTTTTTAATGATTATCAATATAGTCAATCCAGCCAATTTTGGCCAAAAATCACTAACATGGACTTAGTCATCCTACATGACACTATCGGTAATGATGATGACAAAATTTATTTTATTTTTTTAATTTTTCTGAATTTTTAAATATTTTTTATTCTTTCTTCTCTCATGTCCTTTCTTTCTTTGTGTGTGTGTGTGTGTGTTTTTTTTTTTCAATTCAAGGCTGGCAAGCTCGCTGGCCCACCATCGTTATGCATAGGCGAGGGCTAGCAACCATCACCTGGTTTGGGTAAGGGCATTGCGCCAATGGCCAATGAGGGCATAGAGGCCCTTGCTCATGGTTGACAATGACCGACAACCTCGCCAACCCATAGTTGGGGAAAATAAAATAAAGGGAAGAAAAAACAAACGAAAAAAGTAATAAAAAATCAGAAAATTTTAACAAAATTATCCACATCAGCATCAATCATGTCATGTAAAACGGACGGCATCCACATTAACGATTTCTAACCAAAATTGGTCGGAAGGATTACCTTTTTTTTTCTTTTTTTTTCGATACTTTTCCCCTATAAAGCTCGATGCCACGGTGCCAACTTCCAGAGGTGTTCGAGATCATTTTCAGCCTTGAATCTTCTTTTTTTAGCACGTTCTGTGTTGGGATTTATCAATGATAAATACTTAAATTTAAAGTTTAAATTTCTTATCTATCATATTCTGTTGGGATCGGGCGAATTCGGGCATGGTTATCCTCTTGAACCCGTTAGTGAAATCTTTCTCCACCGTGTATGCATACAACTAGAATCATTTGTTTGTCTCCCTTCGCTTGGTTGCAAATGTATGGACTCGATACTGCATCCCAGAAAACTATCATACAGAGCCAGCTGCATATTCTGATCAAAGCACATATGTCATGGTCTATACTTCGTGTAGGAAATCAGGAATAGATAAAAAGACGAACACCAGTAAACAAATAAATGAAGTCATGATTCCATCCATTCGACCCAGAAAAGGGAAAAGTAATTGTATCAATGAGGCGGCAAGCCCTGAGTGCGACTCAATTTTTCTTGTTCATATCTAGGTGATTTTGACATAGCGAGTGGTTAGGTTTAGATCAAGTCATTCTGAAGAAAAGAATCAAATTGGGTATACGTCGACATTGGTTTGCAAAGTTAGCATGCTCAATGACATGGCCGACTGTTATTAATTGGGTAATTAAACGTGGCTGCTCGCCTATCTAAAAAGCATTTCCGTAGCCAATTCGAAGAATATCTTATTTGGAATCTGGTCCTATATATCTGATGTCACTCGAAAGAACAGCAAGAGGGCTAAATGTCAGGCGCACCTCACAAAGTTTCAGACCAAAAATCAAAATGGAAAGCAAAAGGACATTTTATAAGACAAATCTCGTCTGAATGCTCGTAGTTATATCCTTCCGTTTGGTGGTTGGACTTCTTTATGCTTTGCTTTTGTTTATTGAGTTACCGAAGATGGTAACGTGTATATAAAGCACGAAGGACATTGCCGATTGTCCTAAGCTGTTGTTTGGAGTACAACATGGAGTGAGGCAGGTGTAAATCAAGCTCATCAGTTGCTTCACCAAAGCAAGAGTGTATTGAGAGAGAGAGAGAGAGAGAGAGAGAGCATGGAGGAGGAGGAAGGGCATCGGATGGCAAGCGTAGGCGCCCCAACGATATGGGGAGGAAGCAACAGGATAGTGGCCGTCGATGTGGACGGCCCGACCCCCCCACTCGATCTCCCTAATTCCACGAATGGTCAATCTGATCAAGAGGACTCACCCGAGCAGGTTCTCTCTCTTCTTTCTGTCCGAAGAACTGCAGGGAATAGAACCTTCGATAAAGACTTTTACGTTGTCCATTACGACAAAGAAAGAGAGAAAGGAAGGAGGGAAGGAAGGCAAACGTTGGGTGTAATGTCACTTGCTATGGGACTTCCCGTCGGGTCACCTTTCACCATGTCCTGGGTCCCATGGGACTAATAAATCACTATACTTGCAGGGAGTGTGGTGAAAAGTTAAAATACATGCAGGATCAGTAAACTTGCGACCTAAGTCTCTCATCTAATTGCATTTGTCCTTGTGATTATTCAGAAACCTGGATGGAGGAAGTTCTTATCATTTGTTGGCCCCGGTTTCCTCGTTTCCCTCGCATATCTTGACCCTGGAAACTGTAATCTCTCTCTCATACCTCAACCCCGCCCCCCCCTCCCCACCTTTTCTCTCTGTGAGTGTGTTTGTTCGCGTGCGTGCCTACATGAAGCTTTTAAATGAATTCATGTTGAATTCACAGTTCTACAATTAATGTTGCAGTAGAAACTGATCTGCAGGCCGGAGCGAATCATGGATATGAGGTAACACAAAAGAACAGACAATACCCAACATATATTCGTTCATACTTATGCAAATATATAGCGTATATTTAAATCTTATACTAATTTTTTTATAATATATTGGATCATATGGTCAGCTTCTGTGGATCATACTCATTGGGTTAATATTTGCTCTCATCATCCAATCACTGGCTGCTAATCTCGGAGTGAGCACTGGTAATTATTTCGTAGAGAAATTAAGGAGGAATATGACAACTTTTTCTACTCGTGAACACTCTCTTTATTGTTGTGATGATTCACTTGTCTATTGTAAATTTATCGAAATTTCAGGGAAACACCTATCTGAGCTATGTAAAGCTGAATACCCACCGTTGGTGAAGTATTGCTTATGGTTTTTGGCTGAAGTGGCCGTCATAGCCGCCGATATACCAGAAGGCATCTCTCTCTCTCTCTCTCTCTCTCTCTCTCTCTCTCTCTCTCTCATCAGCTCATAGAACTCGAGCTCGATATCTTATATATCATTTCTCAATCATTCTTTAGTTGTCATGGATCTCAGTCAACTTTTTCATCTATACATATTGAGTTGGCACTCTTTATGCTTTTCTCTTTCCACTAATCTTAAGGATAGGGTTAAGATATGAAATGATAGTTGAATCTCTTAAAATACATGGTTTAACTTTACTAAGTAGAAGAGTAAAGCATTTGGTGTCATGAAATTCTTTGCCTTGTATGTGCTTCGATAAGAAAAAATTAGAGGAAAAAAAAAAACTTAGGCATCATAATACACAAATATGTTAAGTATAATTACTTGTCAAATCAATAGAGATCGACATTCACAAGGTAAAATACATAACAATATTCTAAGGACCAACAATCTTATACTTGCACAAATGTCTCGTTTGATGTCCTAACAAATCTCAATACTTCATCATTCAGTCATGAATTTCACAACTACCCTTATGGCTAATATATATATGGATGGATTAAACGAATGAAACACTAAATAGGGACAAAGATGAAGAACGAGGATGTCATCTCAAATAGATACAACACAAAACATGTGATTGCAAGAACATATCGAACTTTTCTTTCACAACTTCCGGCCTGCCCATATGCATGCCTCATATTAGTTCTTATGAAAATCACACACAAAACCGTATTCTCCAAATTTTTGTCTCCTCTTTCTTTTGTTTTTACAGTCCCTCGCCTTTTTACAGCGCCTAGGCAGAATGTAGTCACGGCACCAAGTGTTACTAGATTGGAGGTCGTCTATAGTTTGAGACCTCCAATTTGAGGCTGCAACATCATATCGTGATTACGACAGACATCCAACAACGAAAATGGCGGTGGTCTGTTTGGAGACTGCCGGTGAGGACAATCCCAGTGGGCAGCAGTGACGGTACACGATGAGCTTTAAGAGGAATTATGACAAGGAAGACGTTAAGAGTACAAGAACAAGAGAAGGAATATAAATTAAAAGAAATGGGAGAAAAACTTGTTCAGATGTCCCTTCGGAACTCTCAGATTTAGAGGATCCCAGTCCTGAAATATGCATTGATTCTCTATATTATTAATACTCAGTAACATGTTACCTCTTTGTTTAGGGATAAACTGAAACCTTCAACTGACTCCAAGCCGCAGCATCAGCAAGCTAATACAGTAGAGCTTTGATTAATCCACATCGCAAATATAGTCCTGAAACACCCAATCGAGAATCGCATTGAAGTCGCATAGTTCTAAAGCTCTGTTCAGTAACTCATCGAATGTGCCGTATGATAGTCATACGCAGATTGTCCGGTGAGATCATATTTTAATTAAATTTACTAACCAACCATATTCATGTTTGCAGTGATTGGGACGGCCTTCGCACTTAACATACTGTTTCACATCCCAGTGTGGGCTGGAGTTTTGCTCACTGGTTTCAGCACGATCGCTCTTCTTGGCCTGCAGAGATATGGGGTATGCGTACTTGGAATTCCATTGATTCAATGAGAACGTGTGCATTAGATTCCTTTGAATTTGTGACAACCCAAACCCGAGGCAGTATGGAGGGACGGACTAAGATCGCCTCGGCAGTATGTGGGTGAGGCTAAGGGCATGTCTCCTGTCCCACATCACTTAGGGGGGAGTCATGGGCTAGCTTATAAGGCTTGGGTCCCTCCAACTGTACATACACGTTTTCTCAAGTAGTATGGGCTGCCCTAAGAAAAATAAAACCGTGAAAATTTAGTATCCAAAGCGGACAATATGTCTACAATAGAAACCCGGGTCCTTACAGAATTGCAGATTTGTTTCACCATCATTTAATTCAATGCTGTTCACTATTTTCCGAACCTCAGTTGTTTCTATCCACTGAAAAAAATGTGGTCTTCAAATTTACTAGATTCGGAAGCTGGAAATGCTGATAGCTACGTTGGTATTCATAATGGCGGCATGCTTCTTTGGCGAAATGAGCTACGTGAAGCCTCCTGCTACGGAGGTCCTGAAGGGGATGTTCATCCCCAAGCTCTCTGGGAACAGTGCCACTGGCGATGCCATCGCCTTGCTCGGCGCCCTCGTGATGCCGTATGATATCACTTTATACTTCATCACACACTGTCTTTGTCGTTAGATATACGTGAAACTGATTTTCCAGATTTGAGAGTTCTATTGCTTGTCAACAGGCACAACCTGTTCCTCCATTCTGCTTTGGTCTTGTCCAGAAAAGTTCCGAGATCAGTCCGAGGCGTCAATGTACTAAATTCCTAACTCCGTCTTCATTTTCTTTTGTTGTCAAAATTTTATTGGTGAAGATCTTATTCCTCGTTTGAAAAACTAGGCTATTATTTAGACGGCATAATGTGCATTCAATAATCGTCACTTCTGTTTTCGCTAATTATATTTGGTAAAACGTGCAATATATAGGAGAAATTTATTGTCAATGTTATGAAACATGTATTTTTGTTTAGTCAATTATCCAAAAGAAAAAAAACGTGCACTTTTCATTTCATCTCATCAATCTCTGCAGGACGCCTGCCGTTTTTTCCTCATAGAAAGTGGGTTCGCATTATTCGTGGCATTCTTGATCAACGTCGCCGTTGTTTCCGTGTCTGGCACCGTCTGCTCAGCCGACAATCTTTCCAGTGAGAGTGCAAGTCAATGCAACGATCTAACTCTCAATTCTGCTGCATTCCTCCTCAAGGTTCCAATTCCTAACAGAGACTATAAACCAGTTGGACCACAAGATAACATTTTAACTAAGAATAATATTCTTATTATCGTCTCAAATACCTGCATTAACAGAATATGTTGGGAAGATCTAGCTCAACGGTTTATGCCATTGCATTGCTAGCTTCAGGACAAAGCTCCACAATTACAGGAACCTACGCAGGCCAATATATCATGCAGGTTGTTAATTAAGAAATTTCACGTAACTAGCTGTTTAAAGTGAACACTTGAATGGATCTGATTTGTTTTTTTGTGTGCGAGTTGGTTAATTGCTTAGGGATTCTTGGATCTCAAAATGAAGAAGTGGATAAGGAACCTAGTGACTCGATGTGTTGCCATTACGCCAAGTCTCATTGTCGCTATAATGAGCGGATCTTCAGGAGCCAGTAGGCTCATCATCATTGCGTCGGTATGCAGATTCCTCTGATGTCTCCTGCCACTTCTACATTTAAATTCTTTGTATCATAATCTGGTGAAGATATGTGAGCATTCTATGCTCATTCTATAATGAGTTTGATGTTGTTCTTCAGATGATTCTATCATTTGAGCTTCCGTTTGCTCTTATCCCACTCCTTAAGTTCAGTAGCAGTGCAACAAAGATGGGACCCCACAAAAACTCAATCTACGTAAGCTTGTCTTTTGATCTTTACACAAGTGAACTTTAAACTTGGTAGGTTAGTTCAGAAGTCCTAAAGAGATGCAAATTCGGGGGAAAAAAGGAAGAATTGAAAAAATGCAGAAGAACATGTGGATATTCAAGTAAAATGACAATCCTGTCTTCTCAAATCTTTTATGGCTCTGGACGCAGATTATCGTGATCTCATGGATACTAGGAGTGGGACTCATTGGTATCAACATCTACTACCTCAGCACAGGCTTTGTCGGCTGGCTAATCAACAATAGTGTTCCCAAAGTTGCCAACGTTTTCATTGGAATCCTAGTGTTCCCACTCATGGCAGTCTACATCATTGCAGTGATCTACTTAACTTTCCGAAAAGACACCATCGTCACATTTTCTGATGACCCTGTTAAGCATGCGACGACAATGGCCATCGAACTTGGCTATGGCAATTCTGGCAAGTCACCAGACCGACTTCCTTATCGAGAGGATCTAGCAGACATTCCTCTTCCGGATTAGTTTGCATCACATCGCTTAACAACTCAAGAAGCTATCCCCCAATGTATGCAGAGACAGATGCTAGAGTGAAACTATTTAGTAGAAATGTGGTAAACAATAATGCCGTTAGAATCATAGCTAGAGTCAAGATCATTAAGGTACTCTCTTGCTGCAGCTTTTTTTAGCAGGGCTACTGGGCAAAACATCGAGCAAAAATGCCTTTGTAACTTTAAGTTATTAGTAGACTCCTTTAAATTTTATCTTCAGTAAATATAAAACTCCCCAGGATCATTGCGTCTTTTCGACGTCACTGCAAAACCATACGAGTAATCTCTGAGAGAGGACATAAACTTCAACATGAGGCAGAGGCATGATACCATAAAGTGAACGATGATAATGCCCATCTGTCGGTGCATTTTGATGCCAAAATGGCAAAATTGAAACACCAGAACCCGATGCTACTTCCCTTGCACTACAGCCTCAATAGGATTCAGAATGTTGAATTGCTGAACCGACTCCTACCAAGTGGATTTAACAATTATTCCTTTTCCCTTGCACCGTATCTCCCATCCCTTTAATACTTGGAATCTATCATGTAAATATAAAAGAGTTGCTAGAGTTGAGCTGAGTAAAATCATATGTAGTGTCAAAATTATTCACTGTCAAGAGTATGAACTCTAAATGTTTATGCAGAATCAATTTGGCAAAACACTGAGCAGAAAGGCACAGTGTAATTAAGCATTATTAATCCCCTCTCTTGTTGTTGTTCGTCGAGGATAATAGGCCTATCTTGTTGGATCCTTTCTTTTAGGCAAAGTGATTCAAGATCCTCTTGGGCTAACCTAATCATTACGCATAACAGACAATGGGGCACGTAGTAATTAGGACTAATTAACAAGGCTCAGAGCTCATATTAAAAGGTTCAGCAAAGAACGAAAGCTTGCACGAGAAGTAGACAATGTAGAGGGAGACTAACAATCCCAGCTACCATAAGAAGATTCCACAGTTTACATCTGAAGAAGCATTATGCCAGTTACCTCATCCAACCTAATTATTGATGAAATAGAACACAAGGCCTTGTGCTCAGTGACCTGAACACCTGCTTTTCTTGAGTCCCTCGTGTATTTATGTAAGAGATGGTAAACTCATATAATGGAAATCCCATTCACTCTGTGTTTCCTTGTGCTGCACATTCTCAATGGTTTGAGAAGCTCACGGCCAAAACGGAAAAAGGTATGGCACCCTCACCTGAAAATCCAACATTTTAACAGCAAAACAATAACCAACTTCGAGGAAGCCGTCGATGGAAGTCGTGTGGACAAAAAGCCCTCCTAAGCTATCTCTACTATTGTGGTGCATTGCCTTCGGAACAAACTCATCGATTTGATTAATAAAAGAAAAGGCAAAAGGAGAATGAAAATTTCTGAGGCAACGGCACTAGTCTAGGGAATTCAATTCTCTGAATTGAGGAAAACACACTAGAGAACGATGCACAACACTTTTCCCAAAACCCCTTTCTTAATAGACTTAATCAGGAAAATTTCCAGGGCAATGGAAGAACTCTAAAAACCACAGACCTAATATGCGGAAAGCGATTTGTTCATGAACCTTTGCTATGTGCAATCAAATCTAAATCAATTTTGGAGAAGCGAAATCAAGTCCTCTCATCGTCACTATTGGAAATTGCTTACTAGGCCATCGCAAAACACTTGCATGATAACTTTATGTTTACTTTTTCAATAAAGGCTTAGGATTTAATAGCAACTTTTCAGTCTACCAGGCGACATGCCTAGGGAGGAAAAAATGTTTTTCTTATTTCTAAGAAATATGCACTTAAAAACGATACGATCCAAAATACTGCTTAAGCCCCTAATAAGCAATACTGGACGGCAATCTTTAGGGTAGATCCCTTCTTATGTCTCTAATTCACTCAAAAATCTCTCTTTTCAAATTGTCAACTCCACAATGAAAATCAATTGAATTCAACCAATCCTTGATGGAAAAATTACCAAAAAATTCCTAAACCTATAATACATATATTAATTCAATTATAAACCATTCAATTTGACCAATTTAAATATATAACCCTTTGACAATTTGTCAATATAGTCATCCTCATTAATTTTAGCCAAAAATCACTGATGTTGATGCTAGTTGTCTTACTTGACATGGTCGACGCTAACATGAATAATTTTTCCTTTTATTCATTCTCTTTTTCTTTTTTCTTTTCTACTTTTTCTTTTTATTTTTCTTTTTGCTGTGGGCCGGCAACCCTCATCTGCATTGGGAGAGGGCATCAAGGCCTTCAATAACTCTAGGTAATGGCCACAATACCATCTTCAGCTAAAATTGGTCGAAATGAGTATATTAGAAATCGTCAAAAACTTTAGGCCTAAATTAGACGAATTAAAATGTTCAAAATTGAATTGGCATCCATATAATAAGTTTAGGGCTCTTTGGTAATTTTCTCATCAATGATCCTGATCCTGACCAAATGTCGATGTACTTGTCTCTTTGTTCCTGTAACTAAGAACAAAGTGTGTTGTGAGAAAAGAGCTTAAATAAAAAAATCTCTCAATCTACTTTTCACTTTGTTCCATTTCCTCTCGCCCTTCATGTGCTTTCCCGCCACATTCCTCCCAACATGAAGACAGAAAGTTCACTCAAAAAGTGACCCAAATTTCATCATCTTGCATGTAGTTTTTACCTACTGGATGTTATATAGCAATTCTGAGACCATCTCATCACGCATTTTAATCTCACACGTTCGTCCGTCATTTCAAACTCAAAGACCAACTAATGATGGCCTAATCAAGTGCATCTACTTTAGTATCTTTGGTTGAAGACGATCCCAGCGGATTGGTGAAGATAAAACTAGGTTACAGTAGGCAGACAAAGTTTTGTCGGTCGCCAAAATAGTTAGCCAGTCTTAGATTAGCAAAATCATTTTTTCTTGTGGCGTGCATGATTCATCTCTTTGATATATTGGAGTAGTTGAGTTGATACATGGAGTGGAATTGTCACTTGCACGTAGCTAAGCTTGTTAGCATGGACTGCTACATCTTCTGAAAAGCAATTATCTGATGGGAGACGTGAACGGTCCATTTCGTTATCGACCGAAAGGTAGAGAACAAAATGGCTTCGGAAATATCTCTGGACATGAGTTCTGGGATAAGGTTGATTCTATTGACATCATGCAAAGTTACTTTACAGGTAAAAACAGATAGATAAGACATAAATGTGCAAGACCTACCTCTTATTAGAGTCGCATAAGTGTATGAGTATGACAAGCTATGAAATTATATAATATGGATTGCGTAGTTATCAATAGTTTATCTCCAAAGATTATAATTAATTCTTACTTATTTCCGCAGCCGCGCAAGCTCACTTTAATCGAAGTCAACTGGCAATTAAAAAAGGACTCCATCTGTAGCCGAAAAGTCGTTCAATCTCCCTCTCTTTTCTCTTTCCATCGTCTTCTTCATCCTTCAACCATAGGGAGGTTTCAAGCCAGTCTCACGCTACCCTCTATCAGTTGTTGATTTTATTTGAATTTTCTAGTTCTTTTCTTCCTTTTTCTTCTCTCTCGATTCAGATCTAGGAACTCTCTTTTCTCGGTCTAATTCTAGATCTGAGAGTTTGAACTCTCCTACTTTAATTCTAGATCTGAGAGTTCTTCTCTCCTGATTTAGATATGGGAGTTTAATAATGTTTTCATGGATTCGATACCCTCGTGCTCAGTCCATGGGTCCTCCACCTTCAGTTTCATTAATGATCGCAGGAGATTTGGCATCTCACTTAATTATGAAGATTTGATATTCCAAAAGTTAGATTTGTATTTATTCAACCTATTTTGATTGTTTCCATACAACGATGGTGGAGAGGAAGCCAAACTTAGGCACGCACCACCAAATGACGATGTACTTATTGTAGATTGAATTTTCCACATGTGCTCATCACTGACGATAATATAAAATCTAATTATTTGTTGCCAGTTATTTTACCTGACAGATCCGTTTCTTATGAATCGAGTGTGTACTTAACCTTGCCGATATTCTATTAATCCTTTTTTTTTTCTAGATTTGCCTTTTTTTTTGTAGCATTCCAACCTTTGCTTCAATTTGTTTTGCCATGAAAGTATATGTACTTCTTATGTATCCTTTTGAGTAATGAATACAATCTTCCTTCAACAAAAAAAAATGGCAATTAAAATTGTTTGGCCCATAAACTGGCAACTAGAATTCGACAAGTTGCAATTAGATTAGGGAAAAATAGATGGAGACGAGATAGAGAAGAGTCTTACGATTAAGCGACTAGAAATAATAATGCCAAGTTATCGATCGGAGTTTGATGGATTAACCCCAAATGCACATAATGTTAGCAAATTTTTATGTTGACACCCAAAAATGACTGCCTTCTAAATTGATATGACGTCAATACAAAAAATAGTATTAAGTTATTATATCATCGATGAGTCGTTGACAGCAAAGATGCTTGTCGATGACTATGATAATCGATGACCATAGGATAGTTAACGACATGTGATGAAGATAAGTCGACGATCAACATTTATATGATGCAAAAACTGAAAAAAACGAAGATGTCGATTAGAGGTTAGATCCAATGACAATATTGAGAAGTCATAACTACTTCTAGAGAAGATCCCCATGCAAGCATAAAGAGCAATCATGGAGTCTAAAATTATGGAGATACGATTGAGTCTAGTGGCAGCTAAAAAGTTACCACTTATATATAAGGCCAACGTTCAATCATGGAATGTGATCATGGAGTTAAAAACAATGGAAATGCGGCTATAATCTTTAATTGGAATATAAACCGCTCAGAAGCAGTTACATTTTGTAATGGACTATATAAGTGATGTTGAATCGTTGTAGAGGGGATCCGCAATCATCAACACAAATTATGTATCTTTCATATTATCAATATATATTTCCAATTCCTGCATTTACTTTCCTTTACAGAAATTAGTTCCAGTTCTTGGTCATACGTTCTACCTCCTGTCCAAATCGCCACAACATCCAATTCAATAAAAATCGAAGATCAATTTTTTGTGAAAAGTATTTCATTGCGTGAATCAATTCCTGGCTACACCTGTTCGAATTAGAGCTAATTACAGCTTATCATGTTCAAAGCCTCCCCTATCATGGCCAATTTAGATTTTTAATTGCGGGAAAGAAAAAAAGGAAATCTTAATTTCGGCTTCGAGTCTTTGGACTCGCAATGCATAGTTTTTACTCCGGGTAAACTATCACGCAGAGCCAGCTGAATTCTAATCTAAGCACTCATGTTATGGTCTATATTTTATGTAGGAAAGCAGGAATAGATTAAAAGACAAACATCAGCAAGCAAATAAATTAAATCAAGATTGTAGTATTTCGACTCAAGAAAGGGGCGAATGTGATCGCAACCAATGAGGCGACCAGCCCTGAATGGGACTCCATCTTTCGTGGTCATACCTGGAAGATTTGGCCTAATGGTTAGATGTGGATTAAGTCATCCTCTAGAAAAGTAATAACATCGGGTATATATCAAGATCAATTTACAAAGCTTGGTACACTGAATGAAATGATGAACCGTAATTAATCGGGTGTTAAATATGGCTCCTCCTCACTTATCTATTACAGCCCATCACGAGAATTAGATTGTCAAATTTAGAGATGCATCTTAATATATCAGACGTTACCCGAACGAAAACAGAGAGGGCCAACATTAGATGCATCTCACAGGATTTTAGTGCACATATAAAAAATGATAGCAAAAGGGCATTTTTAAGCAGGGATCTTAGTCTGCATGATCTTAGTTGTATCCTTCCCCACAATTGTTTGACTCTCTTTTCTTTCTTGCATTTGTTAAGGGTCTATTTGTTAAAAAGTGTTTCTGTTCCCCAGAAAAAAAAATTTATGTTCTTTTGTCCCGAGGAACAAAAAAAGAACAAAAACGTATTTGGTAAAACTTTTGTTCTCGGGAACAAAAATCTATTTTTTTATTCCCAGGAACAGATTTGGAATAGAAACAAGAAGTAGAAAAAAGTAACTTCGTGTTCTCGGGAACAATTCCGAAAATCAATTTTTCTCTCTCATCTTTTTTCTTCTCTTTTTTCTTCTTCTCTTTTCTTCCCTTCTTCTTCCTTTTTTGGCCAGTGACCTTGCCGAAATGTCGCCGAGCCACCGTCAGGTCAGCGTCGCCCAGCAATGACCCAACGAGGCCGACCTCGTGCCACCTGAGCGAGGTTGAGCCTCGCCGGTGGCTTGGCAAGACTCCGACAAGCTCGCCAGCCCTCACCCAGCCAGTCCCCGGCCGCTGCCATGGCCGGCGACTGGCCACAAAGGAGAAAGAAGGAAATATATATATATAAAATAAAAATATTGAAAAATTTTTTAAAAAAATAACAAAATTATACAAATTTACCAAACATATTTTTATTCCTGAAATAGAAATTTTTGCAATTACCAAGCATGTTCTTATACTCAAAAATTGTTCCCGGGAACATAAACAAAAAAAACTATTTCTGTTCAAAAATTGTTTCCCGGAATAAAATGGTAACCAAACGCGTCCTAAGTGACCAAAGGCGGTGACTTTGGTTTATGAAGCATGCTGTCAGTCGTAGGCTGTGTTTGGAGTGCGACACGAAGTGAAGCAGGTATAAATCAAGTTCATTAGTTGCTTCACGAAAAGCAAGTTGAGAGAGAGAAAGAGTATGCAGGAGGAGCATGAGATGGCACGTGTTGGAGCCCCATCAATATTGGGAAGGAGCACCATTGATGTGGAGGGCAGGACCCCACCCTTTGATCTACCAAATTCCACGCATGGTGAATTTGATCAACAGGACTCGCATGATCAGGTTCTCTCTCTTCTTTTTTCAGACATTTGGGGAATATAACCTTCAATAAGTCCCTCAATCTCCAATCTTTAAAGGGTCAAACCAATCACAATCTTACGGGACTAGCTTGTTTCTAGGTGGATGTTTCCTAATTTGAACATTCTCCATATCTAACTGAGAATGTCATTTGATCTAACTGTGATATAAGTTTATGGTCTAATCGCATTTGTCCCTAGAATTATTCAGAAACCTGAATGGAGAGCGCTTTTATCATTTGTTGGCCCCGGTTTCCTCGTTTCCCTCGCATAAATTGACCCCGGAAACAGTCAAAAATCTCTCTGCGCATGTCTTGCGTGCGTGCGTGCCTCGTGTGTGTTGCGTGCGTGCGTGCCTGCATGTGGCGTTTGAATGAGTTCATTTTGAATTCATAGTTCTACGATCAATATTGCAGTGGAAACGGATTTGTAGGCTGGAGCTAATCATGGTTACCTGGTAAAACGAAAGAATAACGATACACTATATACATATTTTTCATACTTATACAAACTATATATCTTTGTACTAAATTTTTACAATTTGTCAGATCATATGGTCAGCTTTTATGGGTTATACTCATCGGGATGATATTTGCTCTGATCAACCAATCTCTGGCTGCTAATCTTGGAGTGAGCACAGGTAATTATTTCATTAAAGAGATTAAGGAGGAATTATGACTATTTTTCCTGCTCATAAACACTCTCTCTTCTTCTCGTTTCTTGCATTTTCCTGTATGTGATCATTTATTTGTCTTGTTTTAATTTTTTTTTAAATTCCAGGGAGACACCTACCTGAGCTATGCAAGGTTGAGTATCCACCGTTGGTAAAGTATTGTTTATGGCTTCTGGCTGAAGGGGCCGTTATAGCTGCCGATATACTGGAAGGCAGCTCCCTCCCTCCCTCCCTTATTCCTCCTTGATTAATTTACTAGATATTTAGGGTAAGTCCATATGGTAGGGATGAACATGGTTTCAGTGTAGAACCTATAACCTGAGAACCAGACTTATGAGAACATGTAGGTTCCAGGTTCCAAAATATGCAGGATAGATTTCTGGTTTCAAATAATGAGAAATATATTTCGACGGATAGGTTTTAGGTTCTTAGTTGAAGGAACCTGGAACCTATAACTTAGAACCTGAAACAAGTTTTAATGTTTTTCTTGATCTATGTCTCTATGTGATCCTCTGATATTTGATATCATTCAATTATGAGTGTATAATCTAGAAGCGCTATTTCGAGTTTTCATTTTATGACTAAGATCTTTACTTTATTTTTCGTGTGTTTGAATATAAGTTATAATTAGTGAATTGTAATCATTCAAATAACAATATAGATGGAATTTGGATAGACCCTAGAACCTATGACGTTTTTAGATTATGTATGGTAGATTCGAAGTTCCAAAAAATAATAAACCTATTTCAACGGGTAGGTTCAAATTCAAGGTAGAACCTATATGGAACCTAGAATCGTCCACCCCTACTATATGAGACAAATGATCGCACCCTATATAATATCAAATCATAGAGCTCATCTTCCATATCTTATTCTCTTTTTCAACTATTATTAAGTTATCATGGATCACAATCGACTATTTCATCTACACATATTGAGGTTGCACTCTTCATGCTCCTCTTTCTACTAATCTTAAGGATGGGGCTAAGATATGAAATGATAGTCGAAACTACTAAAGTAAACGGTTTAACTTTAAAGGTTAATACTCTGAAAAATCTCAAATTAATACATATGTGACAAACTTACTCTAAATTAATTTTTTGACTACCCAAAACCCAAACTGATATACTTGTGACAAATTTACCATAAACTATATTTTTTTTTTACCATCAAAAATCACAAATGGATACACCCATGATAAATTTATCACAAACTAATTTGTTTGACAAAAGCCCCGAAGTATTATACTTGTGACAAATTCAACTTCAGTTAATTTTCATTAAATTTTACCATTAAATTTGCTAACATGGATGACACAAGGCGACGTGTTATGGTAACATGGCAAGTTCACATGGAAATCCATAGGGTTAATGCAATGTTAAATTTATCATAGGAGTATTGTTAAATTTATCACAAATGCACTAATTTGGTATTTTTTGTGATATTTATCCTATGGATTTTCACGTGGACTTGCCATGCCACAATGTGTAATTTAGGTCAGCAAATTTAACGATTAAATTTGATGAAAATTAATAGAGGGTAAATTTGTCACAAGTATACCAGTTTAGGATTTTGAATGGTCAAAAAAATTAATTTGGGATAAATTAATCACGAATGTACCAGCTTGGAGTTTTTGATAACCAAAAAATTAGTTTTAGGTAAATTCGTCATAAATATATTAGTTTGGGATTTTTCAAAGTATTAATCCAAAGTTTAATGAGTAGAAAAACGAAGCATTTGGTATCATGCAATTAACCGTTCATCTTGGGCGTGGTTCAACAAAAGAAGAAAAAAAAAAATAGGTGTCACATTACGCGAATCTGTTAAGTACAATGACTCCCCAAATCCATTTAGACTGAAGTTTACAAGGCACAGCACATAACAACAGATGAGTAGGATCCCAAAGTACTCCACATTCATGAAGATCACACATAAAAACCTATTCTCCAAACATTTGTCTACTCTCTCTTTGCTTTTACGGTCCCTCGCCTCTTCGCGGCACCTAGGCACTAAGCATCGCTCACTTGCACCATCAACCCGTCACTCGGTCCCCATCACCACTTCTCTCGCATCGGTCATCTCTCTTTCTCTCCAAAATGTAAAGGCAGACTGCAGTCACGACATCGAGCGTTAGTAGATTGGAGGTCGTCTAAATTTTGGGACCCCCAGATTGAGGCTGCAACCGCATGTCATGCTTACGACAGACATCAAACAACGAAAATGGTGGTGGTGGCTGGAGGCCTGTTTGGAGACGACTGATGGCTGACAATCCTGGTGGGCGGCAGTGATGGCACGGAATGAGCTCAATAGGGATTGTAACGAGGAAGATGGAAAAGTAAGCAGATGAAAAGAGATAGCAGAACATCTGAGCTCGTCCTCATAACATCCTCAAATCTAGAGAGGATCCCAATTCCTAAAATGGGGAATGATTCTATTCCAAGAGCACTATTAATACTGGAGACCAACCGTTTTGATCATGACAATACTCAATAACATGGATTAGCTAACTTTCGGTCTAAGGATAAATTGAAACCTATCAACTTGCTCAAAGATAATGCATCAGCAAGCTGGTATAGTTCTTATTCATCCCCATGACATATACATTGTAAAACACCCAATGGAAAATTGCTTTGCATTCACATAGTTCTAAACCTCTATGTTCATCAAATGCGTCATATGATAGTCAAATGCAGTTGCATCTGTCGATGCAGATTATTGTGATCTCATGGATACTTGAAGTGGGATTCATTGCTATCAACGTCTATCACCTCAGCATAGGCTTTGTCAACTGACTAATCCACAACAGTCTTCCAAAAGTCTTTGACGTTTTCATCGGAATCCTAGTGTTCCCATTCATGGCTATCTAAATCATTGCAATGATCTACCTAACTTTCAGAAAAGACACTATCGTGACATTTACTGATGACCCTGTTAAGCATGCGACATCAACTGCCATCTCAGGGAACCAACTTCCTTATCGAGAGGACCTAGCAGATATTCCTTTTCCAGAATAGTTTGCATCGCATCGCTTAACCCTCGAGATGCAATCCCCAATGTACAATTCAAAGAGATGCTAGAGTTAAACCTATTTAGTAGAATCACGGTCGAAGAACTATCAGTAGAATCATAGCTAGAGTCAAGATCATTCATAAATAATCTCTTGCTGCTGCTATTTTTAGCAAAGCCACCAGGCAAAACATCGGAGCAAAAATGCCTTGGCAATTTCAAATTGTTAATCTGCCTCCTCTTAAATTTTATCTTCAGTGCATATTAGCCTACTAAAGTCATTGCTTTATCTTCAACGTCAATGCATAACAGTTCGAGTAACAAATGAGAAAGGACGTGAACTCTAATATGAGGCAGAGGCCACGTACAAAGGAGTACACGAGAGAGAAAAGACTGCTTCCACCTTTCACCCGTTATATCACCCACAACAAAAGCACAGATTCTGCATCAAAAGAAAGCAGCAGTCTGATAATCTCATCCCGAATGAAGTCGCACCTACTTCCCAAAATTTGTCTGCTGATAAAACAAACATGTGAAGCTCTAAAGGTGAACGATGGCAATGCCCATTTGCTGGTGCATTTTGATCCCAAAATGGCAAAGTCGAAACCCCAAAACCCCGTCCCCATGCCACTTCCCTTGCACTACAGCCACAACGGGATTCAGTTCGTTGAATCGATGAACTGACTTCCCTACCAAGCGGACTAAGCACTGATTCCTTTTCCCCTGCACATCGCTTTAGTACTCAGAATCTATCCCGTGAATATGGAAGAGTTGCTAGCCTTGAGCTGAGTAAACCCATAAGTAGTGTCAAAATTATTCAAACATCATTACTCCGCTCCCTTGCTTCTCTTCGTAATGATAATAGGCCTATCTTTTTATATCCTTTCGGATAGGCAAATGTGATTCAAGATCCTCTTCTACTAACTCAATCATTATTTATAATAGACAATGGGGTGCGTTGTAAGAAATATCACTAAACAAGACTAGAAAGCTCACATTAGAAGGTTCAGCCAAAAAAAAAAAATCCACATGAGAAGTAGACAATGTAGAGAGATACTAGCAATTCCAGCTTCCATAAGAAGATTCCACAGATTATATCTAGAGAAGCACTATACCCGTTACATCATCCCAACCTTATTATTTATGAAACAATATCCAAGGCCTTGTGCTCAGTGATCAGAACACCCGCATTTTTTTAGTCCCTCGTGTAACTCTATAAGAGATGGTAAACTCGTACTGTGGAAGCTCCATGCCCCTTGTTTTACCTTGTGCTGTACATTTTCAATGGTTTAAGAAGCTCATAGCCATAAAGGAAAAAGACGTGAAGAACTAGGCCGGAACACCTACCTTTTACTGATGTCATATAGCTGCAGCTAAACTGTGTACAAATGCTTTGGTTTGCTTTGGTCTGAGGCATGTTTCGCAACATAAATCTCATCTGATTCAGAAATATTGGTTTGTTTTGCCCTCAGGGTAATTTGATTCTATCAGATGTTTACCCTGCTGAGAAGCATGTACGTCAAGCGGCTCTTAATGGGAATGGTAGCCTGCCCAGTGCTTTGCATCAGAAAGAAGACTGATTGTTTCACGGCTGTGCTCCCATGGATTTCTTGTTCCAGTTGAGTTTAATATACGGTGATATTTGCTCTGGCTCTTGCAGCCAAAGCAAAGATTATCATTATATCCCGCTCATGGAAATGGAAATCGTTAACCTAATCTTGTAACTTACAGTAGATTTTGCCAATGGAAAGTTGAAATGACATCTGAAATGCAATTGGAGGTGGTGATGCTAATGCATCTTTTTCACGGGTTTTGTTGGCCTATATTTTGGATTATGCAAATCCCCTAAATAAAACCTTGTAGGCAGCAATATGCATCTGTAATGCTGACGCCCCTCTTTCTTTGTCCTGCAGGTTTGATTTACCAATGCCAGTCTGGATAATGCTGTCTGTATGTTATTGCTTGATTCCATTAATACACACAACCTAGAAGTCATCGGTGAAGATGTGCAGAACCAGAATGCATACACCGAAATCGATCAAAAATGTATTTTTTTAAACCAACGCATAAAGAGTATCATTCACTGTATTTCATGCATATTTATGTCTAAAACAAATTACAGATTGAAGCCAGTTCTCAGATGATGCAAGTAGTCCATCTTGAAAACGACCAAAGCAGACTTCTAGGGCAAGGAAACCATGGAAAGATCCAAACTTCTTCCTTGTCAAAGACCGCTTTAAAAGTAATTACTTCCAATGGGAGGATAAGTGCAGAATTTCTTCATTTAAGAGTCAAGACAATTGAACCTCTAAGGCAAAGAGAGTAAGCACATCACAAGATGGCCATGCAGAATCCTTTCTTATTCCATTGGCACAAAGCATGTTAGCACATGCTTTACAAGAGCTTGGTACGGAAAACCTAGGGAACAAGCACCCCGCTTATTCATAGAATCACTAACTGTATACAGATTACTCTCTCTGAATTCACATGATTGCCTTCTGCAGAGAATTAGGGATTTCTTAGACATGTCCAACAATTTGGCAACAAGCTTCTTTTCTAACCAGAGCAGCATAATATGAGAAGCCACAGTGCTTGAGCTTATACACAAAATCAGATACTGAACATCCCAGAGTTTCGTGATTACTCACGCTGCAGTTTCAGCCCTGGCATTCTCACACCGTTCCTTCAAGGAGACATTGTTAGACGTTTTGATGAGTGGCAGTTGGACAGCCTCCCTAGGAAGAATAGAACAATAATGAGGATGGGGAACCTGCTTCTGCCTCATCAATACCGAAGACAGGCAACTGAAGTTGTTTCTTGACCTCCGCTTCTCACTTTCGCATAATCGGCAGATAGGGTCATGACGTATTGCAGTGACATTAAGGGCATCGGGAAGTAAGTTGCTAGCAGAACCTATGATGGACAGATACAGATGAAATACTCAAAAACTTACGAAAGTTACCAGCAGCAAGAACTTAAGAATTTTATTGGAATAAAAGGAGTACTATTTCTTTTCTCTATATTTGGGGATCTGTCATTTATGATATAATGGTGAACTAACCATTCTTTTTTCTTCTTCTGATCCTTCTTGTGGAAGAGAGAAGACCATGTCATCCAAAGCACCATTATTAAACCATGCATTCATCTCTGATCTAAACAAATGTTTCATTTAAGTTACACTTGCGAGCGCACAACAAAAGGCTTACAATCCATTTTGCACTGAATACCAGAAAACATTCTGCTACATTCCTTTACTGACAAAACCAAATTATCATGGACATTTCGTTAGAAGAGCCTTTTAGGCACTCATCATGTAATCAAATAAGGAAAATTTGCAGTTATGCCCTATTTCTTGTTTTGATAAGTGCAATCAATATTTTAGAATTTTCCTAGCCAAGAATACTCGACAATTTCCCTTATTGCAATCATTAACTTGAAGCAAGATAAACAAAGAAAAACATTGAAAAGAAGTCCAGATGAAACAAGTGAATGCAGCAATTTTAAGAAGTGGTACCTTGAAAGTAAACTGGAAAGCCAATAACTTCTCAATCCTCCAGAGTGGAGGAGAGAAATTAAAATAAAGCAGCAGCATTACAAAAGAGGGGCATTATTTTATTTGACAAAAAAGCTGCAACTTAAGTAGCTCAAAAGTGATTTTAAAGGCAGCAGAAAAGATAGGCCGCGATGACCAATTTCCAGAAGAGTGAGGTTTCATGGGAAAGATTAAAAAGGAAATGAAGGCCATGCATATTTTTTATCCCTCTTTTATTGTTGACTTGTAGAGTGCAAGAAGGCATAAGCAGCAAAAGAAAAGGAAAAAGAAAAAAATCTAGCATAAACTCAATCACTCTGGAAGCATACTTTTGGGTTTTATTATATTTCAGAAGAAACTCAGGTAGAGAAGTGAGATACGAATTGGATACCTATTTTTGGAAGCCAAATGACCCATTTTGGAATCATTTTTCCCGCCAGCTTGTAACAAACATCATTGCAGAAGTGGTTGTAATTCTTAAAGTCGAGTGATAACACCATTGTGGCTTATCGCATGGTTTTCTATGAACTCCCTAACCTGAGTAGGGTCCAAGGGGGTGTCCTGATGAATATTGATTTTCTAAACTTGATAAACTTGAAGCTGGGGATTGCCAAGGTTCAACCTCAAATACGCCACTGCTTGGATAGTCATGGTCTCAAAATGCATATTCCTCACCATGAACTGCCAAGAAGTTGCAATTGTCAAAATGTTGAACTTAGTTTGGAAATATTAAGTGCAGGATATCTGAATTTACATTACAATGCACAGTGATTGCTCATCCACAGCAAAAAGACAATTAATTCTGTATGTCTTTCTCCGATATAAAACAGCTTCCTCAAGGACACACGGGCAGCAATGTTAGTGTAGGTATACATCCAACTGTCAATTTCACTCTCTGAGGATTCTGGACATGTTTATACTCATCCAAACATTACCCCATTCCATCCTTCCCAATAGGGGTTACGATATTTAGAGGAAGTTTGTTCGAAATATTTCTATAGAAAAAAATTATATAAAAGGAACAACTTCCTGACTGATTGCTTGTCAGAAGGTACAATAAAGATATATCCACCTGTCATCCTTTCAAGCATTTAGAGAAAGAAGAATTGTGTTAAGACCCACATATACATATTACACCAACAATAACCTGAACTTGTAGTCTTTCCGTGCATTTTAGATGGAAACCACCCAGCATCAAGCGCAGTTCTATGTTCCATTAGAACTGCACTTCGTTCTACCTGTGAAAATAAAATATCCCCAAATATGTAACCTTCGTTTCTAGAATTTAATCTATAAGCTCCCATACTGAGTCCAATTGGACAATCAGACGTAATATGTCCATAAAATACAAACTGAATAAGGTTGGCTTACCCCCTGCACCAGAGTCAAAGATGCCAAGTCCAAGCCAGGAAACATATCGATTTGATTTGGTCTGATCATACACACTGAGGTAAACTGGTGCACAGCCTGGACCATAGTCAACTGGCTTTTGCCTCGGGAAGGAAGCAAAACCGGGTTTTGCTGATTTGCTCTTAAATGAGGGGAGCCACTGATTTCCATGCTCTCAGTCAAGAAGTTTTATACACCTGTATGAAAGGCCAAAAATAGAATTAGAAGTTTAGTCAAGAAGTGCAAAACACCTGAATAATAGACCAAAAGCAGAACCACAAGCAACCTTCACGAAGTTCATGCTGCCTTTTATTTATTAACTAATTCATTTACTTTTAGCAGGGTGGAGAAGGGAGGAAGTCTGAGGATGTGACAACAAATTGGTTGAGTACTAGAAAAGACAGTTGCATTCTCGAGACGAGAAACTTCACCATAAAATCATACTGATGCCAGCATTATCAATTTTAGAGAATGGTATGTGGATTATCAAAGTGTCAAGATAATCAAAGAAACATTAGAAAATCATCAAATTTCCAAAGAATTACTGGGATCTTCAAGTTCATTGCAAAGAAAATGGGTCACCAACACAGAAATCCCTTTATGACACAAGGTCATGTTATTATTGGTTACCAGCATAATATAGTTGTGGGGATTCTTATGGATTGGCATGAACCATATCTACATCATTTAATGAAGTACCATGCTCTTGAACAGCCAACAAATGAAAAACGAAAGAGTGAGGACCATTAGCAGAAAAAAAAAGTCTTTTTATATGAGTTACAATTACTAGATCACCACACCTTGTCTCTTAATGTGCCAAGCTAGATAAAAACTAACATTAAACCAAGGAAGAACAGAAAAGTAGTAGAGCCAGGCTCTGTTTTTCTTGATGACATTAATTAAGAAAAAGGTTCGAACTTCAAGAAAGGAGAGCTGTGAGCACAGGGTAGTACCAACGATAACCTCAACAAGGTACTATTCCTAATCCTCGAACATTCTTTTTCTGACAGGTGATCCTCAAACATTATAGGACAATGACAAGACTTAACCCAAAGCACAGCAAAACCACAGAGAGAGAAAAAAAAATGCACTGAATAAGAAAAGACCAAAGAAAATCAATCCCTGCATGCATGTGCATGAACACAGACAGACAGACAGACAGATGGAGACAGAGACAGACAGAGACAGAGGAACCTACATGAGCTTCAAGCCCAACGACGCTTATACAAAATTGTCCATCTTCTTAGAATAATCTTTCAGTGAACAAGAATGCTACCAATCCTCTCATGGTATTATCAAATAGTCTACTTCAGCATTACCTCAAATCAGCATTTTGGTGTGATAGGCTCCAGCATTTTAGGTCCAGTGAAAGGAAAAGTCTGAAGCTTTACCCTGCCTTCTGCATAGATTGCTTCACTATCACAAAGTCCAGAAACATGAAGTTCACATATGCTTCTATATCTTAAATTTCTGATCAAATCTTCCACTATGTATGAGATGATGTTCGACCATATTAAGCTGCACCAAGCGTTTCTATAATACATTTTATAGCTGTCCAGATGTCAATTTTGGAGTCTCCCATGAATTTCATAAACCAATAGTTGGGATGAGTCCACAATGCGTTTGCTTTCACAGACAATACGACTGCATAATTCATGCCTCGGTGCTGGTCGAAACAATCTTAGTTGATATAGGGGATCAGTTATCTCACATTTACTACACAGTTCCCTTGCTGGCTGCACATGCTTCCACCAGAAATCAGAAAGAGCAAGCTTCAAAAGATCCCAGTATTCCTTATCGCGGTATATTCTGAAAAGACTGCTGCCTCTAGGAGTCCATACGTAGAAATCCATCCAATCCTTGTCCAAAATTTCCATCAAACCTTGCACTTGAGGAATGTAATTTAGATGAATCCGAGACCATGGAGAAGCTCTATTCATATCGCCATTGAAGAATGGGCACTTGATCTCCAAAACTCCATTGCAGGGCAAGCCATAAACAAATTGCTGAACTACTCCATCCGGTGAAGCAGCAAGCCAACTGTCTTCGGAATTATTGTTTCCATAAACTTGAAACTCAGGTAACTCGACGTCGTTTCCAGTGATAAGCCTGTACCTTTCAAGCGCCTCCTTTTCCTTTATATTATTCCAACAGGTAGCCAGGTTACCAGAAAATGGCTCAATCAAGCCAAGTTTTTCGAACCAGAGCTGGACTCTTCTTTTACGCCAAAAACCAATCGCTGAACTAAAGGTGCTTGCTGTGAGCTTATTTCTCCTTAGTTCTTGCCAATCTTTGAACCAGTGCTGTAAACAATCTGCTTTGAGAACAGAGTCCGGTCCATCACGCGCAGCCTTCAGAGAACAGCCCAGATTGCTCAACTCCCTTCTGGATGGAAGATTTACGGCTTGACTGTGGTTAGAAAGCCTCCCACTATGTGATTCTGACCAAGCCCGGGTGTTAAACTCTCTGCGGTAGCAAATAGCAGTATTGACAGAACCCGTACAGCAGCTACTTTTAAGCACAAGATGTAAAGGTCGTGCTATGTAGAGGAAGCAAGAACAGACTTCTTCACTGCCAGAAGTGAATACAATCAGCGGATATACCGATACAACATACACGACATATATATGAGGAAAATATAGTAGAAAACAAACGGGCAGACTAATCAATGCGAATGACAAAGTAAAGTGAGGAACTTGAGGAGAGCCGCCAATCAAAAACGCTCGCTTCGACATCAATGAGACAGGCAACGTAATCAAAACTCTTAATGCAGACGCAACTAAACTAGTCTCAGCTCCATTCCTAAAAATAAAGCTTTCTATAAAGCAGCAAAATCACCACCGCCTCTACCGAGCGAAATGTCTAGCTGGAGCCAAACCCAAATGAAAAACATTCGCCTAATTCATGGGAGACACCATAAAATCAGCACGAGTTGCCAAACACCAAGCACGCGACCGAACTTTGCATTAAAATAGGTTCTATATGGCCGTTGATTCGGAGACGAAAGACAGAGAAAGAATGAGCTCGCCCCCCAACACGAATTCTCAGGCGAAGCGAAACGAGCGAAAAGAGCAAGTCTCGGGAGGGCTGACCGAGCAATCTCGTGGCGACGCCAGCGCATAAGGATACGACGATACCCGACGGCGCGCCTCGCTGCTTCAATCCATCGTCCAGCCCTGGAGTTGCGGAGCGCGAGGAAGAAGACGAAGATGAAGAAGGAGAAGGAGGAGACGGGTTTTACAGCAGAGGTTTACGAAATTTATGGAGGACGGAAGGGTTTTAGCGGAGACGGCGACCGGCACCGGTTCGAACACCGAACCGGTTTAGCGCCTCCGGTTCGGTTCGGCCGGTTGGACGTGGACCAAGCCCAGGCCCAGGACCAGGCCCAAGAACGACAAGCCCGGCCCGTAAACAATTCCTGGAGTGAACCCCAAGCCAATGAATCCTGCGCTTTCTTTAACCTTCCCCCTCTTCGCTTCTGCCCAAAACACTCTCACTCGACCTCCATTTTTCAGCTGGAAAATCTCCCATTCCTGCGAAGCTCGACGCCGCTCGCCGGATCGATACGCCGCCGGATCGCCGATGTCGGTAAGTACCGATCGCGTCCGACTTTGTTCCGGATCGATCGATTGATTGATTGATTGATGGATTGGTTTGTCGGGACGGTGCGCGACGCCGGTGCAGATCTTCGAGTACAACGGGAGTGCCCTAATCGCCATGGTGGGCAAGAACTGCTTCGCCATCGCCAGCGACCGCAGGCTCGGCGTGCAGCTCCAGACGATCGCCACCGACTTCCAGAAGATCTACAAGGTCCACGACAAGCTCTTCCTCGGCCTCTCCGGGCTCGCCACCGATGCCCAGACTCTGTAAGAGCTGTCGATTTCGTTAAGCTCGGTTTCGGTGTTCAGTCGCTAACTGAATGTGGTTTTTTTCTTTTTGGCGTTTGAGGGTTTAGCTGCTTGTGTGATTGACTGAGTCTTGGTGGCGTGTGATTTTGAAGGTACCAGAGGCTGGTGTTTAGGCACAAGCTGTATCAGCTTCGGGAAGAGAGGGACATGAAGCCCGAGACGTTTGCCAACCTTGTTTCTTCTATTCTCTACGAGAAAAGGTTAGCTTCAACTCTTACTTCGCAGGGCTTCTTTTTTCCCCCTTTTTGGTTCGTAAAATTTGACTTGCGGGGATAGTTACAAGTGTATTCACTTGGAACCAATACGTCGGATGAGAAATTGGCTTCTCGAGGATGCTCCTTTGCTTTTGGTCCTATAAGCCATAAGATATGGAGATTGTGTAGGAAAATATTCAAAATTGTGTTCTTGGGTGTTCACATTCGACTTATAATGGGCAGACAAGCAATAGAGAATAGTCCCTGCAATTTTAGACTCGTTTTGGCTTGTCTTGGACTGGTCCAGCCACATATTGGTCAGCCCTTCCCCCCGTTAGAAAAAAATTGAGATGCACATTGAGATGTGAAATGCCATTGTGATCTTTAAGTTATATGTGTTGGGTCGTTGCAGAGTATTGATGCTTTTGCAGAATTCTTCCTTCATAGTGTAGAGATTGATGGTCTTGTATTTGTGATTATTAATTCACTGGGTTTTAAAAGCTAATTCTGTAGAATGCGGTTTCTTCAGTATGTTCGTTAACTATTGTACTCTTTTTACTGCATGTTCCTCTTTTCTATTATGAGTATGATTAGAAAAACCTATAAAAAGGTTCCAAGTATTGGCATCTTTTATTTATTTCTCATGTCGTGCAGGCAGGTCTTAGTTAAAATTAAATTTGCTTCTGTCTGCTGTTCAGATTTGGCCCATACTTTTGCCAACCTGTAATTGCTGGACTGGGAGATGAAGACAAGCCCTTCATTTGCACGATGGATTCTATTGGAGCCAAGTATGTTACGGTTTACTCTTCTTTTTCTGCCGCATTGGTTACTGCTAATTGTGAAATCCTTGCAGCTTAAATTATTAACATCGTCTTTAGACTATATCGCTCCCTAATTTTCCCCCCTTAAATCTTTGTGGTAGCTGTAATTTTGCCATGTATCTCTACTATTTTAGAGTTTTTTCAGTTTAGAACCATTGGATTGTGAAATATGAATTGAAATTCTAAATTTTCAATTGAAATGAGTAGCACAAATGGATTGCTTGTACCATCAACTGCTTGTATGTTTGTTGAATTCTGTCTTATTGTATACTGAAGAAAAAAATACAATGACATCTAGTTAGTTATCCTAGGTGAGTTAAATTGCACATGAGTGATGAAATCCCTTAATAAGTTCCAAATCAACCCATTGACTCTGAGTAATGGCTAAGATGACCTTTGATACCTAATTCTTATTTGTGATGGTGATCAAGTCCTCTCTCCCCCTTTCTCAATCATAATATTTTTGACAGGATCTAAGTTTTCTTTTTGGATGAAGAAGCTGCTTGATCATTAGATTGAAAGGCAAAAACAAGTGTAGTAATTAACAAATAGAATTTTCAGGTTAAGAACAATTTCCTGCTATGCTTTTTGCCCCCGTTGTTTGTATTATCATGTTTTTTTTCCACGCATTCCTGTGCTTTCCACAGAATATCGTTTCTTGTACTTATCTTGATTATTCTATTCAATATTCTACATTGTAATCACTGAAAAGGATGTATGACTTGTGTTTCTTTGCTTTGTCAACTCAATGCCATCTCTTGGGTTTTGTCTATGTGACTTTACTGTAGTCGCCTCTCTTTTTTTCTGCAATGGAGCCATAACTTTGCTGATAAATGTTGTCATAGCCTTACTAGAGATGTATTTGTGAATTCTTGGTTGGAATCATGTTTATTTGCCATGAGTTTGTTTCATTGTTATGTTGTTCAGCATATTTATGTAGCTTATAGGTATCCCACTTCTTCGTCTGTACTTTTAGAATTCCTATCTCAGTATTTTTTGCATCTTCTCTCAAATTTTGCTGTCATATTCCTTTTTCAACACCTATCCTTCTTGCTCTTTTTCCATTGTCCTGTGACATTTTGCAGTCCAAGTTGTATTTAATTCAACTTAAACAAATTATCAGGAGGTTTCTCTTATTTGGTCGGAAAATTATTAGGAGGTTATGGTGTTGTTTTGCATGACTCTGAACATCCATATTTCCATGTCTTACTTTTGCACCATCTGACTAGCTATATCATACTATCAGCATCTTCAATTTTTCACGGCATGTGATAGCCACTCATTGAATGTCTTGTTTATGATATAAGTCTGATCTTTGAGGTTTGTATCAAATCCTTATCCATGCTTTCTCTTTTCTTTAGTTCTCTCAATGTTTGTCATCATATTTGTATAGGTTGTGAATCCTACGTCTTTTGGTCTTTAGCAGAACTTGCTGTAAAAACTCATTACCGTTTAGTGATATCTCTCTCCTATTATGAAGATGGAGTGAAAATTTTTCATTTGGGAACTTTTCTACTGCTGACACTTGTCAAAAGAGGTGAAAAAATAATTAGCCTAGTTAAATGAGTCCTTGGAACTTCTCTGTCAAGGCATATCTAGCTTGGTACACATTTGACAAAGTTTTTTTAGGTTGTTACATCAAGTGCGAGACCAATTATTTCTTACCTGAAAATAGGCATGTGGTTTACCTAAGAGATTAGAAAATAAATAACCTGGTTAAATGAGTCCTTTTAACTTTTCTGTCTTGGCATATCTAGCTTGATTTCACATTTGACAAAGCTTTTCAAGGTTGTTAGATCAAGTGTGAGACCAATTGTTACTTTATAAAAAGGAGTGTGAACGGTACCTCCATGATCAATTGAAAGAGAAATAGGCATGTGTACATGTAAGTGAGAATGTGCTGATATTCTAATTTGCCTAATTTCAGTCCTTGTGCTGATATTCTCATTTGTCAAGTTTCAGTCCTTGGTTCTATCTTCTTTTAATCGACTAATCTGTGTTTTCTTTTTTTCAAATCTCCTTGCATCTGACACCAAATGACAGTACTTTCTTTAACTTTTGGTGATTCCATATCATTTTGCTTCTCTTTCAGCTAGGAAATGACTTCTTTTTAGGTCATATGCTGCTGTCTTCGTTTAATATCCAAATATATCCAAGTGTTACCTACGAGCAAAAATTGTCAATAGACCATGTGGAGCTCATTTGGAGATATTGTTTTGTGGTTGATTGTATCAGTGTTATTCAGTAGATTCACTTTACTAAAAGATGATTACAATAGCATAAGCTTCTTGTTGCTATATGTTATAGCTTCTCTATAGTCCAGTGATTTCTTTTGGTTGCTTCTGTTTTGCAGGGAGTTAGCTAAAGATTTTGTTGTTGCTGGCACTGCCTCAGAATCTCTTTATGGTGCCTGCGAGTCAATGTTCAAGCCTGACATGGTTGGTTTGTACTTTCATAAGGATTAATGTTTGGCGCACAATCTGTGTAGAGAAAGGCTTACGCAGGCTATGTTGGATGCATGAGTTGTGTCATGTTTGGTTCAAAAAGTTGTTCAAGATGCCACATCATGGATCCAACACGGCTCGTGTAAAGTTCTTTACACAAGCTGTGTGCTCATAATAGTCCAGAAATGTTACATATTGCATGTGCAACTACTCATCTTTGTCAATTTGCCTTGGCCTTTTTATCAGGAACCTGAGGAATTGTTTGAAACTATCTCTCAAGCTTTATTATCATCAGTAGACAGGGACTGTCTAAGTGGTTGGGGAGGACATGTCTATGTTGTGTAAGCCTTCTTCTCGGCTTTTTTATGACTAGATTATGTCATCATGACTATCTGTATGAATGTGGCTCTGTGGACAATTGTTGATATCGTAGCCTCCTGTGTGAGCAGTGTATCTACATGGATGAGGTTAAATTGTAGTTTCTGGTTCCTCATGGATCTGGTAAAATCTAAAATTCCATGGCCCTCTTCAGTTTCTAGACATTCTTTTTCTCACTCATGGGGAGGTTTTTGGGAGAGAAATGGATAGCTGAAGTAAGCTAGCCTTGTAAGGATTTGACAAAATAGTGGTTTTCCACCCACTTCCACCCCCCCCAAATGCCCTGGGGGAAACCCAACCCCAAAAAAAAACAAAAAACAAAGAAAGATGAAGAAAACAAAACCCCACCCTGGGAAGAGAATATCAAGAAAGGCCTATAATTATAGTGTCTCCATTGTCCACCCTAACAACCACTAATAAGTTTAGTCGGTACTTCCCTAGTGCTTTGATTTTCCTTTTTTGGTGGAATTTGCTTATTCAACTGTCTTAAGATGGATGAAAAGAATAAAAAACTGGCATTCTGAATGTGACAGCATTGTGGAAGTACGATGAAAACTATGGCTGATGCCATCGTTGTGTTTTTTTATTTTTCCTCCTGCAGAACACCGACTGAAATCAGAGAACGAATTCTGAAGGGGAGAATGGACTGATCTTTCTCTGGAGCTGGAAGCTGATCATTCATAGAGTTCCTCAACCACCTGTAGCTTTTCCATCATCCTTTTTTTCGCTTTGTTCCAAAAAAGTGAATCAATTAGGGACTGCTTGCTCCTTTTTCTTGTTTTGCATTAATTATGCTGAACTCTTTTTAATGTCTGCAACGTGATTGAAATCTCGATGGTGGGATCACAATCCCTCATCCCTTTGGACATCAGTTAATGGGAATTAAAACTGTAGTTTGAGCAAACCAGTTCAACAAGAACACTTAGTTTGAATGGCGATTCCTTTTTCCTGTACTGGCCATATAACCTGTTGCCGGGTGGCAACTGGCAAATTATGTTGCGCTGAACCTTTTTCTCTTTCGTGTCATTTTAGAATGAAGGTCTAGCGTGAGCTCTGGTTTCTGTAGTATTTTCAGCAGAGAAGCGTGAACCTGCTTGTTAGTGTGTGCGCACGACATCATTGAGCAATATTGCCTTCAAAACCGAATCCTGTGAAAATGACTTAATATGGTTGTTTAGGTCGTGTCTGTCTTTTGCTGGGATTACGTTTGGGCTGATGCAATAGGACAGCGGCTATTGGATGCGTAGAAAGTATGTGCTGAATGCCGAGGCAAATCATTTTACAGGCAATTCAGGTAGGCTCTTGTTTTTCTTTGCCACTCCACACGAGACAATGGAACCCCTTTTTCTCTCTTTTTCTCGCTCAACGTTATGCTTTTAGCACGCCAATTAGGTTTGACAATCGGGGTCACCAAAGCAAACTGTCCATTAGAGCTCGCGCATTATGCATATTCGGATGACACTGATAAAGGGCAACCATATCTGCAGTCTCCCGTACCGGCCTTCAATTACCTCCACGTTTCGAATAACTTCAGCTAGTAAATTATGAACTCTCATTTGAGTTCCTCATTAACTTTTATCTAGTTTTTATTTATTTATTTATTTATCAAGTTATGAACTTTTATTTCTCTTGCTTACCAACTCAATCTGCTTCCACAACTATCAAAATTGCTTAGCTAGTAAAATCTTAGACGCTTCTTGCACTGTAGTCTTAAAATTTTCATTTTATGCATTTGAATTCTTCAAGTTATTAACATATGTATTTGCGTCCTTATGTCAACTCCGTCACTTTTTGAGTAAACGGAAGATGTCATGTGGCTCCTTTTATGATTTTTTTTTTTTTATCACATGCGGCTCTCTTAATCATTTTTTCAATTCTTGGTATCAAAACAACATAATTTCAACACAACAACGGAGAATCAAAACTAAAGGAAATGAAGAAAATTGAAAGAAAAAGACAAAAAAAAAAAGCAGCATATCTAGGCGATAGTTGCATGGTGCGCTAGCTCTAGCAATCCTTGCTAGGGTCATAGTGAGGGTTGCTGACCCTCGTCCATTCGCCAACTAACCTTCTTGCCCTAACCAGATCTGGAAGAACAAGCACCCCTGTGGAGCTCGATTGTGGCACACCGCCCCCACCATCGAGCGAGGGTGGGGCTGCCCTTGCCACCACCAGGTTGAGGGCTAGCCCCCCTCTCTGGGCACCGGCAGCCACGGGCGCCACCATCTAGCTACGCAAAAGGGCAACAAAGGCCCCCGCTTGCTTGTAAGGAGGGTCAAGGCCAATCGAAAGTGGTCAGGCAAGGGACGTTGGCCGTCACCGGCAAAGGAGGGGCCGGCACTTGCCCCTTGCCTTCCTTTTTCATTTTCCACAAAAACATCATGGTTTTCGTTCAGAGTGCTCCGTCGCATAACCAACAGTCACGTAAGACTTAAAAAAAAACAAAAGCCACGTGATGCCACAAGGATTCTAACTTAATAAATCAAAGCACAAGCTAAAGTAGATAGAAGCTGTGATAAGTTCGAGGTTTCAAGCTCTGGTTACACATCAAAGAAGATTGGAGAAGGCGGCAGGAGCGCCACCGCAAGAACAGAAAACGATGCCTGTCGCTCTCGTCGACAATCGACATTATACGAAATGCGCGGTCTGCTTCACCCCAAATTGCGGCGCCGGAGTGCTCTGAATCAGTGCCATGATCTCCCAGTTCGGTTTTCCTTTCGGCATGTTCTCACACGTTACAATCTGGCACCATTCATCGCCTCGTCTCAGTTCAATGTTTCCTAATTTGCTTTCACGCTTGTCGAATCTTCTCGTGTTTTTTCTTCTTCTTTTTTTATGTGAATTGTGCAGATTGGGGTCCATGCCGGAAAGTGATTTGTTCAAAGCAATCCAGTATTCCGTGGCAGAGAATCATCTGCTTGTCCACATTAATAATAATAATAATAAAAGAAAGGCGAATGTCGTAATTTTGCAATTTTTTTCTCCCCAACCTTGATCGACGGATCTATGTCCGGGATTCGACCCAAGCAGACAAAAAATGCACGTTGAAAAGGCTTATTTGCGCACGCTCATCGAGTATTTCAAGGTGGGTAGCGAAGAACTGGGAGATTTTCCATCGTCCGGCGCCTTCGCATTTGCAATCAATCTGCTTTTTGGCCTTCCTGTTCTGGGAACGAATCTTGATTTCGCATATGCTTTTGATTTGTGGATTTCGTGAATCTTTTCCTTGTAAGACAAAACTCAAAACAAAGGTAATGGGAACGCAAAAAAAATTAAAAAAAGACTGTAAAGTCTAAGCCTGCTCTTCATGTGCTGTTGGGGACCATCATTCTAGGTAAAGACAATCCACGTCATGATATATTTACCAGCCGCCCAACGTGACATATTTCAATATCAGCCATTTTCAACGAAAATTAATCGGAAAAATTGTATTTGAATTTCACGTAAAAGTTTAAGACCAAATAGACAAAATTGAAAAGTTAAGATTCAATCGATCTTCGTGCGACGGAATTTGTCAAAAGTCAATTTTCGGGTCAATTTCGCACTCATGTGAATTCTTATCATAGGATCGAGAAAGGACCGCCGTCGGGGGAAGTGGGTTGGTGTGGTTCAACCATTTATACGACCAAAGTTGTCGAAATTGATAGATATTGGTCGACGCCATTATTACATCTTCTTTCAATTCTTCATGGCTAGTTTCACGTTTCAATACCAGCGACAATGATGGTCGATTTGGGACGACCCTTACGCGGCTTTGTCTTGAGGATAGGAACGAGGGAAGTAGCCGGGAAGCTTCTCAACGTTGCCCTAATCCTATTTACCACGTGTGCCCGCCGCCTTCGGTGGGAATTCTGTCCTTCCTTTGACTAAAAAGAATAAAGGAATAATTCTATGGAATAATTTAAAAAGAGAAATAATGAAGTAAATAATCTCTTAATTTTAGCTCGATATAATATAATCCTTGAATTTTTAATTTGTTCAATTTGATCTCCGAATTTTATCTCAATATGTAATGCAGTCCCAAGACATATTTAATCTGTTCAATATGATTCTTGAATTTTTTATACATGTTTAACTTAATTCTAAATTATGAGAAAATGTTTCATGTTATCTTCTAGTGATTTAAGTTCATGGATATATTAAAAGTCTATTGATCATATTAAATAAATCAAAAGTTTAGGAACCGTATAAATCAAAGATGGGGGATAATTTGTGTTATTTTCCTGTAAAAAAAAGAAGCAAAAGGAGAGGGGTAAAAGGCCAACAAAAATACGTTTATATGCAAAAATTATGTGGGTGATGACGGCTGGTTCGAATATTTTGAAAGGGAGCTATTAAGATTTTTTAACAGTTTGATAAGACAGAAGTCCACATCCTTCCAGAATATGATGCTTTAGGTTAAGCTAAGAACAAAGTCCGAAAGCTTATTCGCGAAGAAATCGGGATCCCGCTATTCATGGGAGACTTTCCAAAAGGGATGTTTGAATTTCCTAAAGGAGATGGGATTAGTTGACAATTATATATACATATATATAAATATAAATATATTAGAATGCCATTGCCGATTTCAGTGGAGGAAAGGCGTTATCTTTATCCACTGTATCTGGGTTAAACTTATGCGGAAAGTCATCGTTCATCAAAATTACTTATTTAATATTATTTACTTGTTTTTATAGAAAAGAAGGAGACAACATTTTGGGAAATAATTACAGCTGTGGATGACTAATTCATTTCGCTTTCACTGATGTGTTGTCTATCTTTTTCTTAAATTTTTCGCATGTGCCCAATTGCCAAGTGTGAATCGAAATTTCTGGGATATACCTTATTCAAAATACAAATATAAAAATAAAAACGAAGAGAAATGGTAGAGGGGACATTAAATTGAATTAAGATGGGCTCTTTAATTAAGGAATTCTCAAATTATCCGGACAGGATTTTTTTTTTTTTTTTTTTTTTTTGGAACTAAATCCGGACAGGATAAGCGGCGTTAGGATCTAATGGGAACCCATTATTTACGATTTTTTCATTGAAAAATAAAATTGCCCGATCCCTCTTCTTTTCTTTTTAGTTTATATAATTGTTTTCCAAGTAAAAAGTTACATCGTCTCTTCTTTTGCATAACAAAGTAAATTGTCCTGATGGATGTGACAGAATTCTCACATAATCAAATTGTCCATAATAATTTAATGAGCCATATCAGGACAAACCTTCCTTTAATTACGCTTGACATTCACCTTTATTATCCAGGTTCAATGAATCCATCCATGTACCAAGTGACGGTGTCAAAAGAATAAATTAAATAGTAGATATGTAATATACAAGATAGAGAATGATAATTTGGCATCAATATATTTCTAATTTCCATAAGTCAAAAAATAAGCACATTGAAAGTAATAGAAAATAATGGGTTGCCTCGATTTATTTGAATTAGTTCAATTGAATAGATAGGTTTTTTCAACACAGGAACATAAATATAAATTTAAAATGTGAGGTTATGTGTACATGATAGTACAAGATTTGTTACGTCTCTGCTAAGCTATATCGAGCTTTTGCTAATATATTATTTGTTTATAATTTAGAAGGGATGTAAGTTGATCATCCGAAAAGTGTGCACCAAATTTGAGAGTTATGCTATTAGAGCAACACTTGGCTTTATACATTGTATAAATGTAAATAAATAGATAGGCAGGTAATTTCCATTTGGTAGTGATGTTTGATGAAAATTATTACTAGGTTAGCATAATATGAATATGATGTGGACTATTGGTTCAAATTGAGTATAATAGGCTCATAAGATTTTTAAAATGGAGAGATCTAAAAGGAAGTTTGCCAACTTTGGATGCCATAAAGATCTAGGCTTTTAGATAGAAGCTATTTAAGAAACAATTTTCTTTTTTTTTCTTTTTGCAAAGTAATCCAATTTTCAGCTTTTGTTATCGGAATAATCATCTTTTAACAAAAGATTAAATGATTATTCAAGTAACTTCTACCATCATCAGAGAAGTCAACACCCACCTAGAAAAGGAAAAGGTCAAAAGACAAATAAACATATTGAACAAAAATTTTAGCCCAATCACGACACCCATCCATCCAACTAATCGTGGAGTATAAAAATGTTGAGTTTATCATTATCTTAGATGGAATAATGAAATGCATCATATTTGTATTATATGATTGTTCGGGCAACATGATCATTCTAGATAACTTAAAAACATTTTCAAAGTATCAGATTCAAACCTCCACTATTCAAATAGTCGGGTCTGCGATTAAATATATTATCTTATATGTATTTCTTTCATCCGGTCAAATTAAATCTTTGAGTACTTAGAAAATAGGCCAAATACCAATTTCCTCTTCAGAAAATAGGCCAATCCTCCTCACCACCTTTAATCTCCATTTCAAAAACCCTCATTTTACTAAGATGGAACAAAGGTTACCTATAAACACTCGATTCACCCTTTCTCTAAATGAACCACATAACATCGACAATTTCACAAAAGGTGAAAAAACATGTTAACTAAAAGGTTAGTTAGCTGAAAATAAGGAAAGACCCATAAAAGATTTTTCTCCCTCAGAATCTCAATTATTTGGAATATGAAAATTCGATTAGCAACTACATGCTTAAAATTTAACCCAATAATTCTCTGTGTGTGTGTGTGTGTGTATAAATCATAATCATTCGATTTTTTTTTTTTTTTGGTCAGATAATCATTCGAATTGAATATTCGTATTTTGTGAAACAATTTTTCTTTTGCGATTTCTGCAATTATTACGCAACAATATTTAATTTTATTTTTATACACGCGTGGCAGCGCACGGTTCGGTGCGACGAAATGGTTGTTAAACGTCAAGGACCAGGACCACACTTTTTGTCAGTTTAGGTTGTGCGATGCTGACAAATCAACACGACCACGCGGAAAGCCTACTTGCTGACTTGTTCCCCCCGCTCCACCGTTAATTTGTCTACCTCCAAAGCTCCCCCAGTTTCATACGCAGTATACATAACTTTTTTTAAAAAAAAAAAAAGCTTTTTTTAATGGACAAATACCGCAAAAAATACTCAAATTATGTCAGCTACTACACACATGTATAATCATAATTTGAGATATTTATGTCATATTAGTCATAATTTAATTTTTTTTATGATTTTAATTCTTTTTCTAATCAAATAGGAAAAATGGGACATGATCTAGTTAGACGATAACTTTGGCAATTTAATGTGGATTCTTCAAATGACGTCTTTGGATAATTACTAAACATGGTCACAAGGGGAGCTCTAATGTTCTAAATATGAATTACACACCTCATAAGACAAAAAAAAATTGTGTTCATAGTAAGCCGAGAAGGCCCTTGTCAATAAAACATATCTATTTTGTTCTGTTGTAAGACAATTAGGGTTAATAAAATGCCATGAAAAAAAAAAAAAGGGGAAGCACAAAATAATACGCGTGATTTTTGTTTTTTGTCTTTTTGGGTATTTAGGCAAGTGTAGGCACCAACTGGGCGCACAAACTACACTATAAAGTGATTAAAAAAAGGCACAAGAGTCCAAAACAAGTATCGTAAGCAGTGACAAAATCGAGTCCACCATGTGGGCGACGGACACGCACGCACCCCACTTTCCCGCCCTCCACGTGTACCGTCCACGTGTTCGCTAGAGCCCTCTCCCCCTCCTCACGCCACGTGTCCTCCGGGCCCCACCGCCCGACCCCTCCTCCCCCTATATATCCCCTCCCTTCCCTTCATTCCTAAGTTTCAACGCTCCGACGGAGATTATAGTTGAGCAAAACACTCCAGACGAGAGAGAGAGAGAGAGAGAGAGAGAGAAGGAGAGAGAGGCGGCGAGAGATGACGGTGGACATGGAGCTGCCGCCGGGGTTCCGGTTCCACCCGACGGACGAGGAGCTGGTGATGCACTACCTCGTCCGGCGCTGCACCTCGCAGCCGATCGCCGTCCCCATCATCGCCGAGCTCGACCTCTACAAACACGACCCCTGGGAACTCCCCGGTACGTACGATCGACCGGAACTCCCGGATTTTTTATTTTTTATTTTTTTTGCTTTCCTTTTTGGTTGCCGCCGGCGCCCGATGTCTAACGGGGTCTCTCGGGTTTTGGATGAGCGTGTGCAGCGCTGGCGCTGTACGGGGAGAAGGAGTGGTTCTTCTTCTCGCCGCGGGACCGGAAGTACCCGAACGGGTCGAGGCCGAACCGGGCGGCGGGGAGCGGGTACTGGAAGGCGACGGGGGCCGACAAGCCGATCGGGAGCCCGAAGCCGGTCGGGATCAAGAAGGCGCTGGTGTTTTACGCCGGAAAGGCCCCCCGTGGGGACAAGACCAACTGGATCATGCACGAGTACCGCCTCGCCGACGTCGACAGATCCATCCGCAAGAAGAACAGCTTGAGGGTATGAACAACGTCCCGCCCCCTCTTCTTCTCCTCTCTTCCTCCTCCTCCCCTTTTTGTTTTTTTTTTTTTTTGTTATTATTGGGTCGTGTCCGGGGAGGGGTAGAAACGTACATTCGCTGCGGAATCCCAATCGGATCCTCGCAAATCACGGGTCCCCGGCGCCGGCCCGCCCGCTGATCTCAGGAATAAAATATGCTTCCGGGTGGGAATTTGGGTTCGCGTCATGCATGACGTCATCGCGATCGTCTCCTGTTCGATCTGGGCCCCCCCCCCCCGCGCCGCCCTCCCCAACATAAGCCGCCCTCGCGTCCCCCGTGAGTCGTACGGGTTGGACGCCGACCGGCGTTGAAAAAGCGCACGTGCGGAGACGGCGTGACGGGTGAATTCTCACGGGGTGAATGTTTGTTCCTTTTTTTTTTTTTTTTTTTTTATGGCACGAGGTTTTCGTGTGCCGACGGCGATTCCTTTTCGATTAAGGCAAGCCAAGTGGTGGGAAAAATTGTTCCCTTCTTATCTCTCTCTCTCGCGTCAAGTCACGGGTGACGACAACGATGTCCGGAAAATGAAAGATGACTTTTTTTTATTTTTTGTTGACCGTTCGCGCGGACAAATGTTGACTCGGGGGGCCGTTTCGTAATTTGAATCGGCGTTCTTACTCTTTGGGTTAATTTTCTTTCGGCAGCTCGACGACTGGGTGCTGTGCCGCATATACAACAAGAAGGGCGCGATCGAGAAGAAGCAGCCCCACGTGCAGCCGCAGCCCCCGCCGGTGCCGGCGCCGGCGCCGGCGGCGATCCAGTCTCTGGGGCCCGCGGCGGCCAGCAGCTTCACGGAGTACGAGGACGAGAAGCCCCCGGTCCTGACGATGCCGGCGCTGCCTCCCCCGCCGCCCCCCGTGCTGAACGATCTGGTGCACTTCGACACGTCGGACTCGGTGCCGAGGCTGCACACGGACTCGAGCTGCTCCGAGCACGTGGTGACGCCGGAGCTCGCGTGCGAGGTCCAGAGCGAGCCCCGGTGGAAGACCGACTGGGAGAGCATGCTCGACTTCGGGGGCGGGGGCAGCTACGGGTACTTCACTGGCGGCGCCGCCGGTCAGATGTCGCCGCTGCAGGACATGTTTATGTACCTGCAGAAGCCGTTTTGAATTTTCTCGTTCGACAACCACGAGCGTACCGAGCCAGATTTGGCGGAGCACGCGACGGTAGCACGAGACCGCAAAGTCCATGAGTGCGCTGGTGCGGGCGTGGCACCCGGGAGACGATTAGTTCGACCGGGCAGCGATGTTTGGGCGTTTATTGTAGCAGCAGATTTAGTCGCCTAGCTTTGTGTACATCATCTGTGTATATGCATGTTTCGTGTATGCATGCAAAAAACCATTAGTCTATGAATGAAGTTAGGGTCGTCTCTTCTTGTGAGGGCAATGCCCAAGGCTGTAAGAGAGGATTTGAGAAGATGTAATTGTATCTAACGACCGATAATGAAATTATCTATTTGCAATGCGTTTTGCTCTATCTAGCAAGACATGAACGGACTCCAAGATTTGATGCCGGAGATGATGGGCACCGCATCATGCACCGATTGTGACCTTTGGTAATATATCAATTTGCAATCACCCTTGTGCATTACTGTAGAGCGCTACTACTCCACTGAACAAAAGCACTCTAAAGATATATAGATCCAACTTTCATTGCACGATACAGAAAAATATAACTCAGATAAATGTTTAAGGCCAGGGGTAGAAACAAGTTGTAGCTACGGCATGTCTACTTCACGGCAGCAACCAGCGCAGCGCGAGCATGCGTGAAAGAGGCAATGAGCGATCCAAGCTGCAATTTGTCATTGCATCCGAAGCTCAACCTGTACCTGCAGCGAAACCATAGTCGCGTTTGAAGATGTAAAGATGAACCACGAATGTCAAATCACATTTACCAGCAATTTGAAGTAACGTCAAAGCATAAAGCTTTCATCTACCCGTAAGAACCGTCAACATTATTCTTTCCTAGAGTTTCCATGCTTTTAATTTATAATTTTCAGCACCACAAGCGTCTGGCTGATAAATAGTGAGGAAATCTGAAAACCCTAAACACAATCATGATTCCTTTTGGCGATTCCCTTCCGTGGATGCCAGGTTAACTCCAGTCCATGGCATAGCAGATCAAACCAACCAAAATGCACCATAACAAAGATAAGATGCCATCAACAGGGAAAGGTCACTATCGGTGACAGCTGCTACCTATACTGCCTATCAGGATTGGGCCAAAAGAAAAAGAACAAAACTATTCTACCGACTAAAGCATGACACTCTTAGGCTAAGACATGGTAGAATGGACCACAATTTCAGTAATGACAATTAAATTAGCGACAGAAGTGCTTGCCACAATGTAGATCAGTTTAGATCAGGCTGAGAAGATTTTAGACTAATTGGTTGGATAAAGAAAAGGCAGTACCCTATTCAACTTTTAAGAACCCTTCGTCCTTCAAATTCAGAAATCTATTATATCGCTTGTTTATGGTACCATTCTTAACTTCTCGTTCCCAGATTCTTCATATAGGCAGAAGTGCTTATCTACGTGGATTTAATATTGATATACACTGTGTAAGATATGGTCCTTGAGAATCTTAATGGTTTTACACACTGATCATTGCAACTGATCCTGTCAGTCCAACTCTACTTTTTACTCCTGTAGCAACCAATAAATAGATCATAAAATGCACAAGATGAACTAAGAGGGGGACCATACTCGATGTCTGCTAAGTCATTGATCAACTGGACACGAACATCTGATGGCATCTTGATTTTAAATACAAACCTACAAGAAAGAACCTCTGGATGTCATGATCCATTCATTGGCAGAAAAAATGTCCCTCAAAAGACACACAGTACTTACATCGTCACTTCCCTAACAATGTCCAACAAGGCCAAACCTTTCCTTGTCTTAATATCAGATATTCCTATAAAGAAATACCAAAAGCAAAATAAGTTAACATGAATTCAAACAAATATTCCCACTACAAGAGTTTCGTGATAAACAGAGGTGGCAATAACCTACGTTTCAAACTTGTAGCAAAAGATTCATTTAGAAGCCAATAAGATATTTGCTCGATGTCTTTGGGCAGTGGATTTCCGGTACAGAGGTAGACAGCTTCATCAGTTATTTGTTGAGAAGCCATATGCGTGGACTGCACAGAAGATAAGGGTCCAAGAATTTCTTTTTACATCCAGTGACACAGAAGCATGGGAGATGCATCAATTGAGAAAGGCACCAGAACGAAACTTCAGCAGTTAACATCTTCCCCCATGCAGCATCATTAAGATGCTACATTTAAAGGATGACAAAGATAATAGGTCAGCTAAAGAAACAACAGCAATTATCACTCACCACCTCAAAGGAATCAGCTCTACACTGCTAGAGCATTGTAAAAGCAGGTCACAAGCGGAACAGCAGAACCATAAACTGCTATAACATAAAGCATACAGTTGACACCAGGGGCAAATTGTTCATTAGTTACTTATGGTTTTTAAGTTAAGCAAAAGAGGTTAAAGAAATTGAACAAAAGTGCAGTTTGTGTTCTTTCTTTCACCCATATCAACATGAGTAATATATCATGCGCACTCATACTTGGAACATGCGGTTCAACTACAACAGCAGGACGAGTCCCACCATATGAACATGGATCCAAAGCAGCGTTCCACACAAACAGTGTCCACTGTAAAACCATCCCCGATAATGTAGCTGATGATAAATTTAAATAATTCGGACAGAAGAACACAAATAACATAACATGCACACTGAGAGGTAAGCAGAAGCAACTAAAAACGTGCTTCTGTGTGTACGCATCTGAACAGAGAATCGCTTTGAGAAAAAAATTGTACGCATTGAAACACGGATGCAACAAGCAAAGGTAAAAACAAGCAATCATGAGCATCTAGCATCAGATGCATGGTTTCACTGAGTACTTTATAGACAGTAAGTTACTGAATTTTCAAAAAATGTGTCTGAACATGCAAATCCACTGGTCATGGACATGTCTAGAGAGTAACCTGTAGAATGTTCAAAGCCTTTCTCATGTCACCATTGCTGAGCCGTACGAGTGCCTCCAAGCCACTCTCGGTTACATCAAGCCTATCGAAAGAACAATAATCAGATAACTCTTAACTTTTGTTACACTCAGGAACATAACTATTGCCAGACTGACACAAGTAGATCATTATAGGCCAAAAACCCCAGCTTTGGAAGTAATTAACCTAAACCCCAACACATTGATCAGATGTTTTGTTATTACGTAAACCATTGTAACGAATCCCTTAAATGCATCATGAATCCTTTAGTGAAAGTAAAGATCAGTCTGCCACTTTTCCCCTGCAGACTGTCTCCATGAGTAAACAAGGAGAATAATTTGGTCATTAAAGAAAAATCTAATGAGTTCACCCACCAAAAAACACTCATATCAGGAAATCTTTCCAGGGTACAGATAAGATATAAGAAAAGGGTGAAGGACAAGCCAAGCCATGGCACTAATAATCTGATTTCAAAAGTCAATCGAAAAAATTTTGGTTGAAAATGGTATGCTTACTACACAATCTCATAGAACACACAAAAGACGAGAAAAATGTAAATCGAGCACAGCCAAAGTTACCCCTCAGCTGCTATGACATGTTTAAGTCGATCTGCAATGTAGATGCGATCAAGAGGAGCAAATCTGAATCTGGTACATCTAGATTGCAAAGCTGGAATAATCTTGTTGACATGATTACCGATAAGAGCAAACCTAGTGTGCTTCGTGTATTTCTCGATCACTACACAGATGGGAATAAAATGAGTCAAGTTTACAATAAAAATAGTAAATTCACTTGTGTTGGAAGTGGTAATGGGCTCATAATGTTCAGACCTCTACGTAGTGCAAATTGGGCATCTTTTGTCATGGCATCAGCCTCATCCAGTAGTACTAACTTCACAGACAACTTAGCACTGCAAGATTAACCAACATATGCATAAAGTTTCAGATGACCATCATATAGGTAGAAATTCTCAAGAACAAAATGTTTGAAGTAATGCCAGGATAAATGTTCAAGCAAAGCATCTGTACTCAGTACATTTCATCTAAGATGTCTTCGTCTAGATTCTAGATGAGGACTTTACATAGACAGTCAGGAGCTTCAAAGCAATCAGGTCATCCAGTAGTGCAAAGGGTTCAGAAGAAAAAGATATTCTCCTGCTCCACAAACTAAAATGAAGAATGCAGTTGCATTCATGTGAATTCTAAGCCATCTCTGGCAATGAAGAACATTTGGAAGTGCTCTATAAAAAATTGAATAAAAAATAAACAAAACAACAATTAGACAATTGTAGAAGGTATTCATAGTCACAGTCTAGGGCTTTAATGTTAATAACATACGCTCCAAGATCCCAGCAGCAAGTAATAGAAACTAATTGTAAGATCAGCTCACCCTCAGCCTCACCGATCTCAATCGAACAGAGCTTTTCTGCAACTTTGGTAGAGTCAGATGCGGATTCAACAACCCGGAACTGTCACATAACTAAACCACACCAACAGTCTCCAAAACCTTGGAACTGAGGTTGATAATTCTACATTCCAGCAGAAATTTCTAACTTTTGTTTTTTAGGGGCCTCACGTCGACTCCAGGTTATCTTTTTTCCCAATATCACTCATCTATCTATGGAAAGAGGGGAAACAACTCAAGCAATTTCTTTCCATTTTCTGTTCATGCAAGTTTTTCTTTGTACTACTTTCACTGTCTCCCATCTCACTCAATGGAACCATGCCATTTCATTTGCAATGCATTCTTGCATACCTGCTGACCTTTGGGCTTGCTTGAGGTTTGAATTTTGTCTATTAATGTTTATACTAGAAAGCTGGTAAAATAGTGCAGCACTCCAGACCATTTGATTGCCAGTACTAATTCAACAAAAAGCAGTGCAATATAGCTGATTAAGACCTACTTATTTTAAGCATGATTAGAGAGAAATTAAGCGATGCACACCATAATTTACACAAGCAACACTTCCTTAACAAAAACAACTGGTTCACAATCATGCAAAGTTTCTAAACTTAAACTGAGATGCTACACAGACAGCGTCAACCCATACATACAAGCCCTCAAGATCCAAATTTCACTCTTGAGCAGTTTGGGAATATTGAGTTCATGTGCCACTGTTTCTTTCCAGTAATAATACTTCAAAGATGCCATCTCGAACTTATGATGGCATGGTAGAGTGTAGGAACATGTACGAGTATATAACATCTCTAAGTGCAGTGAAATATCAAACGTACTGCAAACAAAAGATCATTTCATGACTCCAGGAATAGATAAAACTGAAGCACATTCAAAATCTCAAGCGAGTAAATTTATACGCATGGGGAAGAGCGCCAACCATAGTTCCAAAGAGCCAAAAAGCCAGTAATCACACCAGTTACTCAAAGAGTACAGGTTGTAGCAGCGAATGCAAATTCATAGTTACCCAAATGAGAAGCTCTGAGTGCTAGCAAAGTCTTGAATCTGCTGCCGCACAACGTCGATGCCTCTATCATCAGACGCATTCAACTCCAAGATCATATTGTGATACTGCGCCCCGTAAAGCTTGCGAGCCACCGCCAGGATGGTCGACGTTTTCCCCGTGCCGGGAGGGCCATACAGCAGTAAATGCGGCAACCTGTTCTCATTTGTCAGCCTATCAACTGCCCAAAACACCCAATACCCACATAAGAACAAGTCAAAGCTCAAAACTAGAGAATGAAGAGACTTCAAATCACATAGGACGCATCACATTAAAGAGCTCGAATCGAAATCCCCCAATTTGGACACCAACTTTACCCTAACACCGACCGGGATACGACTGAACCAATTCAGCGAACCACCGAATCGACGAAACCCCTTCAAAAGGACTGAAACAAAAACCCTACGCAGGCCTAAAGCTCACTTTTTCCCCCTCTTTCTCCGGCGTTAGTTCCAGAAACAAAGCGAAAAATCAGAGCGAAACCGGAAATAAACCTCAGTAGAAAAAAGGAGGAATGCGAGAGAGAGAAAGAGAGGGGAGACGCACTGGTGTCCACAATGTCGCGATGAGCGGCGACATCGGCGAGCGACTGGGGCCGGTACTTCTCGACCCACGGCGCGGCCTTGCCGTCCGGAGAGGCGCCGGGGACGGCGGCGCCCTTGCCCTTGTCCGACTTCGGAGGGCCGCCGCCGTGGTTGTTGTCGGCGTGCCCCTCGTCGCCGCCGTCGATGTCCATGAGGGAGGGCTCCTCCGTCGTCATCCTCCGGGTTCGGATCGTCGGTCGGGTCGAGCAGGGGGCGTTCGCCGGTTCTTTCGATAGGGGCTAGGAAGGAAGGGAGGGGAAGGTTTTTCTTGTCCGGATTCGAAATGGCGCCAATGGAATTTCTTGGGGTTTCTATGTTTTTGTTTTTTTTTTTTTTTTTTTTTTGTCGGGGTTTATTTCCCTTCCCCTTTTATTTTCTTTTTATTTTCTTTGGGGCTAAAACACATCCCATTTTTAATTAATTGATTAAATTACCTTTAAACGCCAATTAAGTCAAGAATCAAGCATGGGTTATTATTTATACTCGTCTTCTTTAGTGCAAATACGTTAATTGTCACTTTCTTGTCATTAGCCTAATTTAAAGATAAACGAACCGTTAGTCCTATAACTAGCTAAACTTTTAAAAGGGAGAATCAAATTTCAAATTTTTTTATTAGCTTTGTTAATTTTGCTAACAATAAATACTAATGTGGCATTTTTTTTATTATTTTCTTCCCTAAATCTTAGAAGTAATCAATTCTCGGTTCGATCAGGTCCTACACAAGAACCAAGAATCACACTAAGAAGAATGATTCTCGATTTCTAGAATGGAGATCGAACCAGATAGCTTAGAACCAGGGATCGGGCTCAGTCTCGTCTCGTCCAATAAAAATAATCACTTCACGATTTGATCATCTACTTCAACCATGAATTCCTACTTCAAGTTCACCTTCAGCTGAATTTCCCAAAATCATGACTTTGATCCAAGCGACCCCTCCGCCGACGGCCAACTTACGATACAGCAAGTGCTTGGAGAACCACGCAAGAGGCATCAGAGATGTTTGCAATGAACCGAATTGAACTACGAGTTCGCTCATCGCAATTAACCGCACAAATTTGCATCATAACAAGCGCAAATGCAAGACATGGACGCAACCAAAAGTCTAGAACCAATTGAAAGGGCAAAGCTTCAGAACAAACTTGAAAAGAGCAAGAGACGAGGCGAGAGTTGAGACGTGAGAGCGAAAGGGCACTGAGAGTTGAGCGAGAGGCGAGAGCAACATGACTCTCACTGGCTTAGTCAAGAGAGGGAAAGACCGAAAGATCGAAGAGCGAGGCGTGGGGCAATGTGGCGAGAGGGAAAGAGCCGCGTGAGGGGACTGGAGAAGGAGATCAGGGGTTTTAGTTGATGTTTTAAGAAACTAAAAGAAAATTAAAAATACATATATAGTTGGTCCGGTCTGATTGGTTCGATTCCCATCTTGGAATCGAGAACCAAACCGAAAATTACCGATTCCAATTTTATGCAATTGGGAATCGGCACTTCGGCAGCACTCCTTGGAAACGTGCAGAATCAGTCGTTTCGGTCCAATCCGAACGATTCCCAGTTTGATCGGGTTGTCTTGCTCACTCCCACTAAATCTTACTTAAATTAGGTTAAAAAAATTAAGAATGCTAAAATTTTGTTAAGAAATAACTCAAGTTAAAAGTTAAAAATAAAAAAACCGCTAGACCCTTATCTCATTCAAGACCTAAATTTGAGGGGTTTTTATGAGATAAAAAAAAATTAAGGTAGAATTAGGAATAGACCTAAAGTTAGATTTTAGGGGATTAGGCCCTAATTCAATTAGTGTACGACATGATCATAGCAGCAAATCAGTTTCTGCCTTGCAAAATGAATTTTGCTCTCTTGCTACTCGGCGATAAAAATTTAAAAAATAAAGAACTTACTGAGCCATATAAAATAAATTACAAAGGGACTCTCCAATGAATACTATACAATACAAGTCTTCTTTCCCTAAATACGCTAACCAGAGGACTATATTGAAATTTCGCGCAAAAATTCAGCGCTAAATCAATCAAATCAAAAAGTTTAAAATTGAATTAATATTCATATAATAATTATAGGATTGATTGGATAGTTACTTCGATATCTCAGTCAAATCAATCGGATCTCATGTCAATGGAAAGCTTCTTATCACATGGGTTTCAACAAGCTCGAGGGTTATTTTGGCGAACAGGATTTTGCTCTATTTTGCCAAGAATCATATGCACAATAACCTCGGGTGCAGTAGCCATGTAATTCATCACCAGACAAATGTAAATTGCATTAAATTACGCAAGCCGTGGCGTCAACCCTCGTTTTAGATGAAAATAATTGGTGATTTCGGGCGAAGAAAAGAAATTTTTATTGTTCATTTTTTTCATGCTTTAAATTTTTTGGCAAAAAGCCGATATTAAAATACCAAGGAGAACGAACAACCTTCTCTCATCTTTCTACAACGGATTTGTCTAAACAAAGGCCCTCTTATATCGGCTCGCGCATGCTCGACCTTGCAATCCTTTCGCATGCTCTCCCTCTCCCTCTCCTTCTCCCCCTCTCTCATGGTTGATCATTCAGACGCCGTCCGCGTCGGCTGCATTCCTGACATCTCCAAAGCCTACAGATCGCTCCGGGCGAAATGGAATCCCAATAGGCGTTCGTCCCCTCGCCGCATCGGAGCTGGAAACGTGCCCGAGACCGTGGAAACTGCCGCGGATCCATCATTGAACGACGTCGAAGCGAATCCGACCTCTATATCCATTAGAGAGGACGACGAGGTGCGCGTTTATTCTCCTTTTTACGTGGTAGTTAGGCTAAAGATCGATGTGTGTGATGGAAAGGGATCGATTATGAACGAAGTTTATACCAGCCAATGACCCTAGGATTCTTCAATGTCGATTGCACCAACATGAAACTGAATTTAAAAAAATGGGATTTCGATAACTCGGTCGATGAGTATCAATGAACCGTGATGGTTGTTGATTAAATAATTTGTAATGATCTAAAAGTATGATCCCTATCAATTCCAGGAACTTGGTTCCATCGATCAAGAAGAAGATAACATGAATGGAATCCGCAGCTACAGATATAGTCACCCGAATGGCATCGATGAGCCGAAGAGTCCTAGGGGAGGATGCTTCGGGCACCGGAAAGAGAGTTTCTTCACCTCCATGCCGTCCCCTCTCTCGAGAAGCGCGAGCCGGAGGAGCCAGCTGCCGGCGGTGCACTCCTCTATCTCCAGGAGCGCGAGCCGGAGGAGCAATGCCGATGCCGTCACCTTTGCCCCTACCTCACTCTCGAGGAGCTCGAGCCGGGTGAGCTCCACGCCGATCATGTTCTCCAATTCAACTGGGATGCTGAAGCCTCCGGCGATCGAGCGTACCTTGCAGTGCACCCTCGAGGAGCTGTGCTACGGTTGCATGAAGAAGATCAAGGTGACAAGAGACGTCCTTACGAATAATGGGTATGTTCTATTTTTCACAGAAACAACTAAAAAAGTTCTTAAGAAACATGGTTTGTTCAGCAAGATACAATATTACCCTAAAGACGGCAAGGTGTAATGTTTATCAAACGATGAATTATTCTTTGCAGGCAAATAATTCAAGAAGAAGAACTACTGACGATAAAAGTGAAGTCGGGATGGAAAAAGGGGACCAAAATAACATTCCAGGGCATGGGAAACGAGCGGCCCGGCCTCCAGCCGGCCGACATAACCTTCGTCATCGCAGAGAAAAAGCACGGCCTGTTCAGAAGGGACGGCGACGACCTGGAACTGGCGGTCGAGATCCCGCTGGTGAAGGCCCTGACCGGGTGCGACATCTCGGTCCCGCTGCTGGGCGGCGAGAGCCTGGACCTGACGGTGGATGAGATCATATACCCTGGCTACCAGAAGGTCATCGCAGGGCATGGCATGCCCATGTCGAAAGAGCAGGGCCGGAGGGGCGACTTGAAGGTCATTTTCCTAGTGCGTTTCCCGACGGACTTGACCGCCGACCAGCGAGCCGAGATCGTCGGCGTCCTGGAAGGGTCGATTTGAAGGAGAAGCCTCGGTTTTGTCACGGCTCTCTACGTAACACATCGCTGCTTGTTTTGTTGTAGAAGTTACATAGCTGAGGGACTTGATTTAGTGGTGTATAGGCTTACAATAGAAGTCAAAGCAGGCATTGCAATAGATTTTGTAGAGCCGAAGCTGTTTGCTTGATCAGAGAGTGAACTTTTAGTGACTGTTTGGGTTTTGCTCCATGTCAAAGTTCATGCATGTGTATCCTTACCTCTTGCTAATGTTCTCTCTTCTCTTCCTCTTTCAGAAGGGACGAGAGGGCATCTTTTCCTTATTTGAGAGAAAAGTTATTGCATGATTCTACATTGAATCTTCAAGTAACTTGAGGGGATACATTCAACAATCTTGGACTTCTTCGAATATCTTATAGGCCATATCAATATCATCTCTACCATTGATTATGTGGGATTCATCGTAGGATTAAAATAATTGATGTTCGACATGGACTTGGTTTAAATTGTTTATACAACATAAAATACATTTTCCAAAGAAGAAGTTATCTTGTGCATGCATCGATTAAGGTTTCAAATTAATCACGAATGAAACATTTCGAGCTCGCATAATTCTTTGTTTTGTGCTCGAAAATATAGATTTTTTTATATATTGGTATATTTCAATTTGCATTAATAAGTGTCGAAAAAAAATTTGACAAAAAAGGGATGAGTGAACTAGAATTTTTAAAGTACAATTAAATCTTAAAATTTTCAAAAAGTATAATCAAACCCTAAAAATTATAAAATTTGTGCAATTACGTGGTTCTATTAACATTGTCAATTTGTTTAATGAAAAATGCTAACGTGGCATTTTTTAATTAATTTCTCTACTCTACGTGATATTTTCTTCTCCGAACCTTATTTGAATTAAATTTAAACACTATAAAAAACAATTTTTTTATTAAAAAACAAAACTATAAAAGCAAAAGGAATGGTGTTGGCCATTTCTAGAGGGGCCGACGATGACAGGGGTGGTTGGCCCTCACCCGAAACTAGTGAGGGCTAATGTCATATAGATCTAGACAAGCCTTGTTAGCCCCCAGACATCAGCCCGACCTTGGTATGGCTCGAGGCTAGCGAGGGCCAACCATTATCACCCCACCTTCGTCGTTTTTTCTGACAGTAGTCGATAGGGCAGGGCCCAACCATTTTTGTTGTTTTTCTAAATGAAAGTTTAGCTATTCTTTAGTTTTTTCTAAGCATTCCCAAAGTATTCTCTCTTTGAGAAGACAGGCACTCTAAGACATTAGCATCCACAAAAGCTTGTCCGAGAGAACATCCTCATCCATATGCGGCGTTTGGCTTGGATAACAAGTTTGCAACTTGGATGGAAAATGACAAGCATTCTACAGTTTCTTGTTGAATAATGTACCAAGGAATCTGCCAGGATGTTTTGCATTCACACTTCCATCATTATCGTAAATTTCCATTTGATGCGAAAACTCAAGCTCAAAAGGGAAAAAGTCACAATTCTCGAATTTGGGGTGTTGGGAACATGCAACGAAAGTTCCACACCTCACTTCAAGGAGATCACCAAGAGAGATGTCCAATAGGCCAATCTCATTCACATACCCAATCGGATACCATTTCCTCAAAATTTTAGGATAGTGAATTGTAGGACAATCAATTGCTCTAGATTACAACAATTTTCTAAGGTGGGATTCAATTAGCACCCTTTCCCGTGTGCTCATTTTAATAAACTCCTCCTACCATAAAACAAGCTTCTCCCCTAAATCCAAGTGTCCTTATGTCCCCGTCCATCTTGACTCGATTCTTTGTTTTGTTGTTGAACATCACAACACAATAACCATTATCGCTGACTTGGAAACTACGTTTCATCAAACACCGCCTACTGGCCATGACCACGATAACAATTTTCACCAAACAACCTTGATGATTATAATAAAGGTTCCTTTTCGAGAACTTTCATCAAGACATCAATCCTATAAGCCCCACCAATCAACCATCTGCAGTGGCATCACTTGTTAGAAAGTAAGACATAAACTCGGTGCTTAAGCTCAAGGGAGATCACTAAAAGAAAAGTAGGCTAATTATTGAATTCAATTGCGATCCATATATAATCAAAAGTTTAAGTTAATAAGTCACGAATCAACATGCTAACATTTGCTCCAAAATACATCAATTATTTGATGCCAATTTGGTCAGCAAAATAAATTTTGAAAAAAAATATATTCAATGTGAATTAACCTTTACAAAAGTTGCACTAAAACATCAAATCATGAAAAGGGATGTGAGGGCCTCGAGTCCGTCGTCGACTTTACTCCTTGGAGCCTTACTTTTGACTTCCATCGTGTGGAGAAGAGACTAGGAAATGTCTTCACTTTCCTACTCCCTTTTGATCTTTTGACCCGTGTCAAGTTCCACATTTATCGAGCAAGTGCGTGTTTCATAAGACTTCTTACTTTTTAAAGCTTTATTTGCGAATCTTTACTTGATATAAAATGAGGTTTTAGATATCATGCCAAACACCCCCAATTTTCAATTGCTAAAACGATTTGTTAAGACAAGAAAGTCACTCTAGTGAAAAAATATTTAAGTTTTAGTTAATTACTCGATGTCGAGTCACGAAAAAGTAATATCTTGGGAACTTTCTAATTTTAACGTGAACAACTCCGTTTTTTATCGGAATGACAAGTTAAGTCCACGGAATATGACGTGTTCAAAGAAGATTTTGCTAGAAGGTAAATTAGATGAAAATAAAATTAAATGGGGTCCACTGATCTCCAAATGTTTCAAAATAGACACGGCAGCATTACTGGAGGCATGCGAACGTGCTTACGTCATCGGGGTGGTGTTCCATTTTGCCCCTTCGACTATCTCAAACAGTGTCCAGACGCCACGCTTAAACAAATCCCACTTCCTATCAGCATTTTCAAAGCTAAAATAATACTGTAGCATAAAAAGCTGAAATAGGAAGATGTCATTTTTATCAGTTTTTTAGTCGAACAATTATTTTTAAACATTATGGAAAAGTTCCAAATGACTTTTTTTCTTTCTTTTATCTTATCCTATATGTATTTTACAAATCACTCTGTGTACTATATTCTGTGCGCAAATTGTGAAATTATGCTCGCTCATTGGTTCATGCATTCCTACCTCAATATCTGAAAAGGTGGGGAGATCACCCTTCCCAAATGATTTAAAAGACAACAATATTATATGTTCAAAAGAAATTACAGTATTATGAAATAAAATTAGTGCGACAAACCCTCAAGCATGTTGTTTACATGGCACAAGTGGTACAAACACGAGATTAGATGGTCTTCATAGCTTTTCTAGGGTGCTGGGACCCTTTGCGTGACTAACTTCGCCCAACTTGTCTTTCATCTTTGGATTGAGGAGATGCAATGTTCAATCGTCATATGACAAAACACATCTTTGCATTCCCATATCAACATTGAATGTCATCAGTCGAATTTTGCACAACAATTTATATCACGAAGCCATAGGCCCATGGCACAAGCGAACAGGTCAAAATGGGTCTATGACCAATTTTTTAACCCATATTTGATGAGTTGAGTAGTTATATAAATTAATTGCATTCAATAAATGTATTATAAATAAGTTTAGAATGACAAAATATGAGTGTTAAATGAGTTCGTAACTGATTTAAATTGGGTACATTTTTTTTCTAAATTGATTAAATATGAAAATATTTAGTAATATAACTCAGGATTGGGTCGGATATATATTATTAAAATTTCGACCCTACCCACCTAGTTAGTTGATGACCGATGAAGGCGTGGAATCGCAATTAGGACTTCGGAAGATTAGATGCCCCGAATGGTGTCTTTTGGAGATGTGATAAGGACGAGATTATTTCCCCCCCAAAAAAAAAAAAAACGAATTGCACATAAATAAAACTCTCCAGTGGCGACCCACTCGCGGTCCAACACTGGGCTCGAGCACAAGCCACAAAAGGGAGAGGGCAGCGAATAAATGCGCGTGTGATCCTCCAACGGCCCACGAAAAACGACAACAAAAAATGCAACTCCTCCCCCTCCAACCGCAGTCCTTCTCCTCCTCACCGCCACCATCCGCGTCGACAGCAACGGCGACCATGGCTTCTCTCACCGGCGCCGCCGCCGCCTCCCGCCTCCTCCCCTCCGCCTCCCGCGCCCGCCTCTCCCTCTCCTCCGCTTCTCCTCTCTCCTCTCTCCGATGCCTCCGCGGATCGTCCCCGCTCGCTTCTCGCCTCTTCCTCAGCCAGGTACGCGCGCGCGCCGTTGCTTCCTTTCTTTCCTCGAATCTCGCGTCTCGCCTCTTCCTCGACCAGCTCGAGCTTAGGATTTGGCGTTCCTCTCTCAGTGTCGAGGAGGACCTGAGTGGAGCATTCGCGTGTGGCGATCGTGCGTCGCTGTGCTTTGCTTTGCTCTCGCTGTTCTGCTCCGATTAGCTGCGTTTTGGTTCGGTCTCTCTCTGAGTGCGTCTGTCCGGACCTAGCTCTACTTAAGTCGTTTACGTTGGATAAGCGCGTGTGGATCGTGTACATTCCGGTCCTGTTCCCTTATTGCTATTTCGATTCCGTCGTTTCGTACTGCTGTCGTAGTGGTTTTCGGCTTAACTGGTGATGAAAATGCAGAGGAGGCCGTCCATGCACCTGTTGGCCGCGCAGTACAGCGGAGCTGCGTCTCCTAAATGCGCCGCGTCCGATCCGGAGCAGCTGAAGGGCGCCAGGGAAGAAATTAAGGAGCTTCTCAAGACTAAGTTCAGTCATCCTCTTCTGGTAACGTGCCTTCGTATTCCTTTGCAGAAGGATTAGTTCTTATTCTGCCTGTTTGCGTCATTCACTTGAATTAGCCGGCTCTGATTTTCAGTGATTGTGGAAGATATATGCTTTGATCGCGTCGCGAGATGATGCTGAATGAACGGAATTGCTCTTGCTATTGTAATGTGTTTAGCCTACTGCACAGATTCATCTATCCCCTGAAGAAAGCGTATCTATTTTTGGACTGAACCCTTAGTTGAGAAAGTACACCTCTGAGATGCTATGGATAATTGAAGCACCTGAGATTTTGAAACTTCACTACATTGTTCCCACCCGTTTAGCTAGCTGACAACAGAGAACTGTAAATCCTGAAGTGGCTAACCACCATGTTCCCACCTGTCTATGCAATTTACTAGGTCTCTCTGTATTACATGTGTTTTGTAGGAAAAGGAAATAGAATTTGCTGTTAATGACATATGAGTACTTTACAGGTGCGGTTGGGATGGCATGATGCTGGTACTTATAATAAGAACATCGAAGAATGGCCTAAAAGAGGTGGAGCTAACGGGAGTCTTCGGTTTGAAATTGAGCTTAAGCATGCAGCTAATGCTGGTAATAATTTAGCAGTGATACTACGGGTGGCATGACTTGTTTCTTGAACTTCTCTCAAAACTAGCTTTTACAGGTCTTGTAAATGCACTAAAACTTATTGAGCCAATCAAAGAAAAATATCCCAGTGTGACATATGCAGACTTGTTTCAGCTGGCTAGCGCTACTGCTATCGAGGTCAGTTTTTGCGCTCTTAATTGCTTAACCTGAGATTTCTTGAAGCCATACGTAACCTGAGATTCACTCGTTCTTTGTGAAAATGTTCTTCCTTTTACTTTATTCTTCAGGAAGCTGGTGGTCCCAAGATTCCCATGAAGTATGGAAGAGTTGATGTCTCAAAACCTGAGGAGTGCCCTGAAGAAGGGAGGCTTCCTGGTGAGTGAAACATTGTTGTTCATTAAAGAGTAGACATCCACTCGGCTTTGTTGTACTAGGGGATCACTAATTTGGCTCTATGAAGCACTGTAACTATCTTGCGCAAGTTGTTGCGATCTGCCAATTATTTGACTGCTTTTTCTATGATAAATCTGAGTGGGCACCCTAACATGCAAAGGCTTTTTTTTTAGGTGAGATTTGTACTTAAGGTTGAAGGTGGTAATTTTAAAGAACTGTAATTTGCTGATTTGGGCAACAGATGAAGTTCTAGATGACTTGATTCATTTAGGCATTTACTAAAAAAATTCAAGCAACAAGAGACGTATTCATCCTAGGTCTGTGTTTTGTTTCTGAATGGATCACATTCATATGCATGGTAAGCTCTTGAAACAAAGCATTGTTTGGAAAAAAAAAAAGAATATGCATTTAGATGCGCTTTATCACACATAAATGAACTTGAATATCCCGTCCTTTCTATGGTCATAAAGTCATTTTCTATCTCTCGTCTGGAGTTTTCACTTTTTTATTCTGTCTCCGGTGATTGATTTCTTCTCTTTCTCGGATCCTTTTGTCTCACTTATTAGTGTACTTTCTACTTCTGCCAGAAAAAGTTTTTGTCGGTTCCTCTTGGAACAATCCATTTCTTCTCTTTTTACTGAACAGTTCTTTCTTTCAGATGCTGGCCCCCCTTCACCAGCCGATCATCTCCGGGAAGTTTTCTACAGGATGGGACTAAATGACAAGGTTTTTGTAATTGTTATCTAATGGGATGTTGTGTGCTATTTGTGTGTATCTCATGTGCTTGAGACTACGAATTCTCTGTTCCGCAGGAAATAGTTGCTTTATCTGGGGCACACACTCTTGGAAGGTCAAGACCAGAACGTAGTGGGTGGGGCAAGCCAGAAACAAAGTACACGGTAACTAATTACTTTCTATTTATTAATGTAATGCTCCGTACTAATCATTTGACAAACTCAACTTGCCATAGGAATTCTGAAACAGCATGCATAGTGTCGAGAATGTATTTTCCATGGTTACCATTGGTGAATTGAAAGTTATCCTCAGTATGCAATTAGAGTTATGAACTTTTGATCGTCTTTAAACGAATAACAGGGAACAGGACTCCGATGGTCATAGTCTTGTCCATTAAACGTGAAAAACTACAGAAATGTTTTGTTTGGATTTAGAAACAATATTTCATTGAGCTCCAAGCACTTAAGGAGCTGTGCAGTAGGATGGCGTTCTATCAGTGATCAACCATCAGAAATAGATTGATATTCCCAAGGATGTTGTTGTAAATTCTTTTATGTGCTTGTAATCTCCATTGTCTCACACTGTTGCAACTCATGATTCGGGTTACAATATTTTGGCTTGATGGTCACAATGATGCCCAGAAAAAGTAGCCATTTACAGTGTGGCTTGTGACCACGTTAATGAATCTCAATAGCCATATTTATTGCCATGGGATTTGCGCCTCAGAGTCTCTTTTGTTAAGGATGACAGTTGACTATTAATTTCCATAGAGGAGGTCCATATCAACTGATATTTGCAGATCTTTTCTTCTAGGAGTACAACAAGCAAGGATTTTAGGGGTTAGTAGGTCAGCTTAAAGAGTTTGTTTACATCATTACCCTCTGTGTAGTATCAAATCCTCTATAAAACTCAAGAACTCGGCATCTTTCTAAAAAGTATCCATCCACGTCTTTTAGGTCTTATTTACCTCTTTTACATGTGTCCATTGTAATGTCACATCTTCTTACTTTATCATCTGTAGGCCATTGCCTTTTGTCTCCAAACTACTTTAGAAAGGTTTTTCATCTTATTCCCACTTTAAGCCACCCCCTCAGCTATAATCTGTTCTAACTTGATCTTGTGTTAGTGTCCAAATATCCTTAGGCATTATTATCTTAGCTATATTAGTTTTGTACGTGTGCCTTTCTTACCGACAGTTGAAATGGTTGTGGACATTGAAGCTTGGGAAAAGTTTCTCCCCAGTGGACAAATTAATGGCTGCTTGAATTGAACTTATATGACTATTTTCAACAATATAGTTTAGTTGAAATGATTAAGAATAGTATAAATGGCCTTCATGAATCGTAATGGCCTCCATCATGTCACAGAAAGATGGACCAGGAGCACCAGGTGGACAGTCGTGGACTGTGCAATGGTTGAAGTTTGATAACTCATACTTCAAGGTTTGCGAGTTGAATCCATACGTACTTTTTCCATGGGAAGGTGGTGATTCAGATTCAAGTGGGATGCTAACTTGATGTTTCACGCAGGATATAAAAGAACGGAAGGACGAAGACCTGCTGGTATTGCCAACTGATGGTGTTCTTTTTGAAGATCCTTCATTCAAGGTAATAAGAGTTTTGCTGAAAGCTCCAAAATAAAAGAAGAAGTCTCTAAATTTGAGTTATCTTTCTAAAGAATGTTGGCGAATTGCAGGTCTATGCTGAGAAATACGCTGAAGATCAGGAAGCATTCTTTAAGGATTATGCTGAAGCACATGCAAAACTCAGCAACCTTGGTGCAAAATTTGATCCTCCAGAGGTTTGTCAGTGCTCTCTTATGGTCATTACTTTGCTAATTGTAGTGATGCTGGACCATGTTCAAATCATTTCCAATGCCTTCTTAATTTTAAGTTCTCAAGGAGCCAATGGCCAAAGTTCTATAAGAACTGTCCGAATATTTGAAATTCTTCCATGATGTTCATGTTGGCTATTCAACCATCTGTTGTGATGGCATTGGCCTCTGGATCAAGTGAAATTTGCAGGATTGATGGGGCCTCCCATTTGGAGACGCATCAATTGTAGTTTTATTGCCAAATATTGCACGGCATGAATAACCATCAAGTTCATCTTATCAGCATTGATGTTTGGCTTGTTAAGGAAAATTTGTGCGTAGATGACAAGCGCTTCTACTTATTTACAAATTTTTCTTGGGTCTAGATTTACAAGTTTTTCTTCAGTCTAGATTTACTAGTTTGCAATTTAACTTATACAGAACGTGGTTTAGAGTTATGGTGAAAACTAAAGCTTACGTCAAGTAATCTTTCAGGGTATCGTGATAGATGGTCCTGCTAAAGCTGCACCGGAGAAGTTTGTGGCTGCCACCTACTCATCTGGAAAGGTTATACTAAGAAATAACTTACATCTTGTTCTTCCATTGTTACAGAGAGTTCCTTTTCATTATGCGATCTTTAACGGAGAGACTAGTTCTTTGCAAATTGTTCATGTTCCTTGTTTCTTATGGTTTGCTGCAGGATTAGAAAACAATGTCCCGTTTTCTGTGCCGTGTCTTTTATAAATAAAAGATGGAAGATATTTTCAATCATGTGAAACCACTTCTTAAAACTTGGGGAGTCTTAGCAAAAGGAGGAATAAAATTCAATGCGTGTTGCGTATTTGAATTGCAGAGAGAGCTGTCAGATACTATGAAGCAGAAGATCCGAGCTGAGTATGAAGGATTCGGTGGCAGCCCAGATAAGCCCCTGCAATCCAACTATTTTCTGAACATAATCATTATCATTGCTGCTTTGGCACTCTTGTCATCTCTAGTAGTAAATTGAACTGGTGTTTGAGCCTGTGAGTACGGCAATTTTTTGTATGCAATCCAATTGCATTTGAGTAATTTTGATTTTCAATCCTTTTTTTGAGGCAGTTCTTCATCAGCCAAGTTAATGAGCTTTCCAACAGTCATTAGTCTTGGAATGCTTAAGAAACAGAGTTCACTGCTAAATTGCTTATGGTGAATCCCTTCAAGGTAATGAATGAGCTGGCCTCTCCAATCATCATCAAGGGGCCCAGAACTAGCTCAACTTCTTCCAAAAATGGTTAATATAATCCTTGCAATCAAGCTTAATTATTGGAGTGAGAGAGCTTAAATTGAAGGATAAAGAGATCCAATCGAAGTCACTTTAGCAAGTTGCAACATGTATCCTTCTTAATCCTCCTTTCTGTGGCCTGTTTACTCTATCATGTATCATGCGGCTGCGGCTTATGCTATCCTCGCTCCCGAGAAACGTGCTGTCCTCGCTCCTGAGCAAGACACTAGCTACTCAGGTACAGATGTAGTGCGAGCAGAAGCCATTCCACAAATTAATGAGTAAGCAGTGAGGAAAGCAATCCTTGATTGATGATATGCCTCATCAATATGCCAACGTATGTATCGTCACTTCCTGTATACACCTTCAGAATCTCCAGGCTTCTTTACATGGAAGGTTCACCAGTTCTTTGTCACCCGGGCCAGCTCGTATCCTCGCCTGTTGACTCCGATCAAATTAAACCCTCCTCAGAAGGCAACCCACGCTTACATTTTGTCCTGCTGTGATTCCTTTCACAGGGAGTATTGAATTTCTAGTACTATTAGAACTCAATTCCAAGTAATTTTGTTTCCCCATTCTGCACACCAAGGATAACAAACATCTTGCTACAGCATGAATGGACGATAAGCATCGTGCGTGACTTGGAGCGGGCGACTATACCAGTCATTCTCTAACATCCCCTTAGGAGCCCGGTAATGAAGGGCTCAACTGCTCCACGATGTATGGTGGTCCGCGGGATATAACTGGAAAGGTGGGTTTGGTGTCACTTTTAGGATAGTCTCATTCGACTACCAGCATTCTTCTTCAGGCACGCGCGCGCAGCGCCTTTCGCAATGCTAGTACTAATTATTTGAAAAATCTCGTGCGAGATCTTCATGTCACTCGAGTTAGCTTGCTGTAATTTTCTTTTCTATCTTATCCACAATCTATGTTTCCCTGTCCGACACTGGTATCTCACGTTTACGAAATTGTTCTCGTTTATGGGACCAAGCACTTGAGACACGCGTCAGATATGGTCTTGAGGTCAAGTTCTCCTTTTCTCGACGACCATACAGACTTGGTGATTACCACTTCTTTCTATGTCGAAATGGTAACGGAGGGTACCGCAATGGACTTTTTTGTCGTGGGCTGCTGAATTGAATGATGAGTACTCGCAGTGACAGATGTTCGACCACAAGTGATCGCCGGACAGGTCGTGTGGACCGTTCTACCGTGACAAGCGGGCTTGAAAAATCAGCAGGCTCACGAGACCCAGTCACCTTGGGGAACGAGGAAATGATGCGAGTTCCCTGTGATATGTAATGTTATTCGCCGGGGGCGGGGGCGCGGGTGTGGGGGTGGGGTGTTAAAGGTTGTGATAGGCTGTATAGATCACCCGAGAGACGTGAAAGTTGATAATAGGGCTGTTAAATAAGTGAATTGAGTCGAAAATGATTTGATCCAAATTGGTCATTTAAACCGTCTTAATCTATTTATATGTAATATAAAAATTAGTGACCCAAATTCGACTCGACTCGATTGGTACTTGACTTGTATCTGACCTAATTCATTTACGAAAATACTCTCGTATTTAATCCAAATTATGAAAATTCAATATACATCTAGTTAACTCACTTTAAGCTTTTAAGTTATTTGAGTCGAAAATGCTTTGTTTTCTTTTTTTGTTGAGGCATCAATTAAGTAAATCTTGATCTGAATGAATTTTGATAAAGCAACAAGAACGTCATCCTTTGTGTAGTCACGTCAAGAATTTGGACCACAAGTTGTATTCTAATGTATATATTACCTTCTTATAATAGGTTTAAGAATGATTCCAGATAAGTCAACATCCTAATATAATACATTGCCTGGATTATCGATCTTGAACCTCCCATAGGGATCTATAGAGGTCTAAGATGACGTCACTTAGAAACATATCTAAAATGTTGCAAGAGATTTTATAAAAGCTATCTATTGGATTAAGCGCTAAAAGGGCATGTGAAATTCTTTTTGGGGGTATTGTTGAATAGTCTTTCCGCAGCGAAGACCTATGAAGTTTTAGCTAACTAGATTACAAACATCATACAAATTAGACATGTCATTGCAAAGTTTCTTAACGTAATTTAATATCCACAAAATAATATGGAAAAATGATACATATGATTTTTGAACTTTAATACAATATGCAATATAATCATTGAATTTCTAATTTGTTTATTGCGGTTCTTGAACTTTGATATAACGTATAATATTGTTCCTGAAATTTTAAACAGTTCAACAAGATATATAGATTTTTCATACATATTTAATTTAGTTTTTGAGTTATATGAAAATTTATAATCATCTTAAATTTTGATTTAACAATATTTAATGCCGTTCTTGAACTTTTATATTAGTCAATGCAATCCTTCAAATTGCATGAAAATGTTCAATAAATATACAATATTGTGCTAAAGATAAAAAAATCATCCCCCGCGATCCACCCGATCCCATTAAAAGTCAAAAATCAGAACGCCGGTCCCAATCAACGCACCAGATCAACCCCGCAGGTTCATCACACGCATCACCAATTTCCCAAGAACGAACGCAAACACGAGCGGAGCTCGCCACGTGTGCGGGCTTCGCCGACGTGGTTGGCCCGGTCGCCTCGCTGACGCTGGGAATGGCCGCACCGCGCCATTTCCCATGCTCTTAATTTCATTACCCAAAACCCTCGGATTACAATCTATAAAAGAAAGATCGTGCTTTCCTTTTACAGCGCGTTACCCGCACAATTGAGGGGGGTGACATGATGGGGCCAACCACAGCATTCCACGTGGGCCCCTTGCCCAATGGGAGGGCGAGTACTGGAAATTCCGTACTCGCAGGGATCTCAAAAGTATCAGCCGAGACGCGAGGGGGCGAGTCACGTGCGAGTCACGTGCGAGTCACGTGCGAGTCACCCCCTCTCTCTCTCTTAAACCTTTAAAACCCCCCAACGCACTCTGTCTCTTCCGCTCTCTCTCTCTCTCTCTGTCTCTTTCTTCTCTCTCTCACTCGAAGACGAAATCCATCTCCATCTCCATCTCCTTCTCGCGGCGCGGGGGAGATTCCGAGGACTCGCGGCAATGGCGTCTAGGTTTGCGAATTGGCTGATCTTCTCTCTCCTCCTCGCGGCGGCGGCGGCGGTCTCCGCCGAGGAGGAAGCGGGGCCCGCGGAGGAGTTCGTACTGACCCTGGATCACTCCAATTTCTCCGACACCATCGGCAAGCACGACTTCGTCGTCGTCGAGTTCTACGCGCCCTGGTAAAATTCCGTCCGTCCTCTCCCTTTTAGTCCTCTGGCGGCTCGAATCTGGTCGATGCGATCGATCCGCTTCGGATCTCGAGGTTTTTGGCTGGTTTTTCTCCGGTTGCTTACTGTTTATGTACAATTGTACGGAAAAAGTTTTTTTTTTTCCCCCTCTCTTTCTTGTTCGAAGCGAATCTCAGCCTAGCGATCGCTCGAAGTCTCCTTTGTTCGTGAAATTTTTGGGCCTTTCCGGAGGCAAAAGTTTTTCTGCCTTTGTTTGCATGCACGAGATAAACAACGCTTTATTCGTTTGTTTCTCTCGGTGTGGGAAGCTGTAACAGCAAAAGTTATCCTTTTTTGCTTTCTACTCCTGTTTTGGATTCACCCAGCGTGTATCTGATCGTCGAGAAAATTGTTGATACTCATGTCCGTCAGGGCTGGGCGTAATCAAATCGGTTACGCATTTTTTTTTTTTTTTGGGTTGAGTAAATGCATTGTCGAGACCCTTTTTTTTTTTTTTTTTTGGGCAATTCATGTTTAACCCGTAATTAACGACGGGGAGTTTTGCGGAATCATAATTGCACTTGATTGCAGTTACCGCTTGGGTTTGTTAATTCATTCTGGGTTTCTGTTAACCCCTGAGTTCCGGTTAACATTGGTGGAGTGATAATTACTGTTGACAGCGGTGATGATGTGAAGAAATGTTTTTTATGGGTACATTTTACTCTGCCCATTCATGCATGATAAGAAGTAGAGCTGATTTTCTCTTTTTTGGGAGGGGGAGGGGGAGGGTGAATGGAGGATGGGAAGTGGGAGATTGTCTTCTACCGAATTTAATGCTGAGAGAGATGGCATTTTCCTACCTTCATTCTGTTCCATCTAGTCTTGTTCCCTCTTTCCAGGCAGAACATTTCACACTAATAATCACCTACTGATGGGATTTTGATTAGCTTTTTATCCCTTTTTCAGGTGTGGTCATTGTAAGAAGCTTGCACCTGAGGTAACGAGATTTCATAGATCCTGTTAGACACACAATATAATTCTATAGATAGCTGTATGTGTTCGGTTGGTAACAACGGCTTTTGTTCTATTCGCAGTATGAGAAAGCTGCGGCCGCATTGAGCAGTCATGACCCTCCCATAGCTCTAGCCAAAGTTGATGCTAATGAAGAAGCAAACAAGGAGCTTGCTAGCCAATATGACATCAAGGGTTTTCCCACAATTAAAATCTTGAGAAAAGGGGGGAAGATTATTCAAGAGTACAAAGGTCCCCGCGAAGCGGATGGCATTGTTTCATACTTGAAGAAACAAAGCGGTCCTGCTTCTGTCGAAATTAAATCTGTTGAAGATGCCAGCACTCTGATAGGAGATAAAAAGATAGTGATTGTAAGTGCTCTTGCCTTGGGTTTTCTATTTTGATGACTTCCCTACCATATCTGATTATATGCTATTGGGGCCTATACTCACAGGTTGGGATATTCCCCAAGTTTTATGGTGAAGAGTATGAGAATTTCACTGCTTTAGCTGAGACCTTGCGCTCTGACTATGAGTTTGGTCACACTTTGGATGCCAAACTGCTTCCACGGGGAGAGTCATCAGTTGCTGGACCTGTTGTTAGGCTCTTTAAGCCATTTGACGAACTCTTCGTTGATTTACAGGTACTTCTTTTTTAGAAGAGATGTATCTTTTCCTCCTTTTCACGGATGCATGGTGCACTAATAAGTGGACAAACATATTGCAGGAATTCCATGTGGATGCTCTGGAGAAGTTTGTTGAAGAATCCAGTGTGCCTCTCGTCACTCTCTTTAACAATGACCCAAGCAACCACCCTTTTGTGATCAAGTTTTTTAACAGTGATAATGCTAAGGTAGATAGTAGCAAGCTGTTATTTTATTCTTTTACACTTGGTACTGCTGTTTGATTTGCAGATCTCTATGTCGTTGATTGATTCCTTGGTGAAAACCGTTTGCGCTATTCTTTGGTGGATGGTTCAGGTGATAGTATGATGTTATGTGGACCTTGTAAGTGTTGCTATATATCTCTAACAATAAGATGTGGTTTGCACCTATTGTTTGGATATGCTTGTACTATACGGTATTTCAATTGTGCAATTTGTCGATTCTTTTTGTTGACATAATTTTAGATAGTTCATGTCCAGCACGAGAGTGATGATTGTTACTAACTTTGGTTGGTTTTAAATTCTTTTTAATGGTCAAATAATTGGCAAACCTTTTCTCCTGAATTATTTTTCTTTTCTCTTTTGAAGCTCAATATGCTTTCTTAATTGTTTATCTTTAATTTTATTTGTGAGAATGTTCTGCACAGATTGTTATTTGGTCATCGATTTTTTAATCGAGGGCATGGTAGTTAAATTCAAGCACAATTGCTTTTCCACTCAGTAGATCGCTCTTGAATAGTTCAGATTTGTCTGTTATTCCTTATTTGGTTTCATGGATAACATCTGACAACTCCATTTGCATTGCATAGGCAATGTTGTTTTTGAATGTTAGCACTGAAGAAGCTGAATCTTTCACCTCAAAATACCGTGCTGTTGCTGAGCAATATAAAGGACAGGGCATCATCTTTTTGATAGGTGATCTTGAAGCTAGTCAAGGTGCTTTCCAGGTTAGTTTTTCTCTTTTCTTTTTGAGTTCTTCATTTGATGCTGCACATGTACTTATGTAGATAAAAAATTGTTGTTTAATGTTTACGTGCAGTATTTTGGACTCAAGGAGGAACAAGTGCCACTTATTGTAGTACAGACAAATGATGGGCAAAAGTACTTGAAACCAAATCTGCAACCTGATGATATTGCCCCTTGGGTGAAGGAGTACAAGGTTACATATACGTCTTCTGCTTCTGTCTCTCACAAAACGTGGGAGACGTCTACGCACTCATAGTCTCACACATCTAAATTAGAACTTTTACACCTTTTGACAGTTTCTAGAGCACGTTGTAAGCTTTAATCTAATGTTGTTATGTTAATTGCAGGAAGGCAAGGTTCAACAGTACAAGAAGTCTGAACCCATACCCCAAGATAACAGCGAGCCTGTGAAAGTAGTTGTAGCTGAGAGCCTGCAGGAGATGGTGCTGAACTCTGACAAAAATGGTACATAGCATTATGCATTGTGTTGTTTTGTGTCGTCTGCAAGCATGCTGCTCAGGGATCTTTTATTCATTGATATATACTTTGTATCGATTTGATATCTATTGGCTTTTCCATGGATGTCTTCTGCTCGCAAACTCTTTAATCGATCCTAGAGTAAGTATTTTTCATACAGTAGAAATGATGGGGATCTTCGTCTTGAATTATTTTCTATGTACTTTTCTCTGTTGAAAAATTGCCTTCCTGTCTTTGGTCGGTGTCAAAAAGGTATGCTTTCTTATTACACTTTATTATACTTTTATAGTTGAGGAAATTGGACGATAAAGGAGGAGGTTGTGTAATTTCTTTTATTTTCAGTTTGATATAATCTGTCATGTTTAATTGCATTCCTGACTCAGTGTTAGAAGACTTTCACCTAACATGCTGGAAAACTTTTCTGCAGTTCTTCTGGAGTTTTATGCTCCTTGGTGTGGACATTGCAAAAAATTGGCACCTATCTTGGATGAAGTTGCACTTTCTTATGAAAGTGATGCCAATGTCGTTATTGCTAAGTTTGTAAGTATTTCTGCTCAAACTAGGTTGATAATTTTCCCGAATTGCAGCAACAGTGATCTAACCTTTTCAAAACTGGTCGAGTAATGTTAGTGATTATTGTTTGAGTACCTATGAAAAGCACTTTTGGTGTGGGGGTTGGTACTGATTGGTTTTGGGACACAATGCGTGATTAAACCATAGAAAGGCGCCAATGATGAACTTAGGGACCTTTTTATAGAAACTGAAGTTACATAAAAGTCATATGTTTTCGAAAGAACAATGATAGAAATTTGAACTACTGTTAATATATTTCTGTGTTTTTTCCCCTCTTTGGAGAAGGCAAAGAGATATCCTGACCTAGTGGGTAAATTTTCTGGATAAAATATGCTTCATGTGAGGTACATGTACTGGTATATGAAGTACTGCTTTTCACCTTCTTTATTGGCTGCCCTTACCCAATAATATTATTTGGGTTCACAACCATGTCTGTACCAATATTATGCTTTCCTTTTCAGGACGCAACCGCAAATGATATCCCAAGTGACACCTTCGATGTCAAGGGATACCCCACTCTTTACTTTAGGTCATCAAGCGGGAAGGTGGAGCAGTATGATGGCGATAGGACAAAGGAAGGTATAATAGACTTCATTGAGAAGAACCGTGATAAAGCAGAGGAGAAAGTCGCAGGCGAAGAAGAGAAAGTCGTAGGCAAGGATGAGCTCTAGATGAAGGTACTTGGCTGGTCACTTTTTCATAACACATGTCGTATCCCTCATGTTTGGCGGATGATGGTCTAGCATGCTGATGAAAAATTCTTTGTTGTGTGATAATCCAATCTCTAGATGTGCAATGATCTTCACCATCCCTCTTAGTTTCTTTTAAACGATTGGAAATTCATTGATCTTTTTCCCTTTTGTGCAGGAAGTTTTGCTTACTGGTGTACACAGCTGCATACAGGTTTCATGCTGTAATACATTAGGAATCGTCGTGTCTGACCCCCTTTGCCCTCCCTCTCCTTCCTATGAACTTTTTGGCAATTTCGAAATAAAAAGGGAATTGGGTTTTTGGGGTTGTAGAGTGATTTAGCTCTTTACATTAGGTCTAGTTTTATTTTATCTATCGTGTATCTCTGCGGCGACTGTTCGAGATATCCATCATCTTTAAAATTTTCTAAGTCAGTTCACAGTTCCAATTTCCTTCTTGTGCCTCGTTGATTTCCTTTCTACTGGTGTGTGCTGCTTTTGCCTTTTTTTTTTTTTACCCCTACCCATCTGATCTTCTATGTTTAGTGGATGGATTTTGTGTGGATGCGCATGTTAAAACCAGAAAGAATGAATGACTTTGATTTAAATGAGTTTTCTTCCCAGAGGGTTAATACGATTGTACCAAACCAAGGCCAGCTAATTGAGCCCAAATCCGCTTGGAGTTTTCAAAATGAGATTAAACTGGTCCCTTGGTGCGAAGGTAAGTAGTAACTTTGACAGAGAGCACGGTTCGGTTATTCAGACCCAGGTGTACGGAGAAATATTCAGCGGTTTTATGCCGCCCCGTTCAAGCATGTGCCTAGTCTAAAACCTATGAAAAATTAGACACGTGTCAATTAAATGTATGTCAAGTCGGGTTGCAAAAGAGAGCAAATTGATTGCGTTGGCAACTTCAGCGAACGCCTTCAAAATTGGAATTGTTTCGCTACTTTGTCACTCTTTGATGTTTACTTTGTCGAGGAAAATTCTCCATTGAAGGTGGGAAGCTCCGCGCAGCACCTAATGCAGACGTCTTCTCCACTCACTCTTTTTAGGTTTAGAAGTTTTGTCCTTTCGTTAACTATCACCTAATTCTCTTTTGTTTTTCCAATTCTTCTTTACACCTCCACCTATCTAATGGAGATTTTTCCTCCAGAAGCGAACAAGGATTGAGAAAAGTCAATGAAAGGACAAAACTTCTAAACGTAAAAGAGTGGAGAAAATTGACTCAGGTGGTGCGTACACTTCAATTTCGAAGGCATTTATTAAAGCTGCCAATGCAATTAATTTGCTTTAATTTGGATTCCTACCCCAATAGACATTAAATTTGCATTTATTTTATTGGACCGACTATAAATTGATGCGTGTGAGGTTTTGATAGGCTCTGACATCAGCACATGACTTGTTGGTGAAATATCACTGAATATTTTCTTAGCCGTTCGATTTATTCCCGTGACGAGCTTATCTTTTCCCTTGTTTTTTCGCCCCTTTCATTCTACTCGTATGCCTAACTTATAGTATCCCTCGCAGGGGAAGTTTATACTTGTCCCCTAAAAAGTATTTGTTTAAGAATGCACATAAATGGTGAAAAACGCTTCAATTGCCTTAGCATGTTCTGTTTGCGATTTGGATTCATTGTATAATATGCATGTGATGTGGTTGTTGGGTTCAAGTGGGTGGTCCTCCCTCGTATGATTTGCGACGAGAGCTAGGAGAATCGCCAAGTCAATGTGATAGACCCGACAATCACGGCTTAGGAAACAACGAACGAAAGCGGATGGTTTCTTTCCAAAGCATCAAATAAGATCTCCAGTGTTTTACTCGGTCAATGCGGAATAGACAACAAGTTAGATTTATCAACTGCTCCACTAGACCTTCCCCAAGAAAAACAGCTGAAAATTTTTCTCGCTTTAGAACGGGTCGTATGGGCATGCGGCCCGTGGACGTCTTGCGATTGGTGTACCAATTTAGTTTTAGCCTAAAAGCTACTGGACGGACAAACTTACAAATCTTTATGGGAAAGAAGTATTTCGCTTACGGGACATCTCTCTCATTTCTAAGCCTATATGCTACGCTACACGAGATAATTGGTATCCTTTTCTTTGAACTTAATAGTTAGTATTTAAGTAAGTCCCGAGATTCGTTCTCCTCATATCACGTAGGTACATTGCATACTTTTAGGATTGAAGTAGAGAAGACCGCTTAAACCATACACGATTGTCAAGTTAAGTTGTATTCGTCTAATTGTTTATAAATGAATTGCTGAATCAAACCCTCATTCAAATGAAGATAATGTCGTTGGAGTATTGTCTCAAATTTTTTGACGAATTTCAGCTATTAGGTATTCTATTAGGTAGATGGAGCGGGACAATACTTCACCACTCCTCTCACGTGCAAGCCAAATTACTAGCGACACATGAAATTTGACCAATAAGTTGCTGATGCACATTCGTAAAAGGTATAACATTAATTTGATACTATGTGAAATTTTTATGAGATCGCCACTAATTGTTCCAAAATTTTAAACTATTAGATAAATAGGTGATTTATTATATAAATATCTATTTATTATATAAATATTCTAACAAAAGCAATTTCCAAACCAACATCAAAGTGCACAAACGTTGACCCTAAAAACTCACTGTGAGCAGAACGTCGGGATGCTACTTCGATCGCGGTTCGTTCACAAGTTATCGCTAGTTATAAATGAAGCTGCCCGCTTAAGAGGAAAAATATTTGGGGATATCGGAATCTCATCATAAGCCCTATCCTTCTGTTTAATCAACTCTATGATAGAAGATTAGTCTTCACCGTCTGTTCAAAAGAAACTAACAGAACAAAAGATGAGAGTCGGCACAGCAGCATATCCTCAATAGACCAATCGTGCTAATTTAGAAACAGCACTTACAAACTTTCGAATCACTATGTGCTGATGAGCAAGACAATCTCGCAAGTACCAATTCCTGTCCTCTTAGAAGTTTTACTGACATTAACACAATCCAGGAGTCACGATAAAGTATACATAGACGTAAACTGAGCTTTTGTCGTTTCAAATATAGGCATCATAGACACTGAATGCTTCCGTAAGCAGGAGGATAGAAGCATCATACCCTCAACCACAGCAAGAACCACAGGCAGGTAACGAACCTAGGCAAAAGACAAGTTACTAGATAAGTACACATAGAAACTGAAGAAAACCTTCTGACGGTAACAAACATAAGCACTCATAAGAATGGTATCGAACTCACTGTGGTCAATTCCACGGACATTATCCAATCCACGAGGTGGGCCACGAGGACCGCCACCGTACGGACCCCTTCCGGAACCTCCCGGGCCGCCGCCACCATCCCATTTCTTGCCAGAGGCAAGGCCTTTCCTATAAGCGTCAGACTTTTCCATCTATTCACACAATATGGAAACAGCAGGCAAATTATTAAGACAATAACAAGTTGCTAGTGCCTACGTTCAAAGGAGCAACCAAGACAGTGATCACATTACCGAAAACATTGTAGCGAAAAACACGCTTATATAATTAACTATTGCCCAGAATAAGTCTGTGATCGTTTTGAGTCGCCATATTGATCTTTTGGATTTCACCACACCTACAAGTCCAGAAAAAACCATTGCCATCATACATCAAACTAAATATATTGATCTCATAAGTTCTTCATACTAATCTAGCTCTACCTTCCATTCTAACAGATTCCAAACAGTGTAAGCCGGGCATTAAAAGGTAAAAGTATCGTCACAGGGCAACTTGATGACAATCAGTAAAGAAAGGCGGCCCAGAAAATGTCGTGATGAAAACTTAGATGACAGAAGATTGTAAATCCACAAAACGCAATAGAACTAAACACGTTAAGCATTTCTTGTTGTTGTGCTGCTATGAACCGATCCAAACACAATAACTCAAAAGGAAACATCTTTCAATGTAGAGGAAACACTCGGAATAAATTATTACACAACATATATCACATGAACGACAAGACATGGTAATTTTACAATGAAACAAAGTAATTTATAAAAAACCACTTAAAACACCTTTGGGTAAATGCCAATGGAAGTCTTATTTCATCATCTTTCAAAGTCATACTGAAGATTTTGTATCTGTACAAGCATCTGTAAAAAGATGTCATTTAAGTTCTAAGAGTTTGCTCCTTTGTATGGATGAGGGTGCTTTGACAAACCACTCAGGAAACTTAATCATAATTACAATTTTTCAGGATTAACTAAAATTCATGATGAACAGAAGAAAACTCGGTGGCATTGAGGATAAGTCAAACACGCTGCACTGAAAATGGACGAGAAATACAGAATTTCAAATGTAAAAATCGCGACAGCATAGAAACTGAAGGGGTAACATAAGAAATTCAGACCTCAAGGAGAATGTATAATGCAGGCCACGAGAATAATTGTCCTAAGTCATACTACTCTTAAGGTACATTGGACTCCTCCTTCAGGTTAAGCATGCCAACACAATAACTCATATATCAGCAGTTTCCAGCGCAGTGTCATAGGACTAAATTATCACTCATCAGAAGCACTTTTCCTGGGCATCCACAAATGCATGATAGCTCACATTGGTAATCCCAGAGAAGCCAAGATAATGAATGAGCAGCTTCTGCGGCAAGACACGGCCTCATAAAATCTCAATTCTAATGGTGTGGATTGTATTATTTTTCACGCCAAAGGAGTCAAGGAAACAATAATGAGCTGGTCAGTAGCAATAATCAAAAGAACGGCAGACCAAACTCCAAAGACAGATTTTTACGAGAGGAACGGCCCGGGAAGCAAAAAAAATTGCGCACTTCCTAGGTATATGCAACTGGCTTACAGGTACTTTCAATAGAAAACACTCAAATCCAAGAACACAACACACGCACGCGAGCCGAGCCAACCGCCGACCATCACACCTCAAATTCGCAAGCAGGGGCAGGATCAAAACACCGCGAGCCGGATGATTTGCACATCGAACAGATTTACATGTCATATATGTGCTCAGCCTCGATCTTTTCATCAAGAAATAATGCAAAAGAGCCCAAGTCAATTCGTCAGTTGACTCCGACGTAATCGAAACCAATGGATCGTTTCCCCAAAACGAACTCGAAATCGCAAAAGATGAAGCAAATTTTTCACCAATTCAACGAATTCATCATCCAACAGACGCCTTCAAGCACCTACAGCACTCAGCCTCGACAACAGGTCAACCGAACGCGCGATCGCCATCATCGCGCGATTCGCAGACATCGAATTTCTCGATCGAATCAAAGCAAATTGACGATCAAAGAAAGGGAAGATCGAAGGCCAAAAGCGGCCGGGAATACAGCTTACCTCGCTCAACGTACGCCATTGCCGAAATCACCGATTCTAGGAGCTTCTCTGGTCGTTGCGAAGCGCGGAGAAGAAAGCCTTTATAGAGTCAATCTGATGGGCCGGCCGGGCCGGATTCGGGCCGTGTCGGCCCGACCATTCGAAGGGCCCAATGGGCCCAATGGAGTTTCGGGCCGAGCTAAATCACGAAGCTTGCGAAGCCGGGGAGGGCGAGAGAGAGAGAGAGAGAGAGAGAGAGAGAGATCGTCGGAGATGATGCGAGCTACCGGAGGTCCGCTCCTCTGCATCGGAGATCTGCTCGGCGACGTCGGAGAAGACGCCGCTCCCCCCGAGACTATTCCGCCGCCGCCGCCGTCTTCGTCTCCTTCGCTCCCTGAGGTCGGCGCCAGAGCCGCTCAGCCCTCGGACCTGCCCAGGCTCTTCCAGGTTTCTCCGATGCTGAAAGAATCTCTCTCCCTGTTGTTCTTGCTTATTTTTCCTCCTCGCCCGAGCCAGACATTTGCGTTAGCCTTAGGTTATGGCGATTGGCGAGTTCCGGACTTGAGAAGGGAAGGTGCGCAAGCGAGCATGGATCGACGCTTTGAACTTGCTGATGATCGTGAGCCGTTGAGGATGTGCGGGGGTTCAGATTGGAAATTGGAGTGATCGAGGGTTATTTTTTATGTGATTAACCTCCATTACCTTGAAGAGAGTGAATGAAAAAAGTGGAATTCTCGTTTATTCTGATCTTGGAGGCGGTTTTTCTCGCGGTAGATTTAAGGAAAGCTCTAGTCTTTTGCTTTGTATTGCTGGTATAGGGCTAGGAATTTGCGGACTCCAGAGATGGTGCGTCGATGGATTATAAGTCGGAGTTTGAAAGTGGTTGTGGCGGTAATTTAAGGGACGTCCATGGATTAGGGCGGTGTCTTGAGTGGCATCCATGTCTCTCCGTGTTCGCGACTGTAGCTGTGAAACTCTATGGAAAGTGTTGATTTTTGTCCAGGGTTGTGATAGTAATCACTGATGTCCATGGCTCGATAAGCTGTGAAGTCTTGCTGCAGATTGGGTTTTGCCTCCTCAGCTGCTATTCTATGTGGATGAGGCCTGTAGAGTTTTGATTTGAATGATTTTCTAGCAGTCCGAATCAAACTGCATTAGAATTTCTAAGTGCTGTCTTCGTTGCTTGCGCGTCAACTACCTCCCAGACCCCGCAGTGCAAGGGACACCCATGAATTACTTGTTGAACATGAATGGCTGTATCAGTTAAATATCTGCTTCTTGTTGTCCTCTGCTTTGTCCCTGCATTTTACATCAACTTACATAAATTACTTGATATCCTGTTGATGTCTTGAATCTTAATGACAGAGCACTTGGCTTTAAGTCATATCCTGATCATCTGGCCTGACTGAATAATTGTTACCACTTATTTGCCTGCATCACCCTATAATGACAATGTCCTAGATATGATGTGAAGTTGTGAACTCACAAGTTACAGGAACCTTTTTTTCAAATCATATGTCATTGTATTGTGCCACTCTGCCTTGCGTATTTGCTAGTTTGTATGCTGACTCTATCAATGATTTGAATGGGTGAATCCACTTGTCATCCTGTAGGAAAACTATGACAAGTTGAATGAAGCACTTGCAAGAGGAGACCACTCATGGACTGCCCTAACGTTAAAGGTGATGATGTTATGTTCCTTGGCTAAGAAATGATTCATTGATCTGCATTAGCAATTAGCCTGTTTTCAGTTTATTGTTGCTAAACCGTACTGGAGTTAGTCTATGAGCATTAGTTAGTTCTCTGCTTTTCCATCCCTCTTATGTTAGTTCAGAGCTCATTTGGTGGGTTTCGCTAACTATGCATGCTTCATTGCATATTTCCTTGCCATTTTCCTGCACCATCCTCTGTTACCTCCTCTATATGTGGATAGCACTCCTGATTTCCATCAAATACAGTTTTCACAGAATGAAATATTTAGGGGGCTTGATGTAATTTGAGACATCTCTCTATTATATGAAATGATTTCTCTGAGGAAAGGTGTAATTTTCCTTCTTGTCCAACGACTTGGTGCTTGTTATATCTCTTCATCATCAGTCTATTTCGAAAAATCCATTCACATGAACTTGGGTGTTTTAGCTATATCAGTCAACTTTGGCATTTCATGTTCTTACTTAGCATAAAATTTGCAGTTGTGCAGTTCTCTGGAAGTGGCTAATAAGTTGGTCCAATCAACACACGGGAATACTGGATTGCTGTTAGAAAAGGTTGAAGAGCTCGAGAAAATTATTAAAAGGGGGGATTCAGCTGTGGCAGCTGTGAAGGCTATCACCATAACTTCAGTTGGTGATGGAAAGCCTTCTACTGGTAGTGAACATGTCAAGTGATCCTGTGTATGTGGGAGCAACTTCGGTAAGTTTCGCCAGATTCCTCGGTTGCATGAGTGCTGAGTTTTATCCTACTGTCTCCTTAGAGTCCTGGAATTTGATTTTATACCCAAGGCTTAGGACTTCTGATAGATTTTTCCTGTAAAAACACTTCCATTCACCCAAAACGCTACTCAGAATATAAAGGAATTATTTTATACTTCAATTCGTTGGAAGAATTCTTACTTGACTATGGATGTTTCATTAGTCGTGCTTTATTATTTGTGTTTACTTATAGTCTTGCATCACAAAAGTATGGTATAAGAACAGCATGAAATCTTACGTTTAAAATTACCTCCGCCCTACTCATATTGACCCCATTTACAGAATACTCAGGTTTCCTCCCAGAATCTTCGCCTAGAGAAGTTTATAATTTTCCCCTCTAAATGAAGTTCTCAATTGACTTATGCATCTCATTTTTCAATATCAAATTGCTGAACTGCCGTAGAAATGCGACTTACCAATTCTAGTTGAGCAGACGAGCCTTGCGAGAGTGCTCTGCACTTGAAGAGAGACGAAACTTGGGAAGTTTTGATCTTGCATGCACTGTGCATCGTCATGATAAAGGCATCGCCAGTGTTTGAACTTTTATTGTTTTTCCAATTTATCCCCGAACCCTTTTTCATTCGACAGAATCCTCGGGCTGTGCTGTTTTTGTTCAGCTTTTTGAACATATTTTGTTTTGGGTTTCCTCATTATAATTCCTCTTCATGATCAGGAAGGTGATCTTCCTTCATTGAAGACAGGACACTCCTGCTCACGAGTTTTCACCCGACAGTTTTCTCATCTCTCGCGTTAGCAGAGAACCTCCATATCTAGTTGATGATTTGTGGGGGATTCCCTCCGCACAGATTGAGGTGCACGGCGTGAAGATTAGAAAACCATGTGATCACGGCGTTTGCAGACGCCCCGCACGCAGATGACTTCCGTTCCGTGTCAGTTTCCACTTCCTGAAAGTCCGAAAATGGTCCGAGTGCACTTAACAATAATTTCCTTTCGGGCTGAAAAATTGTCCATAAAGTTCCTGCCCAAAAAGTTTTGAATCTATTATACAATGATCAATTCATTTTTGAAATTTTTAGTAGTGTCAGTTTAATTATAAACCCTTTGACAATTTGTTAATCCATTCACAAATTATTAAATTGTGCAAATTTAGGTTCAAGTCTTTTAACAAATTATCAATGTAGTTCTTTCAGTTAACTTTTATTCGAAATTACTAATGTGATGATTCAATCAGCAGTGGCTGTCTTATATGGTACTATTAGCATTGATGTGGATAATTTTTAAGATTTTATTTATTATTTATTTTTATTCTTTTAACTTAGCACTACCAATCTCGAAAAATTCATAAATGACCTCTTCTTGAACACAACTGTCACCTCTTTGAAGATAAATTACCATAAATACCTACTCACCATCTTAATTAAAATCCAGTTAAATCATTAGAATTAGGGTTGCATTTGTTCATCGAAGAACTCATGATTGGAATAATATGTTCTAAAAAAATTGTTTGTATTATTTATAAATTATTGTGAACGGTGAAAATATTTTTTATTAACTAATTTTTTTAAGAGACATGATCAATCATTTATTACAAAATACTTTCTTTCTTTCTTTCTTTTTCGAAAGAATCGAGCCGTGAATTCGGCCTGAAGAGCTATCCAGTTCCCAAACTCCCGCAGCGGGTCCCACACGAATGAATGGCGGTCAGCAATGACGACGGCCAGTAAAATATTAAAAAAAAAAAAAAAAAAGTGAAAGAAAGCGGTGAGAAAATCGATTCATATAATTCTCTTCCCTTTACCGACCTCTGCTTCTCCTTCCCTCCTCTCGATGCTTCCGGCGAAGATGGATAGGCAGAGACCGCGCGACTTCGAGAGCTCGAGGATTTCGGCTTAGGACGGCCGCCGACCTCTCCCGTCCTCTCATGGCTTCCGGTGAGCAAATCGTTTAGTCGAATTCGACGTTCATTCCGTCTCTCGATTTTCTCCTTGGGCTTTTCCTCGGTTTGATCTGTCGAGCGCGCGCGTTCCGCCGTTCGCGGAATGTCGGTACGGACGACGTCGAGTGCTCCGCGGTTCGCGTGTTGGTGGCGCGACTCTCTCTCGGCGATGTACGGTGGACGGACGGACGGATTGCGTGGTTTCGTCGTCGGGCGATTGATCTGAATTTTCTCTAGCCGAGGGAGGGCCATTTCCATTTCCCCCCTTCCCTTTTCGCGTGCTGACGTAATGTTTGGCGGGAATGACGCGGTCGGGGGGAGTTGTGCACGTCGATTGTTGTTTCGTCATCGAAACTTCTGTTCTGTTCGCCCTTTTTTCCGCACTTTCGAAATTCTCGTTATCTAGGAGACAGAGCGAGAGCTGTCGAGCCGTATTTGCACCGAGCGAAGCCTGCTGATATGATACGTCGGCCTTCTTCGTGGGAACTGCGTTGATTACCCGCGAGCAAGTTCTCGGTGACGAGGCGGGTGCTTTCTGGGATTTTTTCGGTTGTTCCCGAGTAATGAATCGTCCTCTTGCTGCAGATTTCGCGTTGTCGGTTCCAGCTGAGCTCGAATCGGCTCTGCGGTTGAAGAATGTGCAGTATTTAGTTACCCAAAGGCCGTGGTTAGGTACTTTTCGGCTGTTCATAATCTTTCCAGTGAGGTTTCTTCGTGTGCTTATCTGTTCTGGCGACTGCTTGGCTCAATTGCTGCATGGGGAATTGATATCGTGTCTTATTGGTACTTCTGTTGCAGATCTTTATGGAATACATGTCAGACCAGTTGCTCCATTTGGGAGTGTGAGTAGGAAACCCTATGTGGATCCGGCCCTGATCCATTGTTGCCTCCCCGATGAGCTTCTTCACGAGGTATTGCAATATAATACTAGAAAGCTATGGTTTTTATATGGTGGGGAAAAGAAGTGTGATCCTAAGCCAGAATTGTATTATATAATCTTTTTGTGTGTGCGGGAATCAGTGAAGAAGGGTGATTGGTTTGTGTGCATCTAGACTAAGAGCCTCAGAATCATTTGACAGGCTCATAACATATGGACTTTTATGCTCCTACAGCCCACTAAAAAATGCAAAGTTTCTGATCAATGATAATTCACTAGATTTACCATGTATCAAGAAATTCATTTCTTTCATCTTTCTATTATATCAAATGTCAAAATTCTCTCAATGTTTTGCTATTCTTGCTCTAGTTAACCAATTGAACTGTAGACAGCAATTTTTTTTTTTTCCTACCAAATGGAACCACCAGAGCTGGATAGTATATGTGGAACAAGTACGAGGTGTATTTTGTATATAAATAAATGTTTAGTTGATACAGAAAATATAGGTCAGATTCTCTTTTTCCTAGTGCCCACACTTGGGTATTATCGGTGAGAAGGCTTCATGGTTTTTTCTGGTCATGCATTGGGAGCTCTGCAGCAAGCACCATATGATATATGATTGCTGGTCTTTATTAGGTTACCTTGAAAACAAGTTGAGCACATGGTGAAATCCCAGGACTCTGAAGTTTGACATCCTGTGCTCATTCGTTGAAGTTGGTGTAGGCATAATGATAATCATGTTCTATTGTCAATATAAACATGAATTCACAGAGTTTATGCATATAAACATAAAGGTACTGTAGATTGTTTGCTTCAGGTTACTTTGTTTCTTGGTGGGACAATTTTGTGGCATTTGATATCATGTAGAGGTAAGCGATGGTGAATCTGGATCAACTTGCTACCGCCGATATAATAGCCAAAAGAAGTATACCTTTTCTTTTTCTCCTTTGACAAGTCCAAACAACTTCATCTACTACTGTATGGCATCAAATTGCACGATAATTACATAACGCAATGCAGCGACTGTCCTAGAGAGTATTTACATGAAGGTTATTTTGCAGGTCTTTGCGCGATTAGCTCCATATGACTTAGGAAGGGCTTCTTGTGTGTGTAGAAAATGGAGGTACAGCATTCGGAACCCCATATTTTGGCGTAATGCATGCTTGAAGACTTGGCAGGTAAATTTCCAGTACTTTTTATTATTGTTCATCTGTATGAACTGTCATCCGATGCTTAAATTGTTTATTTGATGCCTCACTAATGAAGGTCTCGGGAGTTGTGGAAAATTACGAGATTTTGCAGAAAAAATACGCAGGCTCTTGGAGGAAGATGTGGCTTGACAGACCAAGGGTTCGTACTGATGGTAAGTCATCCTTTTGAGTTGGAGCTCTTGTGGAGCATCGTTAAATAACTTTGAAATGGTACAAAGGGTCAGAGGTTGAATTTAGTCATCATAGCTTGTGTCTTTCTACTGTTGTGCATTTGCATGAATCAAAACTGAGGAAAGAAAGATATTCGATCAGAGACTAAAGGATAAATCATTGGCAGGGTAAGTGACATGGATTGGTATGGTGAAGGATGCAAGAATGTTGTATATCGTGGTATCAAGTAGTCTGCAAAAGTTGTGACTACTTCATTCTGTGTAATCCCCAATAACCTCTTTCGAAAATCTATATCTCAACAGAAAGCTGCAAATGCATGTCTTTTTGTTTTGAAGGTTGCTCATATTACCTTGGGATTATCAAGCATTGACTTTCCACTCTAATTGAAAGTTCTTTAATTTGTTGAGGTTAGATATGTCGAAAATGCTGTCTTCATCCTTGTGCTCAATGTCCAGCCAGCTGCCACTCTGGACTTGGCAAAACAGTGTGAGCTCTAGCTAGCTTCTCTAAGTGTAAACTAATGAAGAAATCGCTTAGTCAAGTATATATAGTGTCGGGTAAATGCTTGGGTTAGACCAATCCATATTTTCCACTTATGTTCAATTTTTGGGAGACATGTTAAAGTATTTATAGTGTTGGGTAAATGCTTGGGTTGAGACCAATCCATATATTCCCCTTCACCTAGTACAAGATATAGGTTCAACGCTTAGTAACCATCTTCCCAAATTTGTGAAACAAAAAGAAAAGAGGGAAGGATGCCTAAGTTGGGCAATGTGGTGGATCCTCAATTTTGCCTGAGCATCACATTGTTCAGATTTGACCTGTGATTAACTAACTTGAGTTCAAATGTGAATTCATCTTAAAATTCAGATATGATCCTTTATGCAGTTACTGTTTGTGTTCCTCTGATAACGCAAGTTTCTTTTAGCATCCATTGGTGTTCAAGATTGTATCTTAATGTATTTGATTTTCATCAATAAAATAGCCAGCGCTTGTTGCAGAACATTGCTTAATATTCTGCATCTTTGCCAATTTACATGTGGAGCGTATTTAATGGGTGTTTTTGCTCTCAATTTGTTTAAATGGGTAGGATGCATTTTCTAATAAATTTAAGTATTTCCTTTGACTTTGAGAAAATCAAATGAAATCCTGACCTTTGTATTTCAGGTCTGTATGTCAGTAGAAATACCTACATTCGTACTGGAGTTGCTGAGTGGACGGTTACCAACCCGGTGCATTTGGTATGTATTCAAGTTTTTGCTTATATTTTATGTACCAATGAGTTTAAGCATCTTATTATGCATAGTAAAGACTTGGAAGCAGAAGCAAGTTTACTTGGGGAACTCCAGATAATTTGGTCGAGCAAGCTTCTATGCTCTCAGTTTATGTGACCATCGTGTTCCTTAGAAGGATCTCTGAATTGTTGAGAGGGTTGAGCCTATCGATAGAACATTCATTTTGTGCTTTACTTAATGGTATCATGATGTGCTTGTGCTTGCTTCTTTTATCTGATCACGCGCAGTTTGTCATGTGACTTGACTAGCCCGATTTTAGTCTATGCTTACATGATTGAAAGGGAAAAGCAGTGGACTAAGTGTGATCTTTGAGATGGAACTTGTGCTGAACAGGATCTAGCGATCATGAACTTTGCTAATCTAGAAAATTTTAATCATGGAAATTTGCCAATTAAATATTCAAGGCCGCTAAAAGGCAGATGCTGAGCCTAGCACACTAACCTCAAAACACTACTCGACTTTAGAACTGCAGAACTGGGGTCTTATGGAAAAGTTAAAACCACGGGGGTATCGTTGGGGCACAAAGCCCGAAAGGATGGAAAAGTGCACTCAAAAGTAGTTCCTTCTATGCTAATGGAGCTAACGATTAACAACATGCACTCAATGGAGTTCATACTATGCTAATTAAGCTAATTACCAACACAATGTGCACTTGTATGCATTCCTGTATGCTGTATTCATCACTGAGCGTACCATTATACCTGAACCTTCATATCACACTGATTGTAATAGGCATTATCAAGGGCTTTGGTACTTGTTTCCCTAGGGATCAAATCATTGCTCTAATCAGTCCCATTTTGCATGTCATCCTTCTTGTGATACTAACAATTTCCTTTACGTGTTTCAGGTCTGCTATTTCCGTTATATAAGATTCTTTCCTTCGGGGAGGTTTCTTTACAAGGTTATTAACAAATTGATTGTTGCGTGTAAATACTGAACTTTTTCTTTGAGCGGGTGTGTGTGTGAGAGCAAAAGGTCGTATCTGATAAACTCTGTGTTCATCTTTAATTCTCAGAATTCCTCTCAAAAGGTGAAAGACGTTGCAAAATCCATGAACTTTCGTGCGTCTAAAACGGATTCTGTTTTCGGTGGCCACTACACATTGTCTGATGACAAGGTTTGGTTTTGTTATTTCCTTTTTGCATTTATGAAAAAAATCTTTTGTCTCAGGGAGAGAGTGAGAGAGGGGGTTGTTTTGAAATTATTATTTTTTTTTTTTATGGTGTGTTTCTGCTCACCTGGTAGTCATTTGCTAATGGCAGGTTGAAGCTGCTCTTTTGTATCCAGGCACGCGGCCTACAGTTTTAAGAATCAGACTAAGGTACTTTTTGTGGTGGGCTAACATCACCTTCATTCTAAGATCTTTATATATTCTTTTGGGTAACATGAGAATCAATTTTTGTTCATTTCAGGTATATGGTTATGAACAGCCTAAAATATTTTCATGCCAGAGATGATGATTTATGAATTCATGAAATTAGTTCTTTTTCTTTGCATACTTGCCTATCTTTCACTTACCTAAACTCCTTTAGTACTAGATAAATAATGGAATAAATGGGAAGTGGACTGAAGATGCAGAAGTTAACTGAACTGGCATCACATCCTTAGGACAATATAACATTTCCAGTTTTGTTCCATTAGTAAGTTGTGATGTTCCTGACTCCATTGCGTCCTCCCTCCTGCTTTCCCTTCTTGTTAAGACCCAAGAAATAAGGGCATGGAAAAAAGATTCAGGTGGTGCTTAGATTGAGACTCTGAAGGAAGAATGAATCCTCTCTTGTTTTCTTGATGAGGCTGCTGAAATATTTCATCTTATAGGTTGAGAGGAACAACTGCAGGGGCCAACAACAGAATGGATATGCTATCCCTTGTTACAAGCGGAGTGAACGATGATGAGTTCCATGGCGATGGAGAAGCAATCCTTGGAGTGGTTGAAGGGTGGCAGGATGATGAAACTCACAATCCAGATGTTCCTGCCATATTGCACAAGAGGGGTCTAACACCCTTTGTCTTTGTTCCGTTTGAAGAGGTGAGTGCTCCGTACTGGATATCCCACCTATCCAAAAGTTGATCCAGTTGAAAAGTCGTATATTTCTGAGAAGTTGCTCCTAGGTTCTCTTTATTGTGGTAGCAATTGAGTTAAAGAGAGTAAGGCAGAAGCAGTTGATACACGGTAATATTGTTAGATTGATGGGCTTTACCTGATGCTCCTACTTGTTAGGCCTATAATATCTTGCGAAAGAACAAACAATGAAACAAACCATATATAGTTAGAAATAAGTCAAAAGTTATCTGGGAACTTGCCTAGTAGCTCAACAAACAATCTCCCTGCAGCTGCAGGATGTTTTCTGAGATATCCCGACATAGGTAAATAAAGATCGTTTGTCCCATCATCTAATTCAGGGGGATGAACTGAAACTTCATTTGACTTAGCAATAATTAATAAAAAGAAGTGCAAACTTTGATTGGTTGTAAAAGATATGCATCCTTACATGCCTTGCTACGAAGTGCATCATATTAACTTCTCTACTATCAGCTGAATCTCTCTTTACATTTGCCTTTTCAGTACAAATTGATCACGATTTATTTGAATGCTTGCCATATCTCTCCCCCCCTCTCCCCCTCTTTTCTCTTTTCTCTTTTCTTGGAAGTAAGCAAGTTTTTTTCAATGCCTTTGATTCATGTGTTTGACGTATATTTACACTGTACCCAGGTGGAAAAATCAGTTCTTAATCTTCCGGTCGATAAGATGGATTTCTTCGTACCTGGCTGACAATAAAACTGTGGTTCTTATAGGCATTTGCGCTTGTTTTGTGTTTCTGTAAATAATCCTGCAAGCAAGTTGGGCATATTCATACGTGGTCGTAAAATGTGTTCTTTCTTCTCTCTGTCGCCACTGTAAGATAAGATAAGGTCTGTTGGTGTTGTCTCATCATGGAATATTTCTTGTTTCCTCTGTTGGGGGATTTGGAGGCAATTGTGATACTTTTTATACAGCAGTTCGATTTGAAAGAATCTGCCAAATAATTGTGATTGCCATTAGTATTTTTCCATAATGCAGAAGGAAGGTCTGTACATCGTGAATGCTCCTCTTAGTCCTGATGTTTGTTCAGAGTTCCGCACGACAGCTCTAGTTTGTGCTGTGCCGGGGATTTTGCTCCTTTTGCTGGAGAGATTAATTGCGAAAATGGGAAAGGTTGCATTATCGTTAAGCCTAATAACAATCCTTATGTTGAGATAGTGTAATTCTGTGTGATTACAGCAGGATGCCAGAAGAAATCTGCCGTCTGCTGCCGAAAAACAAGAAAGGTTTTCTTAACCGTGGCGGACTGATAGTACCAAATAATTTGAGGGGTTGAAATTTCCGGACCAGGGAAACCTTAATATTATGACTTTATAATGTACAAATACTTATGACCCAAAAAAAATAAAAAAATAAAAATGTACCAATACAATGGAGAAAGACGATATGCAGACAAGGGAATCCCGACCACAGAAAATGCTTCTCCTGCTATTTCCGCAGTGCGCCATTTATAGTGACGTTCTTTAAGGAAGGTAGCTACTAGCTAGGGCAGGAGTCTGGCAATATCGGGTCTCGGCCTCCCTGCTTTCTTGGGTTTTTAGGCTTTGTACCGTCCCTCTTCCTTCTCTACTGTGGCAATTGGAATCCCAAAGTCGACAAGTCCGGAATCGCGCTCTGTGAATCTGGCACTCGGTCACCTTTTTCTATGATGTTACTAGGACTTCCTGGATTTCTATGTACTTGCCGCACCTCTGCCTTCTTCCACGGAATAGGGAGTTTTTCCGTGTATCGCAATGATATGGTCGGAATGTTGAACGAGGGCCTATGCTGTTGTCCAAAAGCACTCGAATGAAGTCTAGGGAATTAATATTTGATAATGACCGGCTCGTCCTTAGCTGGTTTCGAGCTTCTTCTCTTTTTTCTTAGTTTGGTTGAGTTTCAAAGTCTGTCCTGAAACCAACCCCCTTTATTTGTTTTATTTTTGCCTCGTCGTTGAGCGGTCCTTTCGTCAAGGCATTTGATCAAAACTTTTTGGCTCCTGATTTCTCCACCATTTTAAGGCTATGTTTGGTTCAGCATTTAGAATGTTCATTTGGGCTCTAAAATCCCTTGGCCAAATGCAAAGGTGTTTGGTTCATTTTTTTTGCGTGACTTCCAATGTAGCTCTTGAGGTCCTTTGGAAAGTTGCATCTTCGGAATGTAACTTCCGGTATTGTTCCTCTCTCCGGTGGAAAAGCCGATTGGCCGCCTGAATAAAAATAAATATGTTTATATAAAAATAAATATTTTTAAGGGGCACTTAGGATGTTCATACATCCTATTTTGGTAAGCTGCCGGATTCGGCGGTCCGGTGGCCGGACTTCAAAAAAAAATATAAACATATTTTTGTTTTTTTAATTTAATAAAAGTTAATTACAAATGCAAATTTTACCAAACGATATTTTGACCAAAGTTTTTTTTTTTTTGATGACCCAGGGAACCCGCGCATCGTACCAACACGGACAGCCCGACAGGCCCGGGGTAACGGTGGGTAAACTCTGGGGCAACGCTAGCGGAGGACCCACCACCCCGACGCCGCACTTAAGATCCTATGCGGCCAGCGAGATTCGAACTCCTCTTCTCCTCGCAAAGGATCATGGGAGCCTTATCCAACTGGGCCACCGCAGGCGGTGATTGGCCAAAGTTGTTTCTCAATGCAAATTTTACCAAACGACATTTACATTTCGGAAAACCCCCTTCACCTAAAGGTATTTGCATTTTTGCAAATGCATTCCCCAAAAACCGAAACAAACGGGCCCTAAATCCGATTGACTTGATTCTCGATACGTTGGAAAGCCCGTGACTTGAATTTTATGAGAAACGATTTTCAAAATCACAAGTGTATTGACATCATCGAGATTGAATAGCGGTGAACAATTCGAGATCAAACTGTTTGATTTGGATAAAATCGGGCAAACTTAGAAAGCCCCAATTATTCCATTTTGATGAAATTTTTAGTGAAAATTTAATCACGCGATTCAATATAGAATTATGTGCCTACAAGAGTTGTTGCCCAATCCTGCCCACTAAGAAAAAATGTCATAATTTTGTGGGTTGGACGGAGGTCAAATAAGGTCGGGTTGAGCCGTATAATCATAAGCCAATGTTCGGACTCCCCCAAATTTTCATTTCAGCCCTCGTGCTTGTCGGCGGACCCATGTGCCGCCAAATTTGTGGGTCGCTAATCACCCGATCTAATACACTCCTAAACCAACCGTTTGGCAAGGTGAAAAAGACGTCATTAGAGTGCTTTTGCAGCAAGTCTTTTTCTTTGCTCAAAAGTTCATTTTGAAAGATCCAATGAATTTCTAACTTTTGATCAAAGCTTCAAGTAAGACTTACCACATCAAATATGGTAACCCAATAATTTGCATCATCTTCCACGAAATCATGAAGTGAAAAGATGTCTTGACTTTTTGACGCATTTTGAAGATAATGAAAATATATTCGTACACTTATAGATGGACTGAACAGCTAATCCTAATATTCATCGTAGAATGAAGAAAAAAGAAAGCATTTGCTGGGGGCAAAATTGAGCACTCGATCCTGCACGGTTGCTCCCGTTGGTATTGCGACAAATCCTCAATCGTTAATGTCCAAAAGTGAGATACCCATCGACGGTTGAGATAAGACGAGACGCTCGAAGACAGACAGCATCGTGCGGGACAGGGCACCTCCGTGCAGAGCGCTGGATCGTGCACCGTTCGATGACGGGATCGAGACGCTCCTCCCCTCGCTCGCTCGCACATCTCCAGAAAATGCAGGCTCCAACGCACGCCTATGGAACAGAGCATACGCCACCTCCGAGCGCGTCCAGCTTCGCAAGCGAGCAAGAGAGAGAGAGAGAGAGAGAGAGAGAGAGAGAGAGATTCCTGTCTACCATGCGATGCGTCTTCTTCTTCTTCTCGTAGGGCCCCACCTACGTGCTTTTCGCTTCTTTGCCTTCCGTTCTACAAACAGACAGACAGTAAAATAATGCGAAAAAAAGCTGCCACAAAAACCCACCGGAGTCAATAACACGGCGCTAGAGAACGGAGAACAGAACAGAGTACGCTCCACCCACTAACCGAACCTCCTTAAAAATCGTTGATTTAAGCCATAGGCTGTGATGCACGGGCGGGAATTAGAGGCAGCTCCATTAAATTCAAACCCAAAACAAATGATTCTTTTTATTTGAATGTGAAGCAAGCAAGCACCCAAAAGCTGAAAAAGTGGGGGGGTTTTTTCTTTCTCTTTGTTTTTTGCATTATCTCTCTCTGGGTGTCGCTCCCTCTGGTTGCCTTCCCCATCACATGGCCTCTCCTTCTTGATTTCTGCATTTTCATGGGGAACCCTCGAATTATCTGCTGCTGCTGCTTTTTGTGGGTTCCTCCTCGCTCGCAAATCTATCTGTAAACGAGTCGTCAACTGACATTCTAAAGGGGGTTCTTGCAGTTGCAGAGTTCTTTATTTTATTCGGGGGGGCGCTCTGCATTATCTTGTAACTCACGTCTGAGCCAGCGCCATCATTTTCGGGGGGCTTCTTTATCCGATTAGTTAATTACCACCCGACTGATCTCTCTGGGCCGTTGTTGATTCCAGTCAAAGGTACTCGCTTTTTTAGCCTTTTCTGCTCCTGCATTCTTCCGACTGTTTGTTCCTTTTTTCCTTTAATGGGGCGCAGCGGTGTTCATTTCCTAGATGTGCTTCTGGGTTCTGGGAAGTTAGAGGGGAGCTTTCGAGGTTGATGCGTGGCTGGCCATTGAAGTAGAGAGAGAGAGAGCGTGCTTGGGAATGGGCGTTTAGGGTTTTTGCACTCCTTGTTCTCTTGTTCTTGTGAAGGCCTCTGGGATCTTGTTTTCTCATGCAAGACGATCTTGAAAATGGTTGCTCTTAGCAGGTGAATAGTGCCCATCTTTGATTCTGCTCAGTTAGGCTTTCCTTGTAGTTCCTGCGCTGGAGCTAGCAACTGGCTTAACAAATATTTTCGGCAAAGGGCACTCCCCCAGTGGCTAACCAATAAAAATCTTTTCTTTATGGGCTAACTGAAGCTGGATAGATATTATATTGCATTGGACTTTGTTATGTGGCTAGTCTTTCAATATGATCAGTGTTTAGTAAATTACGGGGGAATCTTTTGTGCCTTTTATCATTAGTTTGCTTTTCTTTCTTTTCTTTTCTTTTTTTGTGGGGGGCTAAAGAGGTTGAATTTGAGCTTAGGTGAGATAATGACGGCTTGAGGGCTAGTTGAAAAGGATGTCCTTTCGTGATTGTACTGGAAAGATTGTAGATTCCATAATGGATGTTGCAAAATTGCAAATTGATGCAGATTTGACCTGCCTGTGTAGTGCTAATTGACTAAAGGCAGGTGTGATGGAAAAGCGAAAATGGCTGTGGAAGAGGAAATCCTCTGATAAGAGCCCTGGTGATAGCGAGAGTTCAGAATCAATTTCTTCCCCTTCTGAGAAAGACTCTGATGGTCAGGTTGGGATCGCATCCATCTTCTGCACATTTTTCAGATTGATACTCTTTCTTTTGTAGGCGTTGCTAGTTCTTTTTATTTTTCTGGTGCTTAGGTTGGATTTCCCAGTACTTGACCGATTAAAATCACAGTAACCAAGTGCAGGGCCTGTTTTTCGTATTTCTTAATTAGCTTGTCATGAAATTTTTAGGTCGTTGGAGTTCCCAAGATAATGGTGTCATGTCTTCCCAGTCTTCGTATCAAATTGCTCTATGCAAGTTCTACTACCACAGATTGGAGATGGTCGCACAATTTCTTTCTTTTCCTTGTCGTTACAGATTTTCGACTATGTTTCTTCTGAAGTAATAATGTTCACATAGATATCTGGATTCTAGACATGCATTCAATTGTTTGGTCAACTACAAACCTCGATCCTTCTGGTATGGTTGAGTAAGACTGTTGAGATATATAGATGATGAGAGCTTTGCCCTGCTGTTATTCTTAGCTTCACTGTGACAATAGAAAATGTACTCTCTTACTGGAAGTGCTTTGTTAGTTGAGATGGCATCTTTCCGATTATGTTATCTGATTTCCTCCGTGAATAATTCTGGCCACTTTTAGCTTAGAGGTGGGAAACAGTCTCACTTGTTGGGGTTCACTTGGTAACAAATCTATATGTAATTGTGCTGTATGATTATTTATTAATAGGTTTCAGTAAAACTGCCAATCATAGACCAAAACTGCTGGTAGTGTGAAGTCTAAAGTATTTGATGACATGTGCTTTTTCCTAAAGATATAATTATGTTGTACAACATCGGATATGATGCATCAGCCATATGAACTAGTGACTAGGAGAAGTAGTAAGGGTATTGCCCATCGGAGTGCATGTGAATGCAGCTCCTCTCGCACCTTTGCTTGAACAAGCTGCAGTTTGCTATATGATTAATTGAGCCATGCACTTTTGCTTGAACCGTTCTATATTCATTAGAGTCATAAGTGCTGTCTTCTGTCAAACTTGCCCATCCCTATAGAATTAGTGATTGTTGCTCTAATTTTTCAAAGCAGGAAGCATCAAAGGCATCTCCTAGTCACGACAGTCATTCCCCTGAAGTCATGTCTACAGCTGGAATGGCTGAAAATGATGTCAATGAAGTCATGAGGAGTTTGACAGAGAAACTGTCAGCTGCACTGGTGAATGTAAGTGCCAAAGAGGATTTGGTAAAACAGCATGCTAAAGTAGCCGAAGAAGCTGTTGCAGGTACTAATAAGTACTTGTACAGTTTTTCCTGCAATTTTCTACATCATTCACATTTTCCATCTGATTTTTTACCTGTAAGTTATGCTTTATTTCAAATATATGTAATAACTGTTAAATATGTACAGGCTGGGAAAAGGCTGAAAATGAAGCAGCAATTCTTAAGGAAAGACTAGAGGTCGCAATACAGCAGAAGAAATCATTAGAGGATAGGGTGAGTCACCTTGATGGGGCCCTAAAGGAATGTGTTAGGCAGTTAAGACAAGGTAGAGAGGAGCAGGAGCATAAGATTCATGAAGCTGTAGTGAAGACTACAAAGGAATGGGAGTTGACCAAAACTGAACTTGAGAATCAAATTCTCGAGTTCCAAAAGAAAGTGGATGCCTTGGAAAATCAACCTCCTGCGGATGCAGATCCTTATCTTTACCGAAAGCTCGAGCTTTTGGAGCGAGAGAATTCTTCTCTCAGGCATGAACTCCAACAGCAAAATGAAGAGTTAGAGATTAGGACAATCGAGAGGGACTTGAGCACCCAGGCAGCAGAAGCAGCAAGCAAGCAACATCTTGAGAGCATAAAGAGAGTTGCCAAACTTGAGGCTGAGTGCCGGAAGTTAAGAATTATGGCTACTAAGTCACCCTTGGGTGCTGATAATAAATCTGCCGCTGCTTCATCAATATATGTTGAATCTTTAACAGATAGTCAATCAGACAATGGCGATCGGCTTAATATGGTAGAAGTGAGTAATGTGGAGACTGAAAAAAGTGAGGTAGGCCGCTCTGACACATGGTCATCAGCCCAAATTGCTGAACTCAATCGGTTCAAAAGTGAAAAAGGTGTTAACAGAACATCTGTTGAGATAGACCTTATGGATGATTTCCTTGAGATGGAACAGCTTGCTGCCTTACCTGAGGTTAGCAGAGAAGGATCAGAAGCAGTTCCAAAGGAAAGCATTGATGCTGGAAGCTCTCTTAAAGAGGAACTTAATATCGCTCTCAATCTTATAGCAGAACTGGAAAAGAAACTAGAGAAGCTGGAAAAGGAGAAAGGTGAACTCCACATGGCACTAGCTGAGAGCCAAATCTCTATTAATGCATCAGAGCTTCAGCTGAGAGCAGAACTTGACGCGATGACTAACCATACAATCGAATTGGAAGCAAAGAAAGAGCAGCTGGAAAAGGAGAAAGCTGATCTCCAGATTGCTCTAGCTGAGAGAGAGATCTCTATAAATGCATCAGAGGTTCAGCTGAAGGCAGAGCTTGATGCAGCCATTAATCATACGATTGAATTGGAAGCAATGAAAGAGCAGCTTGAAAAAGAGAAGGCTGAACTCCAGATGGCTCTGGCTGAGAGCCAAATCTACATTAATGCATCAGAGATTCAGCTGAGGGCAGAACTTGATGCAGCGACTAGTTGTACAATAGAATTGGAAGCGAAGAGAGAGCAGCTGGAAAAGGAGAAAGATGAGTTGCGTTTGGCTCTAACTGCAAGTGGTGACTCTCTTGAGGCATTGGAGCTAAAGCTGAGAGAGGCTCTGTCAAAGATAGAAGAGCTACAAAAGGAGCTACATATGGCCAATGAGGAGAAGCAAGCCATAGAGTCTCAACTGAGGAAACTGGAAACAGAAGCTCAGGTGAAGGACACTAAGGTTAGTGCATTGGAGGAAGAAGTGAAGAAGGAGAGAGCATTGTTTGATGAACTTACAATCAAGTGTGAAGAAATGGAGGAAGAGTTAGAAAGAAAAAAAGAGGAGCTTGATTGCCAGGAAATTGCAAGCTCAAATGGCCAACCAAAGGTAAAGAAGGTGGGTTTCATTTATTTTTTCAACCAGATATTTTTAAGCCTCGAGGGCACTTGTTTAGGCCGCTTAATAGTGCTTTGAAAATGAAAAGGTATCAAGTGGGGTTCATTGTTTTTTTATTTTCTTCTGTTCATGTTAGTGTACTTATCTTAATTTTAATACACAGAGTCTTGGAAGGATTATCTGTATTGATCATGACAAAGGACTTTGTTAATCGGTCTACTGAAACTCTACCGGGCATATCAAACTAAATATTGACAATACCATTTTAATGGTGGCTCTGTGACGTTTTAGGAGGATTTAGATGTGGCCGCGGGAAGACTTTCGGAGTGCCAGAAGACAATAGTGTCTCTCAGAAAGCAGTTGGAATCTCTGGCAACACTTGAAGACTTCCTTATCGATACAACCAACATACCAGAATTCACTGCAGGCGGATCTATTGTTCCCAGAGTCAATGGAGAGATGTGGAAGCTGCATTCGAACGGAACTTTTTCGCCTAAACGAGATGCCAGTTCTCTCAAAATGCCGGTTGACAATACGTGTCCTTCATTAAATCCAAGTGATACTGCAAAGCCACCAGCATCTTCATTGTCATCAGTTTCATCTGCTGTGCCATTGGCTCAAGTCAGCTCAGAGAAGAATCGAAACGGATTTGCTAAATTCTTCTCCCGAACAAAAAATGGAATTCAGCTGGAAATCTAGGAAGATAAAGGAAAGGCAAGAACTTCGGTACGATAGTTTCAAGACAGCAGTTGCAAGTTTTGGGTCCTTTGGGATTGGCTAACTTTTGCTGTTAGCCACATTTAAATGTTTCATATCATTGCTTCATTGATACGTGGAGGGTATCTTCAGCATGAGAAGTAGATGTGAAGTGTGAGTGATCTGTTTTAGAGTAGATGTGAAGTGTGAGTGATCTGTTTTAGTGCTGTTGTTTTGCTGTTTCTGTTGGCCAATTTTTTGTGTCAGCCTATACCCCACTCTGATGGGCGATTGTATCTGGTTGGTGACTCAGGCGTATATATCAGAATTAGACAGCTTATGATAGTTTTCGTCGTGTGTTGTCAAATGGCCTTTCTGGTGTTACGCCATATAAAAATGTAAAAGGTGAGGGAGACAAAACTATATGATGGTAGAATGGTCTGCAGATGACCCAATATTTTTTCTGAAAAATGCTAAGGACTAGTAATGCGGCGGATCATTGTCTGAGTGTTGAATGCGGTCCGCCTATCGAGCACGCACACTCGTTTTTTAATCACATCAGCTAGTAAGCTAATCTCTTAGATCTGTCTTAGTATATCATACTTCCATTAAATAAGAATAAAGCTGCACCAACTCCACAGTCCATCGGTGTTTCTACTGGAGTCTTTTTCTTGTCAACGATTCTTGAGACAGTCCTCATCTACCTGCATGCGACAGCAGTACCGAAGACGTAGTTGGTTTACCAACGGTACGTGGTGAAATCCTGTAGCTTAATAAGATGGTATACCATAAGATACGGAACTCCAGTAGCTTACAGAGTGCAGACCTACGGTGTTCCTGATCCGAAAGAACGTCGACTATCAAATGAATGGTTATAGGATCTGAAAAAAAACTATGATCTAAATAGATTTTACAATGTTCATTACGGTTTTCCAAAATTGCATCAATTTAATATTTCAACACACGAGACAATGTAAAGAATCAGATTTTACAGGATAGAACAAATTTATCTACTCTTGGGCTTGGCAATGGCATCCATAGACAGACGGTCACTTTTTGAGGTCCACAGCTCTCTTTTAAGAAGTCCTGAAGAGATTGATGCCAAGACTGACATTAAGCAAGCTCGTTCTGGCCATCCCAAACACAGCAAGGGGTGTGAGCACAGCAAATTTAGGTACTCTTGGGCTTGGCAATGGCATTCAATCACGGCGATGGTTACTCTTCGACGTCCACATCTCTCTCTTAAAAGCACCGAAGAGATCAATACCAAGACCAATATTGAGCATGTTCATTCCAGCCATCCCAAACAAGGCAAGTGGCAACTCAATGCCCTTCTCGAATTTGGAAGCATCTATAATGAGCTTTGCTGTTATGAAAACATGAGCTGCTAGCCTCGCAACAAAGAAGGAGACCCAATTCAGAACCCACTCAATCTTCACAACCACACTCTTGGCATTGCGAATACCAGCCATTCTCCGTACTTTCCTCATGTGTAGAAATATGGAATGTATCTGTGCCACAAGGAGAGAACAACCACGTTTAGCAATATAAATGAAAGAAAATACGCCTGTGGCTTTTTGCTTTGGCAGTTATCACCAAGTTCTAGCAAAAACTCCTTTAGAACGTGACAATTTGAACTTTAAAATTTTCTCAAAGATAGTGCTCGGATTCTACTTGAATGCCAAAAAGTTCTTTGCTCCATGTCTGAGACTCACATGCTAATAGCAGACTATTGTGGAGATCGAATATTTCTATTGAGGGTTTGACTTGACCCAAAACTTGGGCCTTTAAAAGAAAGAAACTTTGAGATAGAATTACCCATGGGCATAAAGTAAAACAGAGCTTTCAAAGGAATTAATAGAAGCCAACCAGAGAGAGCTATAGCAAGGAAGAAACAAAAGAAGTATCAGCAGTGTCTAAACAACAAAGGTGAATCACACAGAAGGAAAAGATACTCAAATTTTCACACGCACGTCATGATGCACCTACATATGCTGTTTGAAATCGCATTCACAGAATTCTTGGATTCATTTTACACAGCTGCTCTCAATTCAAACTACTCTTTCCTTTTAGGCTCAATTTCAGTTGCTCTCAAATTTTCACATGTGCATCATGATGCACCACATACATATGCCGGTTGAAATTACATTCACAGAATTCTTGGATTCATTTGACACAGCCTCTCTCAATTTCAGCTACTCTTTCCTTTTGGGCCCAATTTCAGGTAGTTTCAATTTCAGCTAGTTTACCCACCAGTAAGGTAACAATAAGGTTGAATGCTTGGAAAAAAAAATCATAGTATGAGACATGCCAAAGTATGGGCTTTCTTGCAAGATGCAGGAGATCAATAAGAAAAAAGGATATCACATAGACCATCATCGATTTGTTTGCATTCACACACATTGTAAACAGTTAACACAACATTCTTGGGCTTATTTACAAGGCATATCCTGTATATACTCACCTAGTTTCTTACTACCTCATGGGCCCATTGTGATCTAAAATGGAAAAAAAAAAAAAAAAAAAAAAAAAAAAGCACACATATAAGGCAGAGAATGTTTAAGTACGTCTAAATTTCAGAAAGAAAGCATACCATACCTCGCAAATGAGGGTCAAGATAAGATAGTTGATGGTCACATTTCGATATAGAGCGAGAGTAAAGCATATGAGGAGTATCAAATGATGCACTAGGATGGAAGGTATCCAACCGCTATATAGTCGGTACTGCAGCATATCCCATTGATCATACGCAAAATAACCACAGGAGAAGCATAATGCCCTGTATGCCCAAGGCCAGGTAGCCCCAACCAACCTTGAATGCTCAAAGATGTCCTTATAACCATCTTTTAACCACAAATTAAGTAAAATGAAGACCACTGCATAGGAAACAGATATCTATTATGGTCTAATCTATATATGAATAAAACCAAATAAATCAATACAGTGAATGCAGCTGACACTTTAACGGATGTCAAGCATGCAAAACATATAGAAGTCAATAGAAAGTGAGCAGACATCTAGCCTTGAAAAAGAAGAGAAATCCTCAGCATGGAAAAGTTTCAACATACCTAAGCAATAAACCCAAAAGAACATGGACACTTCAATTCACTACAATCAGAGCTAACATGTTCAAAAAAGGATGCTCCAACGAGTCTAGTATTTTAACGGTGCTCTCTCTCTCTCTCTCTCTCTCTCTCTCTCTCTCTCTCTCACACACACACACATACACACATCTCTAATTGTCCTCAAGTCCTTGATATCTTATCGGCGCTCCCTCAGATGTCCTTATGCTCTTACGTGGAGGGCGAACTGTCCAAGAAACCAGATACAAGTGAAACCCCTTCCAAAGACTTGTACAATTTCAAGACAATCGAAACTCCAAATTAGAGGAGATTGCACCTACCATTATTCGGAAATCAGTAATTTAGCATTGATTTACTCCTAACAATTCAGTGACAAGGCACTCGACACTATCAGTTTGTTAACTCGCCGAAAACGCCGGAGAAGGACTTAGTCTTTTAGCTTCCACCACACAAGGAAAGGCAGAACAAAAGCAGTGCGAACAGAATACTGCAGAGTGGCTTCTTATGGACCGTGAATTCGCGAATAATGCATGCCAAGAAAACTTGGGTACTGGAGATTGCAGTGCAGATTTTCTAGTAGGACGATCAAAATGTGAACTTGGAACTGCCGTCATTCAGGTTCTGAATTTCGTCGTAAGATAATCCCGCAAAGCACGTACGGAGGTAGAGAGAGATGGAGAGATGGAGAGGCAGAGCGTTATAAGTATCGCTGGTATAATTGCCGGTACCCGCTTGCCACCGAACCACCCAATTCAAACGGAACGACCAAACCGGCTCCGACCCACGACGTCAGAAACAGAGGGGACGAAGCCACACAGAGAGAGAGAGAGAGAGAGAGAGAACCTGAGGAAGAGGTGACGGTGGCGTGCAGGAGGGAGACGGCGGTGTTGACGAGCAGAGGGTCGCGGGAGACGCAGGACCGGACGACCCAATTCGCGGCCTGGTAGAAGCAGCACCCCGCGAGGACGGACAGCAGCTCCGTCCTCCCGTTGAAGGCTATCTCGAACAGGACCGAGACCAGCCACAGGATCAGCGTCGCCAGGAAGAACGCCCCGGCCCTGTTCTCGCCCCCCTCGCGGCCCGTCCTCCTGGCCATTCTCCGGCGCGGCGTCTTTCCTCCCTTCCTCGCTCTCGAGAAGTTTGTCTTGTCTGGATTTCGACGCCGCACGTCACCATCATCGATTTCAGCCCCCACCCCGCAACGCGTGGCCTCTGCTCTAGCCGTGGCCGTGCGAATGTGGCATGAACCGTATCGTCACCGACCCGACCCGACCCGACCCGGATCGGATGCTGTCGGCACGGTACGTCTCCCCCGACAACGCTCGGAAGGCCTCACCTATAAAATTAACTACTTGGGCCTCGTTTCCTCAAAATAAAGGATTTGTTTATTAAAAATCCTAAAATCTATCATAAAAATATAATTGAATCATAAATTTACAAAAAGATAATTAAGTACTAAAATTTGTCAAATTGATACAATTAAGTTCTAAACTTAACATCGTCAATTTAACTAATAGAAAATGCTGACGTGACATTTTTAAATTAATTTTTATATTTTATAGACGGTCGCTAGTCTTGGGCAAGATTTGACGACTTTTGCCAAGCCCAAACAAGGCCTCGTCAGCCCTTGCTTTGTGTTGGTGAGGCTTGCCTAGATCACAAGTGCTTCCCCCATTAAGGCCGGCATGCCCAAATTTAGATGCCTAAGCCTGACGAGGGTTACCAACCCTCACTTGAGCTGGCAAGGCCTCACCCTAACCAGGTGAGGGCCAGCCACCCTTGCCCATGGCCAATGACCGTCGCCAGCCCCTCCAGCGATGGGCAACAACCGCAAAAGCACCTATTGGCGACCTTGCCATTTTCTTCTTTTTCTTTTCAATTTTTGTTTTTAAATAAATTTTAGCTTTTCCTTTTTAGTTTTAAATCTAACTTTAAAAAATTGAATAAAAAAAATGCCATGTGGAAAATAAAAATTAATTTAAAAATGCGACATTAACATTTTCTATTAATCAAATTGATGGTATTTAAGACTTGATTGTACCAATTTGTTAAGTTTTAAAAATTTGATTGTACTTTTTGTAAATTTTAGAACTCAATTGTACTTTCATGACAAATTTTAAGACTTTTAATGAATATATCCATAAAATAAAAATATCAACTTTCGAATCAATCTTAATTTTGCCTAAATTTTTTTTTATCTAACGAAAAATCCACACATTAAGTCTGGTTCCATTGCTACCCCGAACCCTTTTTCATCCAAACAAAAAAAGTAACTTTAAATTCAGTCCCATATGTGCTCCGACAACTTCTTTTTTTTCCCCTAAAAGATACTCCCAACCTTAGGAGACCAGACCCTAAGTTTGGATTTTAATACGGCCCGATCCACCCTCATCTCTATCTTTTGAGTCAATTAGCACAACCAGATTTATCTTTTAGTTTTTAGCTGATTGGATGTGATTTTCCATTACTACCATTACTTGTTTCCCTTCCCCCACCTCTCCATCTCCATCATCGCTCGAAACCCCAAGTTTTGAACTTCTCATCCTCATCTTTCGCCCTCCTTCCGCGTCGTCCGGAGGTCGTGGCCATCAAACTTGGATATATCAATCTGAGATGTTCGGTCATATCGAGCTGATCATATTGCGCTAGTAACAACTAATCGTTCGAACAATTCAGTCAAGCCGACTGATCCTGCACTATCTCAAGATTGGTAGTTGTTTTTTCGGTTCAGACAGATCTCATTTTGCTTAGCCAGCAATGTTATCTGCAACATCCAGGAAATTTATCTACGTGAAGACTTAGTAATTGCCTAGTGCACCATTTTTCTAGGACAACAGTCCTCAACCGTGATACCTCCTACCGAAGGAGGGAATCAAAGTGATGAAAGAACACACCCATACTCATGAACTGCACACATATATACTAGGGCGTTACATTGTCAAGATCTCTCAGTTGATAACTGGGATTTAACCGCCGTAATAAGCACTTAAAGAAGCGTAAAACACGTCACTGTCTCGTATCAACCCTGGGCGGTTCAGTCAGAACACCATAACTTCGATCCACACCAGTATATACAATTTCTAGGGTAAGAATGTACTCCGGGTGAAAACTTCATGCGATACCTCATACAGGTTTCCATGCAGTAAGCACCTCCTGAAACATCTCCAGCATCAATTCCCTATCCGCCTGTCTGAAAAAGTTATTCATCTCCTCTCTAACATCGTATACCTTCCCAAAATCGAACAGGAACATCAAGCACCCCTTCTTAAGCTTGTCCAGCTGATACAGCCAAGCCTCCTGCAGCCTCTCGAGGACGTTGTTCGAACTAATGTCTTCCAACAGGCTGTCCTCGCATGCATCTTTTAGATTTGCGATTCCATATTTATTGGCTGCCCCGAGAAGCGTGAGACGATGCTTCCAGAAATCCTCTTGGTTTATGCATCCGTACAAGTACTTCAAAAGGGCCTTGCAGGACTCGAGGGACATGTCTTCGATGAAGATCACGGAAGACTCTTTTTCCTTTAGGTTGTGATGGAACATGCTTTGGAAAACTGGAGAGCTTGCGGATAAGATGGCCTTGTGGGCCCTCAAAGAGCCGTCAGATGTATTGATGGTGATGTCAGAATGGATGGCTTCTTCGAGCATTCGTGAGAGGCAATGGAGAGTCCTTTGAATTGCTGCAGATTGCATTAACCCACTCCCATCTCCGAGCCATACAGGAGTGGGCTCCCCTCCCTGATGGTCAATTAGCAAAAGAGCAACATTAGAACGCCAAAAAAGTTAAGTTACATCATCAAATTGCTCTCTTTTTTATGTCAGTTATGATAATACTTTTCCTTCGTATACAGCTCTTCTAAATGATATAATTCTTTTATAGGTACTTAAATAATATAAATAATTATATAGTAGAAGAGGTAATGAAGTAAACTTGGCAGATATCGGCAAATTCAACAATAGTTATGACACAGCACATTTAAGAGATATTTCTGATTACTAAGAAAAGAATAAACCAACATCAAATTTGATATGCTGTTGACATAGTTCAGAAATTCTTATAAAGCTATGCAAACCCAACATGCTACTAGATTAAAGTGATTATTGATAAAATCTCACATTGAATGGGTAGATCTTCAGATCCAAAAACTCGACATCGATGATAAAACGTCCATGGAAGGCACAATCGATAGACCAAAGAAAGTCGTCACTTGTCCGAAGTAATTTGTCATGTACTGCAGATGAAATTTAATAGGCGAGACAATTAGAATAAAGATATAGCTGTACTGAAATAATATTAGAAAGTTCTCAAAGCAATAGCGTCTATGATCGCCAGTATATTGAAATTTGAGATCATGTGCCTGTTACTGCCAACAAAGACTTTTTCATGTAACATTAGTATCATTTCTGCAACAGCTAACTATATGACATTTGAATTGGAATATGATCAAAATCACTATAAAAGAGCAAAGAACATCAGTCCGTTTCATCAACACCTATGTCGTCTAAAGTGGTGCTTTCCTCTTGAGATCGTGCAATTATTGCTTCCTACCGTGCTCAGGGAAATATCGCATGTCAGAGAAGCCTTTTTATTGCCTTGGAACTCTGGTTCCAGAAATGCATGCTCAATCATGCAAATCACGGTATGGACAGAAGAAGAAAGAAGGAAATCATACGAATGCGGATGGCACCACCATGTCTTACTAGCCTAGCTAGAAATGATTTGATTTAGACCCAAAACTCCGACAAATTAGCTTCAACTGCCACCAGCACAGCAAGCAACATGGGACTCAAAGTGCCAAATTTGAAATCAATGAAAAGCTACACAGGGCCACGAGCAAGCTCTCTAGTCCCACCATCCTATGCAACTTTGGAAGGCCAGAGAAGGGTAAATTTGCATTAGGCTGTTTCAAGCTGCAGGTGAATTTTCTGTTTCTTCACACACCCCCTCCCCCTGCGCCAAGAAAAGAAAAGAAAGGGAAAAAAAAAAAAAAAAACCAACTCTTCGACATGGAATGAGCAGCATGCCGCAATGATGAGCCCCTAAAAACAGAGAGCAGTTAAACACACCAAACACAAACAACGAAATCACCCAAAAGAGCAACTTGATTCCTTCAAAAAGTCATAAAAATGTCAACCCTTTTTCTTCTCCCCTTTAAATTAACCAGATTTTCACCGATATATACAGTATATAAACAGGTCCATGGAATCTTGACACCCAATACACTACCCAGAAAAAAGCTGGAAGCAAAACGACGAAAAAAAAAAAGAGAGCAGATCATCAAGCATTCAGGAATATCCCCAAGAGACCCAGAACAATAGAATCATCAGATTGGAGAAAACATTTCACCTTGCGAAGTGGATGGCCTACGGCCAGAACCAGCAACGGAGACGCGCACGACGAATCGCGCCAGGGGCGGTTGTTCTTTGGAAATCCTCGAGGGCTCGGGGAACAAGCGCACGTTCAGATAGCGGTTCCTCTCCACCGATAAGTGCCTGCCCAGAAAGAGAAAGAGAGCGAATGAGCACGAGCCGCTCTTGAAAAAAAAAAAAGGAGGGGAGCAGCAGGAATTGGTGAATCTTCGATCGATAGAGATGGAGAGCCCCCGACCCACCCACCAGTTCCAGATGCCCATTTTGAAAGGCTCGGACTTTCGGTAAGAGGAGGGTCCGAAGCCGTCGATCCTCCACTGGGCAAGCCGCGACAGCGTCTCCACCTTGGAATCGGCCATGGCGGCTGGGTTCGGCGGCGGCGGCGGCCCGAGCTTCCTTCGCTTCTCCACGAGGTTCTCCGACTCTCAAGCTTCCGTGCTGGCTTGGGACTCACGAGTAGAGTGAGCCGCACTCGTCGCACAGAGAGAGAGAGAGAGAGAGGGCGCGTCGTGACCTTGTTATGGAAGCTTTCAGAAAGCTCAAGCCTGGAAAAAAGAAAGAGCGAAAGGCATCGCCACAGTCGGATCCATAGAAAAGGATGGAAGGCGACCTTCCTTTGTTTTGCTCGCAAGCATTAGGCAGAACAGCGGTAGATATTTCTTTTTTGTAAAATAAAAAATAAAAATTGGTAAATAGTCATTAAATTTTGGCTCGATATTTAATGCGATCCCCTAAAATTTTAATTTATTCAATACGACCTGTAAAATTTAATTTGATATATAATGTTGTCCATGAATTTTTGATTTATTCAATACTATCTTCGATCTTTTAGTACATGTTCAATTTAATCCATCAGCTAAATAATTCAATAACTAGGTTGAATATTTACTAAATATTCATAAATTATTGAACAAATTTAAAGTTCAAGTTTGATATTGCACAGTGGGCTAAAATTCAAGAATTACATTAAATAGATTAAAAGTTTGGAGACCAAAAAATTTAGAAAAAGTAATCTAAAAAAATGTTTTAATTGAATTAACATATATTATTTTCATCATTCACGATAATGAAAATTGACTACTTATTTTAAATGATACAAGTGCGGCCATTTTTAGGAAACTATTTTTTATATCATTTATTTTTCACAAATTAACTTTTTTTTTTATAAGGGTCATATCCATGTATATAACTAAATTCACTTCAATTCAATTGAAAGAAATTCTTTCCTTTTATTTATGTAAGGTGCAGTTGATTAATTGTTCTAAATGATACAAGCACAGCCCTTTTTGATAAATTATTTTCCAAATCATTCATTTTCTACAAAATATTTTTTTTTATAAAGGCCGTATCTATATATATAACTAAATTCACTCCAATTAAACCCAAAGTAATTCTTTCCTTTTATTTATGTAAGATGTCGTTGACATAATCAAGAATATCGTATCTTTCCTCTAATAATAGCAATATGTCATCCTATTTTTATTTTTAGATTCTACCTTTGCACATATTAGCTTTTATTTAAAAAACAAATTTTTATAAATCTAGTTCTTGTTTCATATTATCGAGTAAACTTATGGATTAATCATGTCAAGTAGAAAAATGTAAACATAAATAACTTTTTAACAAGTCGAATGTTTATAAAACTATATTTTTATTATGACAATTTATCAACAAACTCTTTCTTATCATTTATCTTGATATAATGGGATGACCGATGAAAAAAGAAGAACAAATCCTTATTAAGGATTTGCCAAAATAAAAACACAATTGCAGTCCCAACGAGAAAATTTAAATGTAAAATAAAGTCAGAATTTTGTATAAAGTAGGTTAAAGTTTTATAATGATAGCTAAATTTTGTTCATTTTAGATTAACAAAAATTAGTATCATTCACGGAGTTTCTATAATAAAAATTATCAAATTGCCTCGGTTTGCATTGCTTTTCTATACATAACTTTTTATATATTTTATATAAAAGTATTTCGCCGATAGTATATAAACAAAACTTCAATTATAAAATAGAGTAAATAAAGAGACTTAATTTTTTAAAGACAAATTAAACAATAAATTCACCATGAATGTGAGCAAGTAAGTGCCTAGGAGAGGGCACATACTTTATACTCATTGGTTTCAAAATTTTAGAACCTAAAACCTCTTTCGTAACCTCTAAAACTACCCTAAAAATTTACCCGATCATATTAACTTTATAAGGCCCGTAGATTCTACAGGTTCTCCAGCACATCCCAATGGGTAAGTCAGGCCTAAAAGAGAAAGCTTTACTTATTATTCAAGTATTTTAGAACCTACAACTTATCTTGCAACCTCTAAATTTACCTTGAAAACTTACTCGATAATTTAACTTTACAAGGCCCGTAGATTCTACAGGTTCTCCCGCACATCCTAGTGGCCAAGTCGGGCCAAAAAGAGAAGCTCTATTTATTATTACCCGAGTACCTTCCTCTGGAAAAAAAAAAAAAAGAAAAAAAGAAAGGCACCTCTTGATAGGAAAATGCAAAAGGATGTTTTGTTTTGGCTGGCTTCTCTCTATGAATATCTGGCATGTGATACTATTGCAAACCCATCTCGAAAAGGAGAGTTGAACGCGAGCTTAAGCTGTTATTACGTACACGTTACTTTGAAAGGTCTTTTTAATTGACGATTTAAAAGGACTGTTTTACACATCAGACTTCAAAAAGTTTATTTTTCATTTGCTTACTATCATGTGATTGGATTCTTAAACTTTTGTTCGGTACAGTTAAATACTCTAAATTATTCTAATAGTGCAATCGAGCCTTTTCGACTTTTACCTAGCAATCGTTAGGAACTCTCTTACTTTGCTATAATCTTATTACTAACGTGGTAAAAAAAATTGACAAATGATGCCTAGTCGACGCCACAAGCGCCGTGTCAGCAACTACAACCTTCATAAGAGTTCAATGGAGGCACTTGAAGAAATTGCAAAAGGACATGCAAGTTGGGATCTTCAACAAAGAAACACACGTAAACAGAATATTTAACATAAGGCATCTTTCATGCTTTCTAAACACTAACAAAAAAAAATTGCTTGATTAAAAGGAAGAACCGACCATCTATATAATAATCGTTAGCTTGATGTGACCGAGTTATCGCTCTCCACAGTGTCAACATGCCGATTTGACTAAACTATATAATAATCTAATTTCCATTTGATTTTGGGTCCCCTCCGGAGTTGTTTATTTTCCCCAAAGCTAGCAAACCAAAAAAAAAAAAAAAAAAAAACTATCTACGACTTTTAAGGGTTCCCCATCACTGTCCGACAACTAGCTCATGATTTATAGTTTTTGGATTTTCAAATTCGTGCAACTCAGTCTTTCCATAAGACATCATAATATTTTCAGCAATGTCAATCAATATCTTTTGCAACAAAATAAAGAGTTTTTCCTTACGGGAGCACTATTTTTTTTTTTTTCAACGTAAGAATAATTTGATTACGTGAGAAAATTAATTAAGCCGATTGTTTATCCTGGTACCGGAGCTAAGCTTGGGGTCTTTCGCTCTATGTAAATTTCATTCGAGTAATTAATTAAAGGAGCTCATTCTAACATCGAACAATTGTCAGAGTTTCACAAATTTCGAAATCAAGGAGCTTGTCTAAATTCCATGATTAGAGTAATGATATGCTAACGAGAAGTTTAACAAGCTCTAGTCTACTAAATGAGTCGGCAATCTACGTGGATCTAGAATCATTTAGAAAAGCTAGGTCATCCTAAAAGAAATTAAAAACTAAACAAAAAATAGAGAGAGAAGAAAAAAAAAAAATGACAAAAATAATCTATAAATTTTGATTTAATATGCAATATACTCCCTAAACTTTTAATTTGTTCCAGATTCTTTTCTTTTTTTTTTTTCCAAAATATTTCTTATGAATTTCATTTTCTGGTTTTGACATCTTCCCCCTTTATTTGCTGACTCAATGTCCACTAAAGGGCACGTTATGGCCACATTAACATTAGAAATACCAAAGTTAACAAACCTTCAGTAAGTCTTGGACTACTCCTCTCTTATGAAAAACAAAGATGATTTTTCTGTCTCTCTCATAAAATATAGTGCGATGAACTCTCGGAAAAAAGTTATATTTGGAGAAACTATTTTCAAAATGGTCTTATATGATAGAGAAAATCACTTGATACTTGCAACACCAATCACAGGGCCAAAAAACTGCAGTCTCCAACCATTTCCAACAAGCCTCTATAGTAGAAAAAGTTTTGTGTGAAGCAATTAGGGTCCACACAATATATTGATTGTACAAGACCTTTTGATACCGTTTTGAAATTTCTAGGAGTTTAATCAGACTCACGTCAAATTTAAATCAAGAAACGTACAAGATTTTCTCTCTTTCAAAATGCAGTCAAGTGAAAAAATTTCGAGACATGATGATTTTAGCAACGCCTCTGTCTCAAAATCATTTCAGAAAGTCAACTATTTCCTTGGAGCGTGGCAATCAATTTAAAGGGGGTGACACGCCGCTCCACCCGATTGGGCCGACCTCACTCGCTCGTTGGCCGAGCCGTGAAGGGGCCCCAAGGGTTGGTGGGGATGGGCCCTCCCCCGCTCCGTTCACATGCTTACTAATATTTTCATATTTCCACCGACATTTGCATTTTTGTCAATATTTATAATACTAGAAATTACAACAAAAAAAGAAAAAAATTCAAATAAATGCCTAAAGTACCCTAGTTTTCTCAAATAAAAGTTCAAAGTAGACATTGTTTCAAATAAAGATATGAAGTGACCAAATTATTTTAAATAAGGGCTTGAAGTGGCTAAATCATCTCAAATAAATGCTTTTAGCCGGTGGTGACTTTTTCAAACATTGGAGAATGGGTATTTTGGTATAAAAAAAAATCTAAAAATATTTTTATTTTTTTCATCATTTTTTTCATCATTTTTTTTCCTCTTCCCTTCCCCCAGCTATTGACAGCCACAAAGGTCGCTCTCGCCAGCGTCGGGCAAGGGTAGCCATCGCTAGATCCAATGAAGGCAACCCTCCCCTGGGCTGGCGAGGGCGAGGGATGGCCTCACCAAGGTTGGACGAGGGTCACCCTCACCTAGCGAGGGACGCCTACGCCCGACATGATCAAGAACTACCCTTGCCCGCCTAAGTAAGGGCCACCCTCACCCAACTCAGGTGAGGGCTGCCCTCGCTTGACGTTGACTATGGGTGCTAGGCCCGCGTGACAATCGGCGACTCTCACCCAAATCGGGAGAAGGTGAGCAACCTAGCCCAAACCAAGCGAGGGCGGGCAACCCTAACCCAAATCTGGGAGAGGGTTGCCATCCTATCTTGCCTGCCAACCTTCATCTCTGGTTGACTAATGTCATTGGTTCTCCCCCAGGCGCCAGCAACCTCGCTAACCTTCGCCACCGTCCCATCAGCGATTGGGTAGCGAGTCGGCAACCACAGGTTGGAGGGAACACCCTCTCACCTTTTTTTTTTTTTTTGAAAAGAAAAAAGAAAGGAAAAATAAAATTTTTAAAAAAAATTAAAAAGAAGGAACTGCCCTTCACATTTGGTGAGTTTAAGTCATTCTTTGAAATTGATATATATGCTTCGGACCCTTATTTAAAAAAATATTCACTTTAGGCTTTTATTTGAGAAAATAAAGATGCTTCGAGCCCTTATTTGAAATTATATTCAATTTAGACTATTATTTGAAAAAATAAAGGCATTTGATGCTCTTTTTGGAATTTTTCACAAAAAAAGTAATAATTACCTCAAATTTTAATTGGGGAGAGGTAAGAATGATGCATCAACAGCCAATCTTTTTCATTTTATTTTTTTCCAAAAGTTTTCCCGAAGTAAATAAGACGGTTTGCCACGTCATATATTACTACGCGGACCAAGGGATGGAGCGAGGGAACTTTCCTTGCGCGGGCCATGAGATGGAAACGGGGAATAAAGTCAAGACGTGGCCAAGGGATAGAAAAATTTATCTAAGAAATCAATGTCATCATTCTCACTTTTCTTTTCTTTTTTTCCATTTCAAAAATACTCTTTACAATACTGAATGGTCGCCCCTTTTTTTCAAGTATAACCACATTTTTGTCTCACTTTTTATGAATGCAAAAAATTTTCATGACACTTCTTTACCGCAACGAATGGACTATATAATTTTGCAACTTATACTTCTTGTCCTTATAATGAAATTACAGGATGGATTCATTGAATTTGATTCACAATATTATTTCAGAAATCATTGTGCACAAGCGTGGCGCACATACCAAGTAGTATATAGTATATTAGCAAACAAAACTCGCCTAGCAACAATGAACTTGGTAATCACACCCAAACAAAAGATGGAAAACCACCAACCGTGTTCAGGAAGCTCGAAACATGTCACGAGCAATGGCTAGCTTATATTTTAGGTATTTGCCACGTTATGTGAAACGATTATCCAGTTTTTAGGATATCGGTGGACTGTGATGACGGGCTCGTACATTTACACTTGAACTAAGTACGACACAAAATCTAAAATTTGAGCATTAATAGCACATCGGTGATTTTCAGAAATGCCACTTCACCTATCAGTATTAAGCAGCCAAAAGATGAAGAGAAAAACATATAAAAGGTAATAGCATAAATGATCTCTGAATTTTAGTTTAATGTGTAATATAAAAAAATTATAAATTCAAGATGATGTTGTACATTGATTGAAGTTTAAAAGTTGGATGAAACTTTAGAGGTAGGTCATTTTTACAAGACACGAAATGACGGGTAGGTCCACGCGCTTGGTCACAGAGTGACAGAGAAAACGACTGTCCTTAAAACGAAGCCACCTCGGATGCTTTCATCTCTCTTTCGGTCTCGGTCGGTGCTGTCCCGTGTCCAGCAACGTTCGACAGCTGCGGATTCCCCCGTCTCCCCCCCGCACTGATTTCATCGTCGTCATCTCCTTCGATTCTCCGATTCCCCTCCTCCTCCTCCTTCGCAGCTTTCGCTCCCGTCGAGTTGTCACCGCGTCGAGCGGCGATCGGGGGACATGGTGGATTCGATGTTTCTCGAGGACGGGCCTCGGGGCGCGACGCGGAGTCCCTTCTCGCGCTCCGCTTCCGTCAAGGACGTCAGCTACAGGTACCGATTCCAGCTCCTTCCCGCCTCTTGAATCCGCATGCCTGCCTTCGACTCGCTTTCGGGTTAATGGGTTTGATTTCGGGGGGGAATCCGGGACTCTTTTGAGCTTGGGAGATGGTGAAGTTTTCGTTTTTTTCGTGTTTTTGTTGTCGTGTCGTGAAGAAAGGGGGTTTCTTTTCATTCGTGGAATGGTCAATAAGTTAGGCGTGAAGAAGGGGTTTTCTGTTCGTTCGTGGATGGGTGGGGTGTCGATATGGCGCGATTGATTGGAGTTGTCGTCAACTTGATCGATCGTTTTCGGTTGACTCTTGATGCTTGACATTTCGTCTCACAGAGATTGGAGAAATTGATTCTTCGAGGATAAGCCGATTCTCGAGCTTGCTTCTCGCCCACCTGAGTTTTGAGATTGAACTGGCGAAAGGGGAGCCTGTTCAGCTGATAAGCCACTTTCCCAGAACCTTTTTCAACTAATTCGTTAGCTGAATTCCCTTGTAGTGTTGTTGATGCTACTTTTGCGACATCTTGAGATCATCTTTCATAGAGTTCTTTTTCCATTTTGAAGTGCTCACTGCTCTTTTGATGAATGTTCCACGAAGCGATTGCCGGATTTGCCCAAAATCAATTCTTGATGTAAATATATGATTTGGAATGGCAGGAGTATTGTTTTTAATGTGAGGCACTGACATTAGATTTTTGTCTGAACATCTGAAAAGGACTCTCCCCCAAGGTAGGGAGAGGGTTTTGGGGGGTGCGGGTGCACTAATACCTTGGTCTGCCTCTAGTTTCAAGTGTATGCATAATCAACCATGTGCTTGTATTGTAAAATGAAAATTTTCGTCTTTACGAAAGTAATCCTTGACAATTAAAGCTCTCTGTCTAAGCACGTTTTCTTGATTCTTGGCCACTTTGCTTTATGTAGTTGTATTTCTAAAACAGGGGCATCACAAATCTTTTATTCTTATGTGATTTGCCTTGAATGACTGACTAGCAATGGTCCAAGAATGCGCCTCCCTGACTTTCTGTGTGATTGTGCTGTCTGAAATCAATTTCTTTATTTACACATTTTTTTATCCACCGATTCTGGGTTGCTGAACTTTCAACAACTGAAAATGCAACAAGTAGTGGTCATCTAAAAATATTACCTAAGGAGGCAATTTGTTTGCAACAATTGTCACAAGGTCAGAAGTTTATTACTGCTTCATGAGGATTCAAGCATCTGTCTTTGTATAAACTAGACATTCATGTCTCTTGCAGTACTTGGGCTGAAATTCTTCGATAGGGTTAGAATTGTTGTAATCATAGTGGGTGAGGATAGAGTTTGCTAGCCTTTTCCTGAGAAATTTGACTTGACTTTTCCACATGATAAACATTGTTTTTAATCCTGACCAATAAACGCACTACTCTTAATCTCTCACCACACTCGCTACATGTGTGCACACCCTTGCATGCACAGTTGTGCAATCATACATACACATAACATGTTTGTGCATTCTGATGTGGTGTGAATAGGAAGGTAACCACAAAAGCTGTTTGTAATATTCTCTTTTCTTTGCAGCTGTGGCTCTTGTGGATACGAGCTAAACCTCAGCTCCTTAAATCGGAACGTGTCAACAATTGGATCTAAATACAGTAAGTCCATAAAGAAGGGGATCATATCATTCCGTAATGTTGATGAGAGTAGATTTACACTGGTTGATGAGCTGCAGTGCATACCTTACTTCTCGAAACGATCATGGGGTTTGTTTAGGCGGAGAACCAAACTTCTTTGCCGTAAGTGTGGCAACCGTATTGGAATTGCATATGATCCAATCACTTCATCTGATTCACTTGTATCAGATGGACTAGAATCATTTTCGTCCAGTGAAGTTCCTAGTCAACGTAAATACGATGTAAGAATTCGTGCCTTACAGCCATCATCCTCTGAGGAATCATCAATGTCCCCTTTTGTATGATAAATACAATTCCCATTGGGTTGGATCAAGTCAAGGCGACCGAAAAGTTCCCCTGAGAGTTTTTCCCTGTCTAAAGGTGGAATGCTACTGTCATGTTTGTAACTTTTGCATTTGTAATAAGGGATTACATGTATAGAATACGAAGAACACTGGATGCTGGGAACTGTGAGGTATTTGAATGATTAAGCTGTGTTTAATTTTTACCCGTGAATTTGGGAAGTGATGCTGCTACTTTGAGGGTCGATCTGTCTTTTACTAATCGAAATTATAGATGCTACATACGGAAATGGATATCACCATGCTTCTGTGGGGAAAACTAATTTGTGAAGTGATGCTGGTCATTGTTAAATTTTGCTGATCAACACGTTTTAGCATGTGCATATTGGTTTTGTGACCAATGGATTTGGTGAATTTAATGAACAAACATACTGAGAAAGATACAAGTAGACACAGAACTTTGTGTTCGATGTTGTGTAGAGACTGCAGTTTTATATGTTGCAATTGCACGAGCCGATATTTTTTTCATGTGGAACGACGTCCAAGCTAGCATAGTTCTGGGAACTTAGGAGTTCATTAGTGGCATATGATCCCATTGTCAATTTAGTCTACAATTACTGCTTAGGAACTGGAAGGAGCTGGTGACTTGAATGGAATTTTAATTGACCCTTATGAAGTTGAGGTTGTGTAGCATACAAGTCGTCATATAATGCTGGTGAAATCACTGAATGCTTTCCTTTATTAGAGATACGGATCGGTTGCAAACTCTGAAATTTTTTTCGAAACTCTTTCCAGTTACTTTCAGTCTCTTTGATCTGTTGGCTTTTAGACTTGTATCGAGATAGAATTGTTTATCACATAAGATGGTTGTCTCTGAGAAACATCCAATCCGCATGTTTGATAGCTGCTCGCATAGTTACGCATGATTTGCGTGGAGCACAAGTTCACATTCCGTCGATATGTAAAGTGCTATTTGGGGCATCGACCAATTGGAATTTTTATCTTGTATGGATTGGCATTCCTCAATGTTGAACTATCAAATTGTTGGGACCATGAAAACAACAATTCTACAGTATTGCGGTGATTATGCATTCTTGTTCTTGTTCCTAGATGAACGATATGATCATATAGTGGCATGGTGGATCTTGATCGATTGTGGTCATTTTAACTGAAGCAACATCGCATGCAAGTGGAGGCTGACATCCATTTTTCACTCTCCTTTTTCTTCCTAACCTCAATTTAGCCTTGCATGCATGTCAAAGGACGATGAAACCGACAAATCATCAAATCCAACAATCAAACATTCCATTATGGTGAAAAGAGTCACGAGACAACGTCGTCCCCCCTTTGTTGTCTGCTTTCTCTCTGTTAAGGCCACATGCAAATAAACAGTATATTCTCTCTCTCTCTCTCTCTCTCTCTCTCTCTCTCTCTCTGTGCAACACATGACTAAGGCAGCCAATGTGTTTTGGGTAACATGGTTCACCCAACAATTAACAATTAGGGGACAAATTAACCCGAAAAAGAGGATGATAATTCGGGTTGATAATGCAAGTACTCCAGAATTTCAAATTAGGCACCAGTCAGAAGCCTGCATAAGAAAGCGTAGGCCGCATTTTTCTATTGGTAGTTGCAGAAAGAATATCTTCTGGCGTGGACTGTTCTAGTCCGGTTATTCTAAGATGAGGATCTAAGGCGCAGCTAGAAGCCTAGCAGGGGTAGCTATAAGCTTTCATTTCAAGGGCTGTGTGTGTGTGTATATATATATATAAATATAAATTGGGTACATTTTGGGAATTGGATCTGTGTGGATAAGAATATCATATCACTCTTTGATATTGGTGTGACCAAACGATATGGCCTTTCCAAAAGTTGTTTTGACTTGAGGCGCTCCCTAAAGAAGCTTTTTTTCTTCTCTCTTTTCCAGTCATCTTACAAGAAAAAGGAGCTAAAGCTCTTGCTAGGCTTTCATGCTCTGGCTCTTACCCTTTATCTTTATCCTATCTTTAGATCTCTCTGGTTGGATGGAGGAGATATAGGTAGTGGTGACCAGCTTTGCCCTACCGGAGACTTGCTTGGCAAAGGCACATGCATGTCCTTCGGCCTGAGTCCAAATACAGTCCCTCTCCCTCTCTCTCTCTCTCTCTCTCTCTCCATGGGCAAAGAGAACCTTTTGCAGAATATTACCTACAAAACAGAACACAAGACTAACAAAATGGGAGCTCTTGGCCTTGGTAAAAATGAAATGGAAAGTGATGAAAATTATATGTTTCTTTTGGCACATAGGGTGCTAAGAGGTAACAGGCTGTACAGCTTATTTGCCCTTCAAGTTAGGACCAATTTGAGGGCTCATGCCCTGTAGTCTCTAGGTCAAAATCACTGTCACTTTAAAAAATGTCGATTTTTTTAATCAATTCAAGGGTTAACATTGTACTTGTTAAAAAAACGTTAAAGTGTTGTTACACATGAAACAAAAGTTACCGAAAGTTGCAAAAGCCATAAGCATAAATTGAGCTTTTCTAGACATACCGTTAATGCTTTTTTCATAATGAAAATGGAGGGAAAAAGCAACTAGCACTAGTGGCCTCCTGTAAGCATTACCTATCTCACCCCGTTATGAAGTTTTGTGGCTCGAACCATATCAACTTCTTACTAATTGCAATTTAAATGTTCGAGGGTGCCCTATAATTGCAGCCTTATTGAGATATTAGTAGGTAAGGAACCTCTTCACATGAGATATTTTAAAGTTACGCAATGCAACAAAAGCTGTTTAAATATTCTTTGATGATGTGAATCGAATTTGGATGGTTTCTTGGAAGAGAAAAGAGATGATTTTTTTCCTCAATAGGCCAATAACCTTGATGCTTATATCTAAGGTTGCTATGATATGCATTTGAAAGATGGCAAGTGAAATTTACCGTCTAGGGGGGATGAAGTGTGTGGAGCTCTATTGAGAGTCATATTTGCCCTCAGCCTAGCCTGGCTAGGAGCTACTAGCTCCATATGTAGACATTTTTCAAACATCCATCAATCACTTCGATGTGACACTAATGCACCCGTCTTTAAAATAGCCAATTCGCCACCGAATTTATAGGAGCTAGACATTTCCTTACTTAGATTAAAGATATAACGTATTTCCTTTTAAAATTAGTCTACCGAGGTTTAGGTTTATTTGTAGCCTCGTTGAAGATATATGTACCATCCATCAGCTATATTCGTGCCACAACATTTGTCATCACTTTTCCCAAAGTAATTGTTTCCTTCTTCAGTGCAATGTTATGGTATATAAAGCCATTTAATCTTTGTAAAATTGACACACAATAAATTTTAATCCAATGAATAATATCGTCCCTGAAATTTTAGTAAATAGAGACAATATTGCACATTAAACGAAAATTAAGGAATCATATTGTACAAATTAAAAATTTAAGAATGACAAAACTCTCTTGAAAAGACCTATGCAACTAAGGGTCCTTTGTCAAGTTGCCCTAATTGCCCCACGAGGTGATAATGTTGCGTTAGAAGGTCAGCCTCGACGCCTACGCTGCACAAGGTTTCGATCCTCATCAGATGCTTTCCTCGATCTCACCGAACGAGGCAGGAGTCGATGATTTCACAACACTCTTGGAAATCTTATGGGCCACGGCACCTTCGCAAACGTGAGTTTTCCCCCCTTATTAGCCATAGGGAGGCGGCAGATATTTGCCTAGGTTTCGTTAGGGGAGTCAAACCGCATGAACCACATGAATCCCCGTTAGGCTTCGTTCATCTTCCCCTTGGACAGTGGTTGGGAGTTGGGTGCACATTCATGTCTTGTCATTTTCGTCCTCCCCATTTGAAACTAAACAAACAGAATTGTGGTCCTAAAGCAACAGCTTTTGGTCCCATATTCCAAACTCTTAACCCTTCAAATACAGATTGCCCCTGTGGAGGGCTCTTGCACTACCCAACAAAGAGGGGCCTAAATGGACCTTGCACGTGCGGAGAAAATTTCTAGCGAAATGATTACTCTTCACGTCCATCAATCAAATTTTCAGAAGACTAAAAAATGGAATTTGGCATCTATCCGCTATAGATGAGTAATTTAAAATCAAAATTAGAATCATCTGAGTGCTCTGCAACAAAGGGACAGGTATTGCTCCATCAAGACAACCATGGGACAAGCACTTCTTTAGCATTGTACACATGGTCCATCATTGTTTACTTTTGCCCCATATCTTCAAAGGATATCAAAATGATTCCTTTCATGACGTTTTAAGAAATTACATGTGCCATTTTAAGCCCCAAACAACTTTTCTTTTTGTCTGATTTTCTGTTCTGGCTACAACCACGAGAAGCAAAAGGAGTTTTAGATAAATATACAAGAATCCGGAGAGCATTCAGAAAGGAAAGCACTTACTCAAGCTATTCTTTGACTCTGTCGGTCTCAATAGTATCAAACTTTACAGTCACACTTTGCAGGCCCCAAAAGAAAATACCCAAAAAGAAGGGGACTCGTTCTTTTCTTTTGAAACCCTCTCTCTTTTCCTTTCTCATTCTTTGGTCCTCCTCTTTGTGAGAGTCCTCATCCAGCCACTCCTCACCTTCACCCCCTCCACCTTGGTGCCCACGTGGCAGACACTCCCCTTGCTCTTGCTGGACCTCTTCCATCTCATGAGCTGGAACAAGTGGCCAATCCGCTTCCGCCACCTCAGCGAGGCGCGCGGCTTGGCGTGCTCGACCACGGTCTTCTTATTGGTACTGCTTTCCCTAGAGGCTGTGGTAGCGGGGATAGTCTTCTTGCTCGTGCTGTGAGGCCATGAAGCCTTGCAATTGTCAAAGGACACCTTAGAAGCTGCGTTTTTTTCCCACGACGCAAGACCATTGTCCTCAAATTTGATTGATATGAAAGAATCTGCATGAATCATGAACTCTCTTAGTGATTATTAACAAGGAAAAAAAAAGGAGAATCTCGATTTATGATGAATTAAATAAAGCCTGGAGGCTGGCCTGGATGTTCTTACAGTTCTTCTGTTTCAGTATTAGAAACATAGAACACAATCCTATTAACAATATTTTAATGAAACTTATAGCAGAAGTAGCCCTGCTCAAGATATGATGGGTAATGAAATGACATCAAATGGATGTTGGCCATGGATGTTGGCCATGGCCCAGCAAACATGTCCCCCTCGACTTCTCAGTGCACCGACCTGAATGATCCCATCTTCTACCATCTAACTCTATCTGTTCACTTTAATGTGAATAGTCATCTTTTTTTTATTTAATTTTTCTTTTTTATTATCTCCAAGCAATTCTACCACCTTTTTTTTTTTTTTTTTTTCTTGAGACTGTGAATTTGTATGTGAGACCAAATTTCACATCAGATCCAGAGTGATTTACGTCCTATTTATTATCTAAAATATTCACTATTGTACAAAAATAAGAGGACAGAAGATCAAACCAAACCCAAGCATCACTCCTTCCAATGTGAGCTATTTGGCCTTATTTCCTTGTAGGCTAGTTCCCATTGTAAGCATGCAATAATTTCTTTCCCCAGGCAACACAGCAAGTGATGGCAATGGCTGAGACAAGACAGCCCTAGCAAAAACTCCCACCTATTCACTACTTGCAAAGGTGCAAACTTTTTCTCAGATTCAAACTCTGGGATCTTGAAAGGTAGGGAGAAAAACCATAGGAAATGAGAAAAATTTACCTTCTGGGCTAGGGGAAGCCTCTTCATAGGAGATAGAACCAGGTTTCCAATGCCGGAATTCGAGGCGATTGAGGAAAGATCCAAAAGCAAAGATCTTGGGAAGACCAGCAACAGGTGGCTTCTTGTTGGGGTTGTTGCTCTGGCTCTGGGCTCTGTGGCCATGGCTGCTTCTGGTTGAATGAGGATGAAGATGGTGGTGGTGGTGGTGGTTGTTGTGCGCCTGCTTTGCTGCTAAAACTAGAAGCCTCTCGTTCAAGCACAAGGGACAGACCCCAACAATTACTTCTTGAGGATGGAAATAGCAGCATGTCGAGTTGCCTTCTCTGTAGTCATTCATGCTCTGCTTTCTGAAGCTTACTGTGCAGGGGGAGCGCAGAGAGAGAGAGAGAGAGAGAGAGGAGAGAGAGAATAGTCCAAGAATGTGTGAGCTGCTATTCATTTATATTGGGATGAAACATGGAGTCTGTAGGAGTCGGTGAGCTCATCACCACACACTACGGCCCACAAAAAATTTCATCTCAAGAGGCACTTCAAAAAAAATTGGAAATGAAATTTTAGTTAGACGCACATAAATTTGAATGCGACGTAGCTCCTATCCTTTTTAATAACTTCTCTCCATTTATGATAATTTCGAAAGTCACATTTATTCTCTCAATATTTAGAATCTTAATCGATACATATGAACGAGATGGTTTGTGAAACTTCATTGGATATGGGTACCCTCGTCATGAAATGGGAAAAAGGAAAGGAATATTTTATCTTCGGAAGAGGTAAGGACGGGGCAAAGGCCAAGGCGTTAGGGGCCTTAGGGCCACAATCCAGAGGCAAATTTCGCCTTTTTTTACCAGCCGAAGCAGAATTCCCATTTGTCTTATTTACTGGTTTTTACTGTGCGCCTCGGTTGCAACGAGGTGGAGAGGTTAGGTAAGGTACTGTTTCACCTTTGACCCCCTCATAAGGAGCAACGAGATTTGCAATGTCTGCAAAGGAGTCACATGAGTGCAGTAAACCCTCCTAATCGCTTGTCTTGTCTAGATTATGATATAATATTTAGCGTGGGAAAACATTCCATTGTTAACGGCAACAATCTGATCTTTTGCAGCATCTAGAACCCATCTGGTTCAAGCTTCGTGCCCGGTCTTCCCTTGGAGGAGGTGGTCAAAGTTGGACCCCTCCTCTTCTTGGATCTGTTTTAGGTTGCACTTTTATCATGGCATAATGTCAAGCACAACTTGCATTGCCACCGTGGGGAAAATTTTCATCATTCGATGCCGTCCGGTCCTTGGAGATTCCCGTTTATACTTATGTCGTGATCGTGATATCTCGTCGAGAAAAACAAAGGGTATTTCATGTACCTTTCATTGGATACTTATAAGGCATAGTATTGTACGGCACAACATTATCTTAAGATGATCTTGTGACGTGTTATGATACTATTATATTTAGTTAAAATGGTGCAGTGTAATTATATAGAGCAATAAGTGTGCCTTAGAAGTTTCCCCTTCGTTGCAATATACATTGATAATTCTAACCATCGTCGACCCAAGAAATGGGCAGAACTTGCAGGAGGAGGTTGGATTAGGGTTTTTTTTTTAGTTGAACGAGGGGGAAGGAGAGTGCCCATCTAGGAGACACGTCTTTTTAGAAGAAGCGGTTGGATCGCAGCGCTTCTTCTCAAGCCAAGGTCAAATTTGGCTTGAAGTTGTAACCATGTCAATAATGGGTGACTAAAGGAGGATATTATAATTTTGTTCAAAAAAAAAAAAAGGAGGATATTATAATGGGGCAAGGCTGTGGATTAAGTCAAACATTGCAGCTTGAGACTGCTCCCTGTGGGTTGTGGACCATAAAAAAAGCAAGAAAAAAAGGAAATTAAAAAAAAGAAAAGAAAATACATTTGCAGAAAAGTAGTATGGAGGGTGAGAAAAGTATAAATATAAATGACAAGAAAAAGCAGGTGCTAGGGACACTTTAGCTTGACTCTAATGCCCTTTTAGGGAAAAAAAAAAGAAAAGAAAAAGAAACAGGTTTATTGCAATATCTCTTTTTCCTCCAGAAGAAATTATTCCTGATAATGCAAAAGTCCTTTTGATGAAGCTTTTGCCCGTTTCCCCTTCTTCTTTTACAATTTCTTTCCTTTTCTTATCCAAAGCAGATCTTATATAAAAGTTTGTCGCTTGGATTGCACTAGTCAAAATCCCGTGCACTGCACGGTTTTGATTTTTGATTCATTATAGTTTAGTTGGATAGACGAGAATTATACGAAGAGTACATAATTTTTATATTTTATGGCATCTACACAAATGAAAATCAATTTGAAACAAAGAAAATGTTCAAATGAGGATCTCTCTATAACTTCAATTGCATCGGTGTTCCTTTGACATATTCTTTTGATTTGAGAATTTTGTTGTGCCGAAATACATAAATAGAGGTATTGCAGCATCGTGACTATTTTTTAATTTAAATTTTATGACTCATTGTTGAATATTGCCAAACTTTTGAATTTATATTGATAATATAAATTAGGGTTAATACCATAAAAAACCCCAAACTGGTACACCTATAACAAATTTAGCACAAACTATTTTTTTGACCACAAAAAACTCCAAACTGGTATACCTTTGACAAATTTACCCCAAACTGGTACACTTATGACAATTTTTCCCTCTGTTAGTTTTCATTAAATTTTACTATTAAATTATTAAGTTAAATGACACGTAACAGTTAATTTGTATACCAATTTCAGATTTTACGTTCCATTTGTCACAATTAACAATTTTTATGATTTTTTTATGGTATTAATTCAATTTAGTGGATGGTATATTTGTTATAAATTTACCAGTTTGGGGTTTTTTATGGTCAAATAAATTAGTTTGGGGTAAATTTGTCATAAATGTACAAGTTTAGGGTTTTTTATGATCAATTGGGGTAAATTTATCATAGGTGTACCAGTTTGGGATTTTTTATAGTCAAAAAAATAGTTTGGAGTAAATTTGTCATAGATGTACCAATTTGGGGTTTTTCAAGATATTAACCCTATAAATTATAGGGTTGCTCGTGGGAGTATGATAATCAAAATACTAATTAGATGAATGAGGGCTTCTGTGTATTATTTTTATTCTCCATGGTAGCACATTTACTGGGAAAATGAATACATGTTACGTAATCATATTATTGATTATTAATCTATGTCCTCTTCCAGTCGCCTGATCATGTCTATCGCATGTGGGAATTTTTATTTTTTTTAAGGAATGAAGAAAATACTTATTTTTTAAATTTTATCCAATTAGGAAGATAATTACTTATATGTTTTTAATAATATGCTCAAATGACAACTAATCCTTCCCTTTTCATTTTTTCACTTATCTAATATATATTTTTATGCTCTTTACATGTTATGTTATATGGGTTGATAATCATATAAAAGATGAGAATACATAGAATTGTGTCACGTGGGATAGCCATTAAACCTCGTTCTAACCCAACTTTCTTATTATATATATAGATTTGTCATAGGGCAATTTTAAGTAATAAGAGGTGACTCATCTGGGCCATAGGCTTTGGAACTTAACTTGATGAGGCAACCCTCGAATTGGTTTTTTGTCGTTCAAGTTTGCCATTTTGATTTACACGCCAAGTTTATACCCCGTTATTTATGCTAAGTTTGGGACATCTTGGTACAGAAAATTGTGAGAGAAGACATCCTTCCCGTAAGTTAAGTTGGATTTTTCATCAAAACAAATCAGAGTGGGAGACTACACCCGCTACAAGTCTCAATAAACTCAATGTCCAAGAAAAACCAAACAAAGAATAGCAGCAAAAAAAAGCTAAGAAAAAAAATATAGAAAAACGAGACATCGGAGAATTGCAGAATCATTCAACCAAAACTCCCCATTCTAAGCATGTGAAGATACGATCCCATCAATCTGCATCATTTTCTCCCCACTCCGTATGCAATTATGCATCAAAGATTCTGATTTTAACAGCCAACTTCACATTAAAAAAAAAAGGGCTTGGATAGAAACAAGATAATCTGATCTAGCTCAAGGCCAAATCCGTGTGGGTTTCTTTCTTATCATACCAACTATTTTAGCCTTAGGACCAAGGAAGAAACGTAGATCACCCTTCTTAGAAAATTATCCATTAAATTTTATTTAGCTTCAACAAATCCCTCAACCACATCATTTTTTCCTCTTGGCTCCTCTCATTGAAAATTCAGCTCAAATTTTCATTCTCCACGTTTCCTTTCCTTTCCCAAATAAAGCATTAAAGATTGCGACACAAGAAATGTTTCGAGTTATGTTTTTCCAGTGCAATGCCCACCAACAAATCGTATGCGGTGATTATGAGTGAGGACAACTATTTAGCAACTTAATCATCATATTTGTTCATTTTGTGGGAAAAGAAGAAGGCAAGGCAAACAAGAGGATATCCGAATCTACAAGAAAGTATTTTATACAATGGATATAGAAGGCAACCGTGATAACATGGAGCAATCAAGCAATCATCATTACTCGCATGTTATGAATATATTTTACTAAGTGATATTTTGCTCTAGCTTTTGATTGGGTTGGCTAGAATATGTGTGCTGTCGCAGTGGTGCATCCGTTATAGATAATACTTCTCCAAAGGTTAGGCATACTAAAGAAGTATTTCTAATGGCAATGACTTCCACTCCAAAAATTAGGCATACCAAAAACTTTTGTTCCTCTCCCTCTCCTCTCTCTATCAAATCTAAGATGATATTTTACCGAAAAAATACCTAAGATGATATACTAGTCTATGTGGAAAACAGAAGTCGCTAGTTTTGGTCACGAATAAATGTGGTGATTGTGCAACTAAATGGTCCTAGGACAAAGGCGAATGCAGAAAAGAAGATAGAAAGAGAAAGATTAGGCTGAGATTAGAGGCAGCTATTAGTAGCATTTCGATATGTCGCTCTCTAATCAAGACCAATCAAAAGGAAACATAGACCTTTCATGAAAGCTAGGAGCTAAATACAACTCTTAACTTTTTTTTTCGGCTTGCCAAGTACATTTTAAATACCATATCTCTTGCTAAGTACGTACTAAGTTAATATCACTTAGGATCTTTCTTTTATCTTTTAAGACATAGAAAACCATCTAAAACCATACCGTGTGCTTGCACTTACATTACAGGAATCATCTAAAATCAACATGAGAAATAAAATCGCGACATGATGTTAATCCTTCTACATGTGGGTTGCAGGGATTCCATGTATAGCATCCCTAGTGAACTCACTTAAGATATCATCCGTTTTAACCTATCTTATAACGAGTCTCACAGTTGTCATTTGGCATACAAGTAAGCACTTTTCCAGAAGATCACCTCTTTTGATAGTATTCTAGCCTAAACACGCTTAAAAATGAAGTTCCAAAGCTTAGGTTGCCATTAGGTATCTCCGTAAATTAATTTTAGTTTTCATAAATTTATCCCCACTAGCTCTCCCCCGATTCAGTGTGTTATTCAGTTCATTTCTACCTCATTCACTATCCTAAAAGCCTGTTAGAAGCTTCTCCTTATTTGAGTCATTTGATCTTGGCGACCACTCCCCACTCTTGTTAGACCAGGTCGTTATAGGCTCACCAACTTTTGCATGATGTGTCCCTAAACCACACATCTACTGGAAAGCCACTTTGATATCATATCGTGACATCATTAGTAACTCGCTTGAGGTACTGTTAGTTTTGGCTTGTTTCATACCGAACCTCGCAATTTTGTCTTTGAGCATATAGGCAGGCACTTTCCTCAAAAGTCACCCATTCTAATAATACCCCAACCTGAGCAAACTAAATTTTGTTGTTCAGTCAAAACATGTCTTTGAGTTAATTTTAGTTTTCACAAATATATTATACGCTCGCTCTCTCCCAATTTAATGTGTAATTCGGTTCATTTCTGCCTCCTTCACCATACCAGAAGCCTGCCATGAGCCGCTCCTTGTCTGAACCCTTTGACCTCCGCAACCACTTTTTACCTTCGTCGGATCAGATTGTTACACCACGAGTTCTTCATGTACCCAAATCCCACGCCATGCTCCTGTATTACATTACAGAAAAAAAAATGGCATCAGCCTTGCCGGGCTACTTCCAAGTTGCCAACTTAATACATTAAAATAAACTATGCACATGAAAGATACGTTAACTTTTAAGTTGAAGTAATCAACAGGCTTCTGTAAAATGCGCGCGCGCCCCCAATTACATTAGCATTTGAATTAGTGACTAATAACCTTTTTTTTCCCATGTCAGCTCGTGAGAGTGAGATGGAGTTCTACACCGGAAGGAAAATGATGTAAACTCGATCTCTAAAAATGGGTTAAAAGACTCGAAACCAAAGCATTACCACCAACCTGACCATACTCTCTTCCATCCCTTGTTGAATGTAAGTGACGATAATTTGTGCCATGCGCTGTTGTTTCGACGCCAAAGCATTCCCCAAACAAGTCGAGTTCCCTCCTCGGGGTCATGTTATAGCCTATATGATTTTGAATTGATGGTTCTTGTGTCATGTTAAATTCACATTTCGCACAACAACTTTGGCCATGATCATGCTATCTCGTTGGAGGCCATGATCATGCTATGTTTTCGTGTGGCCAAATCCGAAATGGCCACCTCCACTGGATTATAAGCTTGGTCGGCTGCAAGAACTCGAGGTAGAGATGGCAGCCTTAAAAAGTTTTTTCACTTTCATTCTCGGCTTGACTCTGAAAAGCTGAAAAGGGGAGGAAAATGGTAACTTTGTTACTAGGAACACGTGAACGACACGATCGCGAAAAGAGGGTTGCGCACAGTTTATAAATCTATGTTGGATTCGACCTCACGAGAGAGGACGAGAGGGGTCCCTGTCCGAAAGAAGGCATAGTGGAAATCTACAGAAACCAACTCATCTTCATCTTCATCTTCATCATGCCACGTACTCTCTCTAGTCGGACGCTTAAGGGGTTCGCTCTTTCTCAAACTATCCGATGGTTTTCAACCAAAATGGGTGGCCTCATTTTTTCGACAACGAGTTTTATGACTAGGGTCGAATGACCAGATAACAGGTAACCTTACCCTCCATGATCGAGGTTATTAAGCTCCACGGTGCAATCCACAGAGCAGTCGAGATGGTCAATGTTTCCTCGCTTCGTCTAGCGTCGAATTCGCATCCAAAAGAAAGAGAAATGCTTGGTCGCGGAAAGCATTGCAAAATGGACCACCATACTTTTGAGTAATTTCTCCACGGAGCTTTCACGTCCACGACAATGTGTTGAGAGAGAGAGAGAGAGAGAGAGAGGGAGGGAGGGAGGGAGGGAGTCAAAAAAGCAATGAGTGGGGTGAAGGTGAGGGGGTGGGGGTGGGGGAAAGGAGTGTCAATGAAACAAGCTTGAAAAGGGGAGGGTTCAAAAGCGATGGGAACAAACAAGCTACTGGTCACATGGGGCGGGGGTGAGGAGGAGGAGAGCTGTTTCCATTCTGGTTGGCTTCGAGTCAATTGCACATCATGGACCAAAGTTGAATGTGGGTCTCTGTCTCTCTGTCTCTCTCTCTCTCTCTCTCACTCGACAAGACACATTCCCTTTTCTTCCAACTAACCCCCCAAAACTTCTTAAATAGGTACTTCCCCCCATTTCACCTTTTCCTTAATTTTCCTTTTTCCTTTTTCTCTTCTCCTTTTCCCTTTCACATGCTGTTGAGCTGTGCTTTGCCCACAAAGAGGTAACCGGCTTGGAAGTGGGCTATTCTCACTACCATACAACAACGGCTGCATTTGCATTGAGATAAGCCCGCCCTAAAGGAATTCAGTTAAATGCTGCCTTTCGCATGCATGGTGTAGCCTCTTTCTCTTCCTCAATGTAATTTTATTTGCTCAAAACCTATGAGGACAGCAATGGCAATATCCTCTAGGCTCGTAGAGACTGTTCAAAGTTAGATCATCCTTAATCATGAGGCAATGTATTGTCAGGTGCATGCTTAGCCTCGGTACAATAAAATGCTTTCGATCTTAAGAAAGAGGAGATTAACAGATGAAGCTGAGACTTCCAGAGACTCTATGTCTTGTGCCAGAGGGACATGCTCAAGCGAATCACGTCTTCTTATGCTTCCGGTTCTTGTTGACTTATCATATCACCATTGACTTGTTATATCACCCCAGAAACGAAAGATAACCATTTGACTTTCCATGACTCACAACAGTATTCCTAAACCAATGAAAAACAAGGTGGTTCCGTGATATAGAAAATGGAAGAGCAGGGTAGCCATCTCTAATACAGGAATACCTGGTACCCCAGTTCCGCCATGTAATAATCTCTAAAGATCCAAAATTACACAAAAAAGAGTGGGAAAGACTTGGCAATCTTTTGTACTGGCGACAACTTTGCTCTCTGTTTCTACTTTCTACGATAACACACTAATGTGCTGGAGTGGGAAAAAGGCAAATAGACGGGAAGTAATGGGATTTGTTCATTCTGGATTAGTCCCATCAGTAGTGAACAGAGCAGAATAATTTTCAATATCAATGGCAATGGTCCAGGAAGTGAGAACCATAACCATAGTCGAAGTACTTTTCTTTCTAGAAGACAATGAATGTGGAAGACAGCAATAATTGATCCGGGGAAGCTACGTAAACTCAACTGTCTGGTGTGATAGCTTACACTTTACTCAGCCTGCAAATTGAGCACAGTGCCCTATTATCACAGAAGAGATTGCTGACAAGACAGCAGGTATGAAATTGAGTAAACGAGCAAAATTGAGAAAGATTTCGACATCATGCTGAGCTGTTGAAGATTCTGTAAGAACCATCCCCTGTTTAGTACATTAATCATGCATACAACTTGGAGAGGTCCTCTGAGAATGCTTTTCTGATGATATCTCTCTTGAGCTTGAGAGCTGCTGTAACTAGGCCAGATTCGGGAGTCCATGGATTTGGAAGCAATTTAATCTTTGCGGGGATCTCGAATTTCTCCAAACGTGCCTCCTTGGCTGCCTGTCAATTATGAAGTAATAGAAGAGATTAGGAACAGGATAGGACGAAGTGAATCCACTCAAGGAAGGGGCCGCATTGTCATTCTTGAAAGCTCATTATGTATATCAAACAGGCTAATCAGTAAAATGAAAAAGATCTTCTATAATGATACTCTCAAGCTGCACTATTGCTCATTATACAAGACTGCACGCATGAATAAAACCCAGCTTAAAATTGAGTCCCATTGACTCACAGTTCACACTTAGTATGTCCATGCATAGCCTACCACAAGTAATTAATATGACCTAAGAACAGGAAATTACTACATGGAGCTTCTAGTTTTTATCCCTCCATCTCTATCTGGTCAATCTCACTATGCAAAATCTGTATCTAGCGTCTTTTTTTCAGTTATAAAACAAAAATTCATTGATAAAGAACCAAGAGGGTGCGAACCACTGAACAAGATAAACTAAGAAGAAAGAATCCATGAGCTCTAGAATATCTGACGGTCAGAAAAAGCGTGAGGCTTACAATCTACAGTTCAATTGAATAATGAGTCCCTAACTCGACAACCTCTACCATTATCGGCCATCTGCACCACTTTTATTTAGGAAAAGAAAATCTCACATGCAAGTATTCTTCTAAGAAAGGAGCATACCTTGACAAGTGAAGAATGCACTTCTTTTATTGTTTCTTCCCTCTCACAAAGTTCAGCAACATCAGAGAAAGAAACTCCTTTCTTTGAAGCCCACTCTTCCACTGCATGCTGTGATGCCACCACAAGAGCCACACAATAACTATGAAAAGGATCAGCATGGATCATTAGATTGTCAACGTATAGGCTCACAACCAGCGCAGCCTCAACCTACAGATTAGGCAAAATTAGTACCTGGGGAAGATTTGATGAAAATAAGTTCATCAGTGAGAGTTCAAAATTCAAACCTTCCCTAAGGAGACATATTCGCCGTGCTGAAGTTTAACTATATCCTTCTTGCGATCAACAATCTCAAGGCAACCATCAGCATGGAATTGTCCTATGTCTCCTGTGTAGAACCACCTCATTCCTCTCTCATCCACCTTTACAGAGAAAATATTTCACCAATTAAGGATCTTAACAATCAATTTCAGACCATGAAATTTCACTTATATGAGAAAGACTACCTTATATACTTCCTTTGTTTTCCCATCATTCTTGAAATAACCAAGTGTAACATTAGGACCACCAATTACTATTTCCCCACGAGGCATTGGTGAATCAGTTGTTAGATATCCACCTTCAGGCCAATCTACTACCTGAAACAGAGAATATCAACATTTCATACTTTCTTCATGTCACTAAATATGTGAAAAATGAATTAAACATGGATCATGCAGAGTGTCATGACTATATAGCACATTATATCCTATGTTAACCTACACGTTGTAGATAAGTAGCATTACTCACTCCACATTTAACACGTTTAGAGCAAAGAGAAGCAAGAAAAATACATGGATAATGTATGGATGTGAAAAAGACAGTGGAATGGTCATATGTAGAAACAATGGCCATTCATTTTGACAAGTAAGCTGTAGGTAGAGATATCAAAGGGATGCACTCTCTTTAAACTCCAGTTTATCCTACCAATGCACGGTTCGTTATACTTGGAAGCAAAACATAGTGGAAATTGATGACCAGCTAAGAAAGCTGGATAGCTCCTATGACCAAGTAAATTACAAAACCTGCAGAAATAAAGTTTGAAGTAGATGACATTCAAGTAAATAAGTAGTGTCTACTAGTGACTAAGAACTTCGGGATGGCAAACTCTAAATCTTTTCAGTATTTATCAAAAGAATTAATCCCATAGTCCCTTTAGGGTGAGGGCCAGGAGGGCAGATTCTGCGTTGATAAAGTGAATATAAGGAAAAAAGAGCTTGCCAACTGTTATGTCACTTTCCTCATGTCATTGTCTGATTAAACCACAAATCAGATGACTAAGGTCAAGGAGCTTGTGCCACAAAGGGCATACAACAAGGGGCGAGGTTGGATTACTAATTCCCATGCTGTTCAAGTCACAACAGTATGCTTACTAGGAAGAGTTGATGTTACTATATGATAAACTTCAAACAAATCTCCCAAACATCTTCTCTTGCCACAAGGTTAATATAAATTCATGTCAAGAAGTCATTCTGAACTCCTTAAGGTCAGACCAGCTTTGAGAGCTCATCTTCAGAGTCGAAGAAAGAAATTATTCAGTATATTTTCCTCACCTTGACAAATGAACAAGGAAGTGGAGTGCCAACACGGCCCACAGATGTATCATCAAATTCGGAGAATGTCCCGCCAGCACAAGTCTCTGTGAGTCCATACCCTTGACCAATGGGAGCCCTTGAAACCATCGCATACTTAGCATGTGATGTTAAGAAAAATAATAAGCAAGTAGGCTTTCAGAATCTAGAAAAAGCATCCATGAAAAGATCTGGTCTCAGTTATGACCCCTAGTCTGGTGTAAGCAAGTGAACATGGATGGCAAGTCACCCATCTGTTCTCAAATTGACATGGTTTCTCAATGATCTTTCTTCATAATTGTTTTCTGTGACTCCAGTTATAGGTCACAATGCATCTGTTTCATGATGACATTTAAATGGGCTAACAGTCTGTATGTAAGAAGGAAAATTATCAGCTGGATTGAAGCAAAAAGCAACACAAGGGCAATAGCCACCCTCCTTAATATCGTTTCATTGTGGTAATTTATGTATCTTCTCTATCTGCTTCACTGAACAAACTTTCTAGTCAGGTCAGGCTAATTACAGTCTAACTCATCAAGGGACCTAATGTGTCTGCTTAAAAAAGACAATCTAATTTTGTGAGAGACAAGATTATTTATGAATATTCAAGTTCAACCTCTTCTCCATGTATCAATAGAATTCCACCACAAACAAAAGTAGTGCTGGATGCAAATGACTTAAACCAGCCAAGTGTAATTTATCACACATTGGAGAGGTAATCATCATAAATAATACAGAGACAAAACTGATGACCTTCTCAGTGACTTCCACTGTAAAAGAAAGATGAATGAAATTTATTTAGGTTAAGAAGCTATAAACATAAGAGCTAGGTCACCTGTAGCCCAAGGGCAGTTGACAAACTCATGCAACTCATCTGTTAGATGGCAAAATAGAGCCTTGACGCAACTTGTACATCCAAAACTTACCTATGTTGTACTCATTCAAATTCAGGAGAATTGGCAATCAGGTTAAGGGCATCCAGATGCGAGATACCATCAGAGCTAAGCTACTGCTTGCATAATAGTTAGGCCCATCAACACTTAGCATCACATCCAAAAAGTGTCACTATTCATTGTGGAGATTGGCACCATCTATGTTTGGATATTCTCATCTTATATTTGTCAGGAGAAATGGTGATCCGTGACAACCACCAATTACCTTTCTGTTGCTCGACAAAAGCAACTTTCTCGTTTTGTCGTAAGATTTGAGAGCCAAGAACAGAAGATTGCATCTTTGTAGCTTGTTACCGACAGAATTCTTTTTCTAGTTAAAAATCTTCCCCAAACACGAATTTTCATATGTAAAGCAACCAAATAGTGACAAGCACATGAGCTAGAGTGTCCAGAAAAATGCATATATGCAAAGCCTAGAGATAAAAAAGGCAAGTCTCACTAGAAAATTCACCAGGCATCATGAAGATAATACTAACCCAAGGCATATGTTGATAAATCTTTGGGTATCAGCAGAAAGAGGAGCGCCTCCAGAAAGTATGAAGCGGATACGACCTCCAAGAATTGCTTGAACCTTCCGGAACACCAGAATGTTCCACAGAAGCCTCTCAAGGCCCCAAGCTCCAAACCAGCTGCCATTTATTGCAGACAACCGACGAGCATATGCTATATCAAAAAGTCTTTTGGAGAATCCACCTTTTGCATCTAGCTGCAGTAAATGGAAAGGTCCAGTAACTGCCATACATAATGAATATTCCTTTTTAATGAGTAAAGATGGCATTTTGGTCATTCTCTCAGATTCTCTTGTAAGTAACTCTAAGAACATTCTTCAGTTGATCTATTTCATCAAAAGAGGTAGTGCAACGAAAGTGACAAACCTTCTTCCGCACCCCATCTCGTACTCGATCAAGAATTGCTGGGACAGCTGTCATCACTGTTGGTGCCAAGGCGGTGGCATCCCCTCTCGTTCCCTTCTTTATCTTGCTTGATGTGTCAGTAAGAGTCAATGTAGTTCCATAGCCTATTGCACTTCCCACAGCAGCAATGACATTCTATAGTATGCACAGACACCAATTCCGAAATACTTCATCAAAAATTTATCATGGAAAGAGAAAAAATTACCAAAAAAAGGACCCTATTCTGTGACTTATTAGTTGACGGATGAGATACCTCAGCAGCCAATTCAAGGATGTGAGCCAGGGGAAGGTATGCCAGGTAAACATCTTTGCTTCCCAGGCCAGGAACAATAGTCATTACAGCAGAAACAGTAGCCAGCACATTGGCATGTGTCATCATTACTCCCTGCATGAAGTATGAAAGTAAGAAGGCAACAATTGGGAAATCAAATTGAATATGTCTGACTTGTAAGGACATTATGCTTTCTCATAGTGTAAGCATAGATATAAATCCTGATACCAAGTCACTAACTATTCTGACTTGTATATCAGCAGTATCTTGCATCCTGTAACAAATTTTAAGAAGCATAATGATTGGAGATAGCACATGCATATCGTCGGTACGTATGCTGCAATGACTAAGTAAAAAGTTACATTCCCAGCCAAAAATCTACCCACAGACTCAAAAGAAAAATAAATGGTAACAAAGAAAATTTTGTACTTTCTCATATATTTGACAGCACTAGAAAAGTATTCTAGGTCACTATCCAAACAAAATGCTGATATGTATATTGATTTTTGTAGACGCATTTGCAGTTGTACATTGGATGGAAACATTGATTCTGCTACACTTGGCAGGGACCAACTTCCATTCAGCACCTTTATCCTTCAGTAAAAGTGGCTCAGACAGAATCGATATAGTATGGACATTGAGAATTTTATATGATAAACTAGATATTATCCAACAATAACTAACAGCTCACAAACTATTAGCAATTCTACATGTCATGCTTGAATCCTTGTCAAAGATAAAAGAAAAGCATCAATTAGGTGCAACTAAAAACTTATAAGAAGAAGACTCCATTCACATATTAAGTCTACATACACAGTAAAATATTCCAGCAGATTAAGATGCACCAGCCAAAAAAAAAAACACTAATGATGTAGCGCAATGTTTGGATAACAAAATTGGTTTACTTATGCTCCTAAGGAAGAAGTAAATGCCTTACTAACCTTAGGCAAACCAGTACTTCCACTTGTATACATTATGACAGCTACATCAGAAGCAAGTGGTAAATCAGCATCGACAGGGTTCTCTCGGCCAATTCTTTCTACATCAGGAAAAGAACTGATGATCCAGCTAGTGCTCCGGTCAACCAATGCAACATTAGAAGGTACCTCATTATCCAAACAAATAACACGTTCCACTGTATCAAGCTGTCCAGAAATGTCTACAAGCTTCTTTAGCTCTTTTTTGCCACAAATGACAGTCGTTACCTCCGTCTACAAGAACATTCAAAAAGCTAGTGAAGCACTTTCTGATGATTATTATATAAGAGAAGAAAAAAAAAACTGTCGAGTCCTCTCATGATGTTGGAATCCCAATACATGATTAATATTGCCATCAGGACTTCAATGAGAAATTAGAAGAGCATTTGTCAGCTGCATCTCACATGCAGATACGATAATGTTGGATGAGAAAAATAAGTGATCCTAAAATCCATTCTGTCTTCAAGGGTTTTAGACAATGAACATTAAATTTTAATTTAGGCCTGATGGGCCTAGCTTTTTAGGTTAGTTTCATTTACTGCGCAATTAGAGTCTGTAATGCTATCAATCAGATGAAAATCGAGAAGAATCATAAAACTAGTTATTTAGAAATAAAAGCGAGGTGCAGCTCACATGGGTGAAACAACATGATGTTGAGAAGAAAATTCATGTGCATTAATTATGACCTTAAAAATCAACAAGCTCATATACACGACAACATCATCATCGCATTATTATAATCGCAATAAAGAAATTATAGCTCTACCCAACCTTATACATGACAACTCCCACATTTATCCTTCTGGTATCACCTACAAACAACTACATGTTGGTTCAGTTAAAAAAAAAAAAGTTGTCTTAATGCACATCAGAAAATTTTCTTTCAGTTGCTTCAAGACCCCTTCGATAGAAGAGGGAATCAAATATGCTAAAAAACTATCATTGTATGAGAGAACATGTGTGCATATGCAAGAGAAGATAGAGAGAGAGAGAGAGAGAGAACCTCATTCAACGAGTGACACAAAGCCTCCTCTCCCAGGGAAGCATATATAGTAACAACAGTTATATTCCGTCTAAAGCAGGCCTAACAAAAGGGAAAAAGGAGCGACAATATAAGAATTCTATGATATCTCATATATTCTGCAGGCGTACACAACTGCAATGCACAAGCTGATAAAATGGTTGTAGCAATTTAAACACTTCAGAGACCTATCTTCCATTTGACTTGTAACCAATAAATTATGAATGTTAAGGAGAAAAGAAAGCAGAACAATTGTAAAAATTGCATAACTGAACCAAAAGCGAGGAAATATGACGTGTTAGACTATCTGGTGACTTAAAAGACAAGCACCTGCAATGCTATAAACCATTCTTCTCTAGTATCAGCAAAGATTGCTGCACGTTCTCCTCTTTTATGTCCCAGCTGCGCCAAACCAGAGGCAAAGTTACACACAGATTCAAATGTTCTGCCATATGTTAGCCACTCATAGTCTCCCAAGTGAAGCTTCTCAAATGATCTTCCATCTGAAGTAACTTCAGTCTCTCTTGCAATCAATTTCCGAGTTCCAAGCAGCGGTTTGTTTGGATGCTGCTTGCATGACTGTTCAAAAAGTTCAGAAAGAGTCGAGATTCCTTCCCACCAACTAGATACCGGGGCTGTGAAACGACGGTTTCTAATTGCATACCCAGGTTCTCCACCAACTTCAACGGGCAATCCCCGCTTCTTTCCTTTCTTTGAATTTTGGAAGATAAGGGTAACTACAAGAGGAACAAGAATGCCAGCGAGATATGGACTCATCTTTGATGGATACACGGCCCCAAAATATTAGATCCTTCAAAAAGAACCCACAAAAAAATAAAAATAAAAAATGAGACCATGGGAAGAACTAATTTCTAGAATATAGAGAAGGCATACACTAGAATAGCATAAGGAGGGCATGCAACACTCAACGACATGTCAAATCTCAAATAGGAGCACACACTGCCAAGCCAGTTTTTTGGCCAGTACCAACAATTGCATTGAACACCCAAAACCTAAATACCACAAATCGCATTGCTTAATTTTAAGCAAAATACACTTTAAAAGCTTGGCGGAAGGATTTTCCATTCAAAGAATGTTGGTAGGTCTTGATACCCCTTTTCAGCATAAAATGGCATTCTAGTATGCTAAATGTTTGAAAATTTTCTTTTGGGATTTGATTATTCAGACTATACCAGGATTTAAATAAGGCATGCTGGAGTCAACTGTCATCCTCAACTTATAAAAGAAACTCCCAGGAATGATTCACGCTGGATGCCTAGATACTGATAATTGAAATGAGTTGTGTAAAATCTGCTTGGGCCAACGAGAAGCATGAACATATCACAAGGTCCAATAAATGCGAACCAATAAAAAACTACTGAAATTTTCCAAAACGTCAGTGAGTGTCTCATCATAACATCAGCACAGCAAAAACTGTGTTATCATGTTGAGGTAGATTTGGAAAGAGGATCCAAATAAAAGTGGTCATTATAGCGCTTCCTTCTGATCCTAGAAAACGTCCGAAAAAACCTGCTACGGAACTACCCTTTCCAAAACGTCAGTGAGTGTCTCATCATAACATCAGCACAGCAAAAACTGTGTTATCATGTTGAGGTAGATTTGGAAAGAGGATCCAAATAAATAGTGAACAAGGGAAGACACAGCGAACATCAAGAAATGACAGATTACACGAATCAGTAACACAATCCAATTTGGTAGGATCAATCCAAAGATTATTCTGCTCATTTCAAGCTATAAGATCACATTTTCCTCATTAAGATTTTCATCAGCATCTCACTCCCTACATCACGCCACGAAATTAACTATCTTAAAAGGCATCACAAAATGCGGACGCCCCTATCAGGAAGTCGGGACATCCATGGCTACGGCGAATGACCATGAACACACGACTGAACCTGCGCGAGTGCCTAGCCCAGCATTAACCATTACAGACCACCAACACACTCAAAATTAACTTCTTCTCCGGACCACGATCGCGTCCTCAATGGATTGACTCCCCAGTCACCACCGAGGACTCACGTAAAGCACGAAATACAGAAGCACGAACTCTGCCAAGCTCCTCTACCCTCTTCCAAAAATTCCATTTTTTCCCGCAAAGAACCGACCTTTTCCCTAATCGAACCAAAGAGCTAATCTGGGTCCCCGAGAATCAGCATTTCTAGACCATAAAACAAACAGCACAATCAATCACCAACGCATGCAAAGAGCAACGGCACACGACGCGGAGCGCGACCCAATCGACGGCGCACGACAAGGCACGGCGCGGCACATTCAGGGCGCCATTTCACAGAACGACCTCCGCAAGCTCGAACAATCGCGTCCGACTTCGCGTGCAGACCAAGCGGTCGATGATACCGACGAAGACGACGACGACGACGATACCTTCGAGAGGGAGAGGCGGCGAAGGCCCCGAGCAATGCGGCGGGAATTGAGTGGAGCGGCGGTGGCAGCAGGTGAGGGAGTCCCCGCCGAGACGGAAGCTGGGGGGACGTTGTATTTAATGGAGGAGAGAAGGGACGACGGAGAAATCGAGAGCGCTGGAGGTTGGAGTTTCAGACACAAGTAGCCTCCAGCTCGCCCCTTCTTTTGAAACTCTTCCCTGTTTGTTTTTTCTGTCTTCTGCTGTCCTCATTTTCCTGAGGAGGGCCCCAAAAAAAAATTTTCGAAATTAGGGTTGATTCATCTTAATCAAGCATTAAATATTTCTATTATAGTTAAAGGAATTCTTTTGGGCGCCGAAAATCATGGTCGAAGGAATTATGGCGGTTATATGTCATTAATTTTCTCTATCAAATACTGTGAATTGCCCTAAAATTAATTAATTTATTAATACCTTTAGTATTTTAACATATGAGTTTCACTTACATTTTCAATAACTCTTTTTATGGTCTCGATAAAAGATCAAAGTCTAGTTTAGTAATTTGTCTAGCGATTATATTCTCACTCAATAAATCACATCATTTTAATACTTTGCATGTGTGTAACATGTTTCCGACTACTCGCAATTGAGCAGATTTCAGCCACGTAATTACTTTTAATCTTCGTAATATAGAATCATTGTAAATTAAATCTTAACAAAATGAATTTTCCTTCTACTTCCCACCAGTTATCTTATGAAAACGGAAAAAGTTATTAGTTTGAAAAATGTGATTAATTAAGGTAACGCCTTGGATTTATTACATCCTTTCCCTTCATTCGATGAAGGGGATAATTAGGGAAGGGGTCAAGACACGTTTGATGTAGGGTTGCAAGGCACTCGCTTACCCACACCGCATGCACTTTTTCAATAAACACAAGCAATTTTCCCCCGCTTTTTTTTTTTTTTTAAGGCATCAAGTACTTCTTATTAATTCTAAAAAGTAGTGGACAATTTTCTATTTTTCTGCTCTTTTAAAACTTCAACCTCTGAAAGCAAAAGAAGAAAAAAGGAATTTTTTTTTTCTTTGAAAGGTAGTAAACAATGTAAGAATAAATTGGAAAAAATTAAGAGCGAGACCGACCATCATTTTCACTCGATTTTTCACTTAATAGGTAGAAAGATATCATTTTGAAACCAATTTTATATTATCTGTTTTTCTAGCATTATGCCAAGGAGAAGACAAAAAGAAGGGATCATGCACAAAACACAAGTGGCAACCCCTGGGGCCATACGTTTGGGGCTGAGGTAGGTGCATTTTGAGACCCCACGACACTTAATGTTTAGGATGTGGCACTTGAGGCCCCTATTTATGTGTGATCCAATCATCGAAACTCCTCTGTCATCATGACAAGTAAAAGTAGAGACCTTTCTAAAAGGTACTTTTCATGACTTTTTAACATTTTTGGGAAAATCAAACAGGACAAAATAACTTTGAAAAATATATACATATCATTTTTTTCTCGTGAATTCGGGCACCAATCTATCAAACCGAGCTAGCCATTACCAATTGGTATAGATAATTTACTCAAGCATTTCATTTGCATTTTGAGCCTAAACGGGTTTAGGCTAGCCTAACCACCGATCTCATCATCACATCTATCATTTTGAGTCCGTTTCCTTTTCCCACTTCTCATATTTTATTTGCATTAAGCTCTTCCCATCAAAATATTATTTCTCATTATATCATATCATCCCTCGAGGCCACAGTCCCCAAGTAAGTGTATTGTATTTTAAACCCACAATTATTATACTCCTTAAATGTTATTTGACTTGAATTTCAACTGGTGTAGGGGTGTCCCCACACCTTTTTCTCCCCAAATTACTTAGTACAATGCTCTCCCATATTTTATTTGCATTAAGTTCTTCTCATCAAAATATTGTTTTCCATTACATCATATCATCCCCTAAGGCCACGGTCTTCAAGTAAGTGTCGACTGATTGTATTGTAAACTCACAATTATTATACTTCTTAAATGTTGTTTGACTTGAATTTCAACCGGTGTAGGATGTTTCCACGCCTTTTTCTCCCTAAATTACTTAGTGCAATGCTCTCCCATATTTTATTTGCATTAAACTCTTCTCATCAAAATATCATTTCCCATTATATCATATCATCCCCTGAGGCCATGGTCTCCAAGTAAATGTCGATCTGATTGTATTTTAAACTCACAATTATTATACTCCTTAAATGCTGTTTGACTTGAATTTCAACTGGTATAGGGATGTTCCCATACCTTTTTCTTCCCAAATTACTTAGCGCAATACTCCTCCATGGATAAAATTTCCATGATTGATCGGACCGAATTGGTCTAAAAGGAAACTTTATGTGCACGGGAGACGTGAGTAGATAGAAAAGCTGACGGGTGATTTGAATCGAAACAAAACCTGAAACTTTAAGCTTAATCTGCCGTACTCCAAAGTCAAAGTTTGAGGAACAACATGAGGATTTTTCCTCTTCAAACCCACGGTAGAAGGAAACCCGTACGCACACGGTTCACGAATCGCTGAACCACCCCATAGTGCACGACCATCAAGTGGCTCCTGTGCTGCTAGAACCGTTCGATATCCCAAATGGTGTGATCCGAATGCAAGATGCAATTATCATATTGAGACATTAGGGCATTATACAAAAAAATTCACCGCGTTTGAAATCGGGCCTTCATAGTCGGGTTTGATCTCGAGAAAATGAAAATGCATCCCAAAGTTAATGTCTGTCTCATTCAAGCTTATCGAGTACCATTGAAAGAGGTGCAATAATGAGCCGTCATTGCGAGTCTTTTATGATTACAATGTGCCATCACCTACCCTTACTAGAATATTGTACAAGAAGGAGCAACAATAGTAGACTGAAATTTCTATCCTTTTCCCCTTGGATAAATAGGATAATCACACGATAGAGAAGAGTTCATCCATCCCCTGGGAGCAGCCAAATTTTCTACTCGAGTAATCCCCATGAATCCATACAAGTCAGATTCATCCATGGACATACGGTAGCTGATGGTGAAGTCACCTCGAACCTTCATGATCTGTGCAAGTGGACAAAGAGCGGGCAATCTCGGCATTCCATGCTGGGCATACAACGTACGGAGGTTTTAGGTACAAACATATGCCCCCTAGCTCATCTGTCCTGATTAAAAAGGGTTTGCGATGAAGACGCTTTTTTCATGGTTAGATAATTATTCGCCTCGCCGACAACATGTGAAAAGTTACTGAGAATTCAATTATCAAAATTTGTATGGCTAAAGTTAGGATTTGCCCCTCCTATGCAAGGAAACGTTAAGGATGCGACAACAATGCTAGCTTAAAATTGCAGAAGACTTGCGGTCGCGGCGTTCGTCGAAAGCAACAATGGTAGTGGTTGGGAAGCCATGGCTATGGAAGTTGAAATGAAGCGGCAACGACAGTTTGACATGCATGAGTCTCATTTCTATCTGGATTTGTATTCGTTTATCCTTTCCAAATCTCATCTCCCTCCTGTCATAGGCTGGCTTGTCGCCCTCTATATTTGCTCTTAGGAATCATCCCTCATCATCCTTACTAGCATATTGACCAAGAAACCTGACATTCCAGAGGATCCAAACAACCCGGTAGCCTCGAATTGCAAATCCAACATTATCGTGCTCCAAGAGTCTCGGGAGACTACAATGACGAATGGACTTTCCAAAGATGCATCGATTGCGGAACGGACAGTTGCTCAAAGTCTTACATTTGAAACTTCATATATTTGAATGAGCCATACCCTGGTTAAGCAGTCGCAGCAGGCCCCTAATGTACATGTACTACTCTAGAGTCGCCATTTCTTTGCAGGGTAGCTAATAAAACATTGTTGCCAGACCACAGGATCCGAATAAAAAGATGCTACATAGGCTGCATCTCCGTTGTTCCAGTCCTCAACGTGAATACAAACCATCTTAAACCTCAGCCATATGATGACACGAGTGACTTAATGTCAGTCGCAGCAATCACATTTTCACCGGTGGGGGTTCTTGAAAAATTTATTCCCCCACTATGCAGTTGTTCCTTTGTCACCAAGCAAACCATAAATTTGTGTTCCCACTCTACAGTGAAGTAAAACCAACGGCCAATTATGCACAAAGTAACAGGAGAATTATGTGGCCGACTATTGACTGCAGGTTGCATTCGGAATCTGTCGTAGAAACTCAACAAATAGCTATATTGCAAGATATTTGAAATTGAAGCTCCAGAAATAAACATAAAACTATTACCAATGGCATTTTCATTGGAATAGATCTTTTTGAATCTTATAATTAACAAAGCTAGTATATCAATGAATTGTGAAAGACTAGCAGAATATTGATCAGGATGATCACTGTCCCCATCCTCAAAATCTGCCCATCTACATAAAAAACTGAGTAGCCTTCATCAGGTGTTTCTTGCATAGTCCGGTGTCCCTGTGATGTTTTTACTTTTGCCAAGTAGAGACACTGCAAGCTGGGGCAGTAAATTCTCATGGATGTACTTTCCGCAACTGTCACGTGGAAAACTTGGCAATAGCTACGCTAACTATCATAAAAAGAACATAGATACCCACAAGAGAGAATCCCCAAAACCTTTGCACCCGAAATCTGCACCATGTTATCACTAAGAGAGAGCCCATCAGACTTAGAAGCAGAAACACAAATGCAATAACGATACCAACATGGAAGTGAAGTACATAAGCTTCTGGATACATATTGGCAGTCTGCATAACCAAAGCAGTTCCAAGTCCAACAAGCATGTTGAACATTGGCCCAGCAAAACACCCAGCCATGGCCATTGCCGGTTGGCCAGCCTTAGCTATGGCCACATCGGCAACCAGGTCCCCCACCGAATTTCCCCATGCAAGCACTGTTAGCCCCAGAATTGAGGGGGGCAGATCAAGAAGTGTCCCAAGAGCTGCAAGGCAATTCAAAAGCTCTCCTGCTATGGTGGATATCCAGAAGACACTCATCACAAATGCTACCAAAATGACAAACAGTTGCTCCGTCTTCGGTGGTTCTTTCTCCATGATGAAGTGAAGAATGGCGAGAGAGGAGCTTGTGAAGAGAACAATGAGCCACAGTGGAAAATGGGTATTCGGAACAAGGAAAACAATGGGATGATCTATTGGCATGAAGGAGTTGCAAGCGTATAAAAGAGCCAATGGGCAAAAAATAATGTTGAGAGATAAGTATAATCTGTTCCATTTTGAAGGTGAAGTTTGCGGGATAGTGAGCTTCAGAAGAAAAGAGACAGGAACTTCCCATGCCTTAGAAATCTGTTCACATTAGAAAATACAAGTAAGATCAAAATAAAACAAGTCTAGATGAAAAAACTCCACAGTTAGCCAAGTCAAGGGTTTCTTAGATGGCCAGAGGTTAGTCCCATCTTTTATTCTTATTCAATGTCATTCACATCTTTGTCAACATTGATGTCAGTAAGATACCTCCTCTTTCTTCGCAAATTATTAGACACATGATTGTGTTCCAACATCTTAACCATCCTTTACATCAGCTTTATCCTCACTCGATGCAGTTAAACGACAAGGAAATTGCAACTTCAATAACATTGATTGAGCTATAAATGTAATCTGTTCGACAGCTTTATTCTCAACTCTCTTCTCTCAGAATCCTTACAGATTTCATCAATTCCTTCAAAAATTTCTTCAGACCCTAAGATTCCAGAGCAGCAGCACCCTCTTCTATACACACCCATATGGTGGGATTTGCTTCCATAGTCAATAGAATAAGCATTGCAGAACAATATATTTTTAAGTAAAACTAATATATTCACAACTTGTCACATTGCTCTAGCAAGTCCCTGAAATTAAAATAATACTAACGGTTTGTTAATGAAGAAAATTCTCAAAACACACCATTATCACCCTGAACCCCTACAATGTCGTATCAACAATGGTATCGCCAGGAAATTTCACTCTGAGCCCCAATATCTGTGTCTATTTCCAAACTTCCCTGAGAAGATCCTTCTTGATGTAAGTCAAATAATCAGATCTGAATTACTTGATGGCCCTCGAAAAATAAATTTATGTATCAAGGAGCAGAACTTTGAAAACAAAGTCTTGGCCCTTTAACAATATATAACCACCGAATTACTTTCTGATGAAAATGTTATTATCAACCATAACAGTAATAAAACATGTCAAACTAGTTAGCTTCAAGAATCCTTGTCACGGAAAAGGTATGGATCTCATTATTAAGTGAACCTTTTCCCCTACTCTTATTAACAAAACCATTAAAACTTCATTCCAGTCTCCAACCTATAATGAGTGACTTCTGTCAGGCATTTATAGCATTCCTCAGAGAAGGAATTAGTTTTCTGAAGAAAGAAGAAAATGTCACACATGAAGTCAACCTTTCTGAATTACCTTATTAAGAGTGCGATGCAATCTGGAAGTTGCTTTGAGCCTTCGCATGCTACCATCAATGCTTCCCCTCTCACAATCAGATGCTGTATTTGATAATTCACTGTGTCCAACCAAACCCACCTCAGCCCCACCCTTCGCTCTCTCTGATCCCAAATCCATCCAAAATACAAAGACGACAAAAAAAACATAAAATCCAACAAATCCAAATGCCTGCCATATAAAAATCTCCCCACTCAGGTATACCCAAAACAAAAACAACGTCGCAATCATGTAAAAGAGCACATCTCTCACGAACTGTGTTGCATCCAAGGAAAAAGGTGCAGCATAAATTGCAACGAAACCAACGACAAATGCTGATACAAATGTGCCAGCAGAAAGTATAGCACCAAACCCTGTCCTATATTGTCCAGATCGGACAGCAGCAACCGAAGAGAACACATCAGGGGAACCATTTCCCAGGGCAAGAAGGGTAACTGCACCCATACTGGGAGTCAAATTCAGGTGAGAGGAGAGCTTGGTGGTGACAATAGAGAAATGGTCTTGCGCAGTTTTGATAAGGATATAGAAATGAACAAGGAGAAATAAAGATAGAAAAGGGATTGAAAGATATGGGTTTTGGTCAAAGAGACAAAAGTGGAGAGCAGAGTAGTCAAAAATCCCATTGTGGTCAGCCAAGAGAGAACAAGGTTTGGCTATGATGGGGTTGACATTGCTGCTAAGGGATCGCCGGGGAACTGTGGGTAAAGGAAGAATGTAAGATGAAGAGGGTGGTGGGACAATAAAAAGGAAAAAGGTGAGAGCTGAGAGGATAACGAGGAAGATTGTGCATTTCTTGACGGATGAAAAAGAGAGACGGAGACCAGAACCTCCCTGGCCATGGTTGTCAACTTCCATAAAGAGGCTTGTAGGTGACATCCAATTACTCCTCCAGTAATTACAGTGGCTACGCTTTGTCCCTTCAGAATAATGATCAATCAGAATATTAGGGCAGAGAATGCACCTCGATCAACGACCACAAAACGGATCTACTCCCTAACCAATTGAAAAAAACAAAAACACACATGAGGATGAAAAATTATGAACTTAAAGACTATACATGACCCTGACATACACTTATCCGAAACTTCCAAAACCCCCAGTAAAGAAGAAGAAGAGCAATTTTTCTAAGAAATAACGTCATTAGAAGATGCTTACCATCATAATAGCTGATATGGTGATGCCTCTGGATAACAGATGGTGAATTTCCACTTATCAGACTCAAAACACAATGATTTGGGTCAGATTCAGTCTGGTGTGAGTTCAAATCTGAATTTTCCTACATGAACCACATGTTACATGCATCGAACAGAATCTGATAATTATATATAACTAGAACAGGGATCAAGATGCACCTGAATATAGGCATCATAATCTGCTGGGACTAACTTCTTCGGTCCTTCCCATGGGAAACCTCCTTGCCGAAGAAGATTCCTTATGTATTCATAGTGCCTTTTTAGACAATCACAATGACCATTCACCAAATCATTTATAAAGTGCAATCTGAAAACCATGTTGAATGGATAAACCCGACCTCTCCAAGCCTCATCATTTAAAGTGAAACCAAGTTTATGGATATAGGATAAGGTCTATGAAGTTAATGTCTATAGGAGGCGTCCAGACAGCTCCTGAACAATCACTTTCCCACAGTCTTCAACCTTCTTGCTCCTGCATGCAGAAAAAGCTAAAGAATAATTACAGAAACTCGTTGTAGAGAGAAGGAGGAGATGCAAAGGTAAAGACAGGCCAAGCAGCTTCATGGATACTATAATACAGCAAAAAGGGGAAATCCACATAACAACATACCAAAGCAATCAGCTCCATGGTCACATGAGATCGCATTAAATTAGCACCATAAAATTTTCCAGCAATCACACACCGAAAAGGGTGCAAAGCCTGAAATCAAGCCACCTCCAGAAAAGCTTGAAAGCAGCTCAAAGAACAACCACATTTACAGGTAATTTTGCACATATACATGCATGTCTGTGTGTGGTTTCACTGATTTGCATTTTTACTTCACAAGAAATAATCACATTGCCCTCCGTTTGTTAACTGCAATGAAAACACGATATCCTCATGGGTTTTTCTTTACTCCAACAAAACTGGGAAAGATTGCATCAAGTGCATTCTCTTTGGTTGCACATATAGTAGCGCCTGCCTTCCACATTTACAAGTGATTTTACAATTTCCATTCACTTCGTTTCCTTTCTTTCCTTTCCCATCCATTTCCCACCTAACTTAAATTACCAAAAATGCATAAGACTGTACAAGATTTTGTTCCAGATTAATCAAGCATAAACACGTTTCTATACAGATCAATTAATAATATGGTGGAGGCAGTAGGATCTCGCATAAGTACCCCAAATCAAGACAATGAACCTGAATTGCAGTTCATGAGGGAGTCAAGTGCTCTCGCTAACATTAATCTAGACAGAGATTAAACTTGAAGAAATGCTACGTTCAGCACAATCTAGCTGAATTTTGAGATACCCGTAGCCTGCCAAGCACCTCACTAACCTAACACGGATCTTCTCCCACCCTTCTGTTTTATGGAAACCCTACTCCACTGGAAAACTTTTCCAGCTTTCATGTTTCATCGCTTCAGAAGAACTCCTATCAGTGAACAGGCCCATCCAGTGGAGGTTGAATTTAGGCCGGAAACTACAAGTTGCCAAATATCGATTGTGAAGCAGGCCTGGAGCTTGCGAGTGTCAAGCTAGCTGCAGGGTTTTGATTTGGCAATCCGGCATCTAATGATCCACTAATTTCAGATAAAGAAACAATATGCACTACACACACTATACTTCATTTCAGCTAGCTAGCACAAGCATTCTGAAAGGCTCCTCGTCCCAAGTCCTCCATCCAAAAAAAAAAAAAGCAAAGATTTTTCCCACCTTTCTCACACACCCTTTGATCCTAACAAGGTTCCCCTTCTCATCCTCCGAAACCAAATAGGAAAAGAGATTGTCCGGCAGAAAGAAACTGTCTTGATGAAGGTCAATACGCACAAATTGTCAGAAGCACTCGTTACTTAGTAAGCGTTTCTCGAGCGCTCTAAATTGCAATTACACGAGTGTCGGCCCAAAACCAAAGGAACCCCCCAAAAAAAAAACTACCAATTTGAACTGGTACGGGAGTGCGAGTCAAGCTCAATCGCCTCGAATATGGAATTCGACCTTCGAAACAATCAAACGCGTCCAACCCATCATCTACGGGAAACGCAAATCCCAGAAGCAAAACCAACGCAACAAACCACCCCCACCCTCCGAGGCTGCAAGCATCGGAAACTGCCCCGACGCTTCACAGTCGACTAGGACGAGAGATTGCGAAAGCTCGACAGATCAGACAGCATTCGCTCGAGGACGCGGCAGAGCCAAGCACGACCGACATGGAAATGTTACCTCGCAAGCCGGGGAATCCTGCGTCGCCGGAGCGCGGAACTCGCGAGGATCGCAGGTTGGTGCCGGACGAGGAAGATGCTCGCGCTTCTCGAATCGAGTTCCGACCGCGGGCGAGGGAATGGAAGTCGGCAATATTCGCAGATCGCGCGTGGAGTTGCAGAAACATACAGCTTGACAGATTTTTGAAAGACGAGTGAGAATAATGATTTTTGTTAATAATTATTTTGACGTACTAATTTTGAGATAAATAAAATTTGTCATTTAAACTTCTTTTTTTAAAATTTTATGCACATTTACGCAATTAAGGATAGACCAAGTTCTTTGCATGCACGATTTGTGCATGGATTTTTCAATATGTCGAAAATATAAATAAGTGACCGAGAAAAATATGTATGGTCGTGTAAATGGAACAATTTATGGTTAATCTAATTTTTTGCGAGAGTATTGACAATATGAATATCATTTTAATAGATCAAGCAAAATTTCAAGTTGTTTTATTATGCTCTCTCGTAAAATTTAGCAAAGTAGAAATCTAATTTACAAATCATTAAAATTGGATTTGGGTCGATATGTTAGATGACACCACTTAATCCAAATCTGGCTTCCGCTTCCATCAAGTTTCTGCCAAGTACACACTCAAATCTTTAACGGCATCATTGGACGAAAACTTGATAGAGGTCACATTTAGATATCAACAAAAAGTTTATTTTTTTATGAGAAAAAAAATTTTGAGTGAAAATTGAAATCCAACTTAACGTGAGTGTTTTTTACGGGACAAATAAAATGGGTCGAAATTGGGGCTAGTGATAAAATCGGTGCTCTTTTTAAGGGAATTAGGCCCGATTATTTTTATTTTTTACATATAGCAAACCTTGTATCTAGTTTCAATGTCAACATTAACCCACATCCATGAATTCTTTTGGCATTAACTGTATAAAATATTTAAGATATTGACCAACAAATTCATAAATAGGCAACGTGACTTCATTGAGCCACGAAAAAAATTAAAATCTCCTTAAATCCAGGTTATTAAAATTTAATTGTGATTTTACCGCCGACATCTTAATTATGACATATAAAATGCAGAGAAGTCAAAGTTCGACCATCATTTTGATCTTTTCCGATGCACCGAGAATCTTTGATGAATCATGTGACGGATTGTAGGCATGGGACCAAGAAGCTAAGGAACCTAGATCAACAACCTAAGGACGAACGAAAAACAAAGAAACCATGAAGGCCAAAAGACATCCTCATCATCGAGGAAAATCAGGTTTTCGAAACATTTTCGTACCGAAGCGTACTGTTCAGCTGGGGATCAACCATACAGAACTATGCGTGCATTGAGAATTTGCAGACCATTATCAATTGTTCTAAAAATTTAATCTTTTAGATCAAAACTGGCCTTAATACTTTAATATTTCTAACACTTTTCCGTCATACTTAATCAAATCTTTTTGTGTAGGGCTAAACGTGAACATATATAATTAGGAAAATATTTGAACTCAGAATATTTTGCTTTAATATCATGTGTGAACTTGTAAGATCATTACCAATTATTTTAAAAGTTTAAATTTTTAGATAAATGTTAATTTTTTAGTTAAATATCTCAACAATCACGATTTTCGTTTGGAACTAAAAGCCGCTATTGCCGGTCGCCGAAGCATTGATGAGAGTAGCTTGATGCAAGTCAGCTCCAAACACAAGGACGTTAGATTGGATCTGAGGTAGGGGCCTCTCCCGAAAGAGTGTGCACCCGATCAACAATCACTCTATGCGAGTTCTGCTTAGCTACTCGTTCCCAAAAAAGATATATAACATTTACCCTAACCTCTGGCATCGCAAGCATTGATCATGGTTAGGGCAGCTTGTGTCACTCAACCAATTCCATGTGTACGCATCAAGATGTGCTAATAGATCATGCATTAACCGCTAGTCCAAATCGCGACTATGGTATGACGTTGAGGTAAAATTAAATTCCAAATTCACTTGTTGAAATAGTTCATCTCATTACTTTCGCAATTGAGTTCCAAATTTCCACCATCACCAACGTGGCCACATGACATTTCATAAACGACCCATACAACCTCTGTATAGAAGCTTTCAGTACTCTTTTTATCCATTATTCTCGAGTGCTTTGACTGCAAATTTTTCAATCCAAGGAACGACACAATTAAAAAAAGATTAAAATTTGCTCCAATCATCTAAATTTGAAACCAGGGTATTGATTTGCACCCCTGCCATTTCCATTTCCAAGGAGGGAGGGAGAGAGAGAGAGAGCCTCATCCCATCTCCACAGATCTCTACATCATCCGATAGACACCTACCCATTTTTAGATTCTACACGATTGAAGGTCCTCCCCTGGTCCTAGATTCTATAATTATTACACATGACCGGCTATAATTCATATCATATGATCTAAATATTAAACCCCTTCTTGGGATTCCGCACTGCTACTGCTACTATACTACAACACAGCAATGATGCTAGACTGGAGGAAATTAACAACTTCACATGATTATTAAAAACACAGGCGAAAAAGGGACCCAAATTCAGGCCAAGAGCCAGAAGTTCTTCTGCCATCTGGTGCTGATGAGATAGCCACCCACGCCCCTGCTCTGCTTCCTCACTCCAATGGTCAGGCAATCCGCTCCGTTGATGCATTGCTCCACGAACTCCTCAGATCTGCTGGCCCCGCACAGGCTGCATCGGAAGAAGAAGAAGAAGAGGAAGAAGCCCGTTAAAAATATGGTTTTTAATACGCAAAGTGGGGGGTTTCCCAACGACGTCGAAACAGCAGAGAGGTCAAAGATCTTGATGTGCGGGATCGTGGGGGGAGGCGAAGCCACGATTTGCGAACTTAAAGAAGTGGAGAAAAGGAGATGTTTTTGACCCACCAATGGACGAGAGTCGACGGTTTCTTCTGGCCCAGCACCAGCACCGAGACCTCCAGCTTCTTCACCTGGCTCATCACGGTGGCCATCTTGGGACCTTGGATCACTAGCGCCTCCACGTCCACCTGCGCGAACCGTCGTTGACCCGTCAAACCAAATCCAGTTTGGCAATAGGAATGACTAATCTCTCTCTCTCTCTCTCTCTGAGCCTAGCTGAGCTTAGCTGAGCTGGGCTGAGAGCAGGGGGATTCTTTTTGAAAAAAATGGAAATAAAGAAAGGAATCTGAAAAGAAAAGAACCCGGAAGGGAAGGACAGACCAAGTTCTGAAAAAGAAAAGAGAAAAAGATGACCGAAGACAGAATGGAGCTCGCATAATAGTGTCCCCTGCATGCAACCTCCAAAGGAGAGAAAGCAGGAATACTACGCCAGAGCCCAGAGGATGCATTGGATCTGACAGCATAATTAAGCAAAGACACACGTCTTCATTTGGCTAAAAATGAGTGAACCAGTCTGCATTTCCAAAGGATCTACAGATCTGAGGCCTAATCTGTCACTTGTCACCGGCGGCGAAAATGGGGCAGGTTGGAGCCAATGGAAAATGACCGGAACGCGAACATTGGTTAATGCATTTCGTCAAAACCAGGAAAAGCAGAGCAAAACAAACGACGCAACATTAATCCACACGCTCACCTCCGGCCTGGAAGCCTTGCAGAGAGACCCGAGTGAATTGGCAAGATACGGAGAAGTTGTTGAGGAGGAAGAAGAAGAAGAAGAAGAGGACGCATCAGAGGAAGGAGGAGAAGAAGATCTCTCGGCTCCAGGAGGGACGACGTGGAGCAGGGTGAGCAAGTCGCCCTTGTTGGCGACATGAGTTAGGGCCCACATCATTGCATGCTTGGAATGCGAGCTCTCGTCCACCACCACCATCACCCGCTTCCTCATCACCAGCCCGCCGTTCTCGCCGCCGCCGCCGCCGTACATCTGGTCGAGCCCTTCCATCGGGTCCAAGCTCCTCCCGGCGTTGGCGGAACCGTACCTCTTGCTCCCGCTCCCGACGCCTGCAACCCACCTCTTCGAGGTCGAGCTCCAAGCTTCTTTCCCACTGAGCTGCCTCAGAAGCGAACCCGAGCTTGGCATTTTCTCTGCCTATGCGTGTGCCAATAATAGAGAGAGAGAGAGAGAGCTCCTGTGCAGAAGAGTTTGTGAACCCAAGGCGGTCAGAGAGTTTGCTGTAAGCCTGCAGCAGAGAGAGAGAGAGAAGATGGCTTGTTTCCTGCTAGATATACTGCGATGGTGAGCAGGACAGTGATGATGTTTGATATCCTTTGCCATATTGAACTTTTTATAAAAATTAAAAAAAAAATCGATTGTACAAAGATAAATAATTATTTAAATAAGTGGGTTCCTAACTTAAATATTTGCTTAAAATTTTTTATATCCCTTGCCGAAATGCACTTTTTATAAAAATTAAAAAAAAATCAATTATACAAAGATAAATAATTATTTAAATAAGTGGGTTCCTAACTTAAATATTTGCTTAAAATTTCTGCCTTTCCTTAATAAATTAATTCTACAAATATTTCTAGTACTGCACTTATGAAAAACAGATGATGAGACAAATTTCAGATACCGATGCCCCGTAACGAATTTTTTTCGGTCCTACATTACTCATTACATAATGTCATCATCCATCGATTCTAATTCCGATATGGTTTGGACCAGTCCCGGTAATGTCTTTTTACGTACGCGATGTAAAGATGGGGCCGTGTACATTTATTTTATATAGTTTCGTGGACTTTACAGCAAGATATGAGGAGGGTTTCGCGCAATAAATTAGGATCACGAGACCACATAATGCATTCGACTCCCTAAACCGGGACCTCTCCCTTATCTCATAGATCGCAAGGCCACGAGGGACCTCTCTGCAAAAAAGATTTAAGGCGGGACCGTTTAGCTATTTCACCGAGAGCATGGGGGGGTGGATTTGATGAACGATGATGGGAAAAGGCCATGATTCTTCGCGTTTGCTGCAGCAAGGTTAAAGGAGTTCACGGGAAACCGCTCTGTCTTCTTGCGTCTTTTCCTTCCCTTTTACCAGAGAGATAAAAATGGGGGTTTTGGTCAGTTTTGTGATGATGAAAGCGAGAGGATTCTTTCGTACCTTCTTCTCCACACATGCTTCAGATCCTCCCTCCCTGCTTATTTTCAATTTCCTTGCCCATGATCTGCTTTTTGGAACCTCTGACAGCAAAACACCCCCCGAGAAAAAGAGTTTTTATTCTTGCGAATTGATCTGTAGTCTTTCTAATGCGTTGCTGTTCGTTTCAAATTTGATGGATTGATGGTGTTCGGTATTTCGTGCCCCGTCTCGGAAGTGCACTCTGCCAGCGACCACAGGGGCCTCATGAATGGATGGGGGTTGGTTTCTTGGTTCATTCATGTCGCGCTGGTCCTTTCCATCTTCCTTGGTCTTATTAGCTCATTCAATCTGCCGCTGCTGCTGTTCTAATTACGTGAGCAGTGCCTTTTCAGATGACCCACATAGCGGGGACTACACCATGTGTCATGTGGCTCGGCTAAAGACAAAATTGAGTTCCTCGACTTCACTTTTTTTTTTTTCCTTCGAGTTTGGTGAGATTCATATTGGTTGGAACTTCTGGTTATTTCGATGAGAATTCGATATCTTCTGTTCCATCTTAACAAATTCTTTATTAGTTTCTATCTGTGGTGGTGATTTTTATGGAATGTAGACAATGGCTATGATCAATCCAAGAAAAAAGAAAGAAAGACACGTACTTTTTTTTAAGACCTTTTAAGAAAATCGTTATATCCGTATATGATTTCAAAAGCTCTAATCGACTTTTCTCTCTAGGCTTTTTATTTTTTATTTTTAAAGTTTCTCGAGAGATCTCAAGAAAAAGTACACACCCTTCATCATTTTTATCGGATCAATCATAGTGATTATCTATATTTCACGAAAATTACTGCTACAAATATGAACTAATAAAAAAAACAATTTTTCTTTTTTTTGTCTCTAGGATTTTTACTTCAATGGGCATGAAATGTTCACTGACTTTAAATTGGTGAAACCAAGATCTGCAAACAAGATTACAGGCCTAAGCAGCTTTCATCACAGCATTATCTCCATGGCATCGAGAATGATGAACAGAGGATGGCAGGGCTGTAATATTCATGGACAAAGGTTGGTGGGATCCAACTGCATCTTCAGTGTAATCAATTTAAAATTAACTCCCCTCATTCCCAATTTTTTAATTTCCCCTTTCTCCTGACCCAAATAAACAACTCAAATTTTAATAAAAAATTACTGAAAAAATTATACATCTATTATATTCGTATCAATTTAGTCATAAATCTTTTAATGATGTTAAATTTTCTTCTTTTTTTTTATGATCGAGTGATCGTCGGAGATCACATTTCGGGGATCACACGACTCTTCGGTGTTCGGTAGCACCAGTGGGGCCTCGCCGCAAAATGCTATTTAGACGTAAACCCTTGGGGAGTTGGCTTAGTAAACTAGCCCTGGGACCCCTACTTAAGTCGCGAGCATCCGGAGATTCAAACTCGTTACCTCGATGATGAGATAATGAAGCCTAACCATCACGGTTACCTACGGGTGGGTGGTGTTAATTTTTTTTTATTCCACTCTCTTCTATGTACATATGTATTCGGTGTTTATAAGGATCAAACTTTGGACCTCACGCTCACCATGCCCACCCCCTCCCCCCAACAAATCACTTTATTAGCAGAGGTGCATGCTTGTTCGCTTCACTTGTGCCAATTAAGTCAGCATGTTTACATAATTTTTCAATTGAATCCATTTGATTAATTTTGATTGGAAATTACTAATGTGAACGCCAAATGTCCTATATGACACAATCGGCAATGATATTGATAATTTTTAATAATATTTTGATATATACATTTAAAATTTGTATTTTTTACATTTTCTTTACTTTTCTTCATCATTTTATTTTATTTTATTATTATGGCCAACGAAGGTCTTTAGACCCTAGCTAACCACTAAGCAATGGTCACTAGGCCCTTGCTAGCCTAGTCCATATCATCATCAAGACAATGAGTGAGGCCAGTGAGGGTGTTACTACTTGCCAGATACAGTAAAGAGAAAAGAATGAAAAGAAAAAATGAAAAAAATAAAAGGATAATAAAATTATTCGTATCAACGCTAATTGTGTTATTTAAGAGGATTGGCATCTACTTTAATAATTTGCGGTCAAAATTGTCTAAATAAAAATAATAGATAAAATATGAGAAGATTTACGATTCAATTGACATAATTTTTTGATTAAAAAATTAATGCAATTGAAAATTTCAAAACTGAATTAACATAAATTTAATAAGAATAGGTTTTTTTTTTAATTTATTTTTAATTTTAATTTGTGATAGATATCCTTATGGGGCCGGTGTTGAAAAGGAGGAGGGTCGAAACTATGGTCACTTCGGTCTACTGTTGTTTTTGGCAATGGTATGTACCGATTTTCTCATCTCCCTGTCAATCACTCAAATCTCTGATCAGGACAGGCGCTCAGGCCTCAGTAAAGAATCCCGTCCGGACAGCCTGTAATAATTTACACGAGACTTCACCCAAAAGACAAGATGAAATTAGAAAAGATTAAAAAAAAGGGCTGCGGAAAATACACGTACGGATATGCAAAATACGTATAAATTAATTAAATGGGGGGGGGGGGGAGGGGAATTAAAGCGGGGAAAATGTCGGGGAGTGGGGCCCAGGTCGCGGAACCGGGGTCCTTCTTGGGGTTGATTCGAGTCGGGGAAGTCGTACTTCCAAATAATTGCTCCCCCAGTAAAAACTCGCTGCATGCGGATTGGATCTGCTTGGTAGGTGTCGTGAATTACTCCCATGCCCTTCTTTCTACTTTTTTAAAAAAGATTTCTTTTTTTTTTTTTGGCTTCATCCCGAAATCATCTATTTAGAACTCACGTAATAATCATTTTATTTTTAGCAAAAACTATTTTTCTAATTTGGAGAAAAGATTTGAACCAAAAATCTGTATGGTAATAAAATTTTATTTTTCTAATACTGAAATTTTTTTTTTTGTTTAAGAATAAGTTTGGAATAAAAATAAGAAGTAAAAATTTTCAACTTATTTATTTTTCGAATAGAAATGAAAAATAAAAACTATTATCACGTTCATTTCATTACTAGCTAGTTGCTTATTTGCCGGTTGCCACTAGTTGTCGTCTACCCCCACCACTTGGAAATGAGAAATTTTGTGTTGTCATCAAATGATTTTTTATTGTGGGAAAAAAATTATCGATATCGAATGTATATTTTTGCTCAAAAAATTGTCTAATGAATAGAAATTGATTTCTAAAATAGTATGATTATTATTCACATTTACCAATTAGTTTAGAAGATTCTATGGTCCCTAGTGTCTCGGCTTTTTTATTTATATGAGGGTTTTGTCGCATAATTTATTGATGATACTGTTAAGGACAATTAGAGTTGTAAATAGCACCTTTTTGAGATATTTGAAATAAAAAATAATAACTTATGTGTTTCAATAGAATTTCTTAACTACTTCGAATGATGAACTTTTAAATTTTTAAATAACATTTAGGACAGTGCGGAATATGAAATTTATTTCACACGACATGACTATTCTGTAAAATTTACCTATGTGAAACACGAGTATCAACTTACGCTTAATCGCATCTTTCTTGTTTAGTTAGGATGCCCGGTCTAGTAATCCTCGAGCAAATATGTGCATCCAATTCATCATGTCCTTGAATCACGTGAATCTCACGTGAATTCATCTTGATATCGGTGCTCGAGCACATTAGGTGCACGGCCAATCGGTAATATGTGGGTTGACTTTTTCACCACGCAACCCTCCCAGTTTATCAGAGCGTGGTAGATTGGGCTCATGAACGATGGCCAAAGCTTGTCTGGGAATCCCCGTTAGAAATAATTCAAAATATGTGATTGATAAATGGTGGTCAACTTTAACGAGGCCGTAACAAAAGATTTCGCTATAATGCGCGAGATATAAATCAGATAAGTTAAAGTCGAGGTGGACTTAAACGTTACATAAGTCTCTCGAAAAATCTTCTTTGTTAGGATATGTCTTGGATCCGAATAACTAATTGAAACTCGGCCCCAGTGGAAGCGTGTTAAAGTCCAGCCAGAAGTAAGGAACGTCCAGATAGCACTTGTTTCTGACTTGGAGAATGGGAATTCCGATCCATATCGAAGCCGGCCGTATCGTGCTCCATGCTTATATACGCATACATCATCAGATGAAACGCTCGAGGGGCTGCTACTCGGGTCGAGCGGGGCCGTGAATTACGGGTTCACAATCCAATCCGTCGCGCTGGCGCCGCTGGCTACATGTCAAAGGAGGCGAGTCGAGCCAAAGGTGGGAAGGGATTGGCTCTTCCTCCCCAAACGACACGGTCCCAATCCTCGCCCCCAATCAGCGCCAGGGCGGGCGTGACAGATGAGGCGATATAAATTAGGAAAGAGATATTGTACGTCAGGAACGAATTTTTTAAAACGAGGGAGTTGAAAAGAAAGCGGGGAAAGGAAAGGAAAGGACGGAGGGGGGAGGTGTGGGAAGGGGGTTTATCCGTGGCGTCACGGTATCAGTTCAGTTCCATGGGAAGTTGTGTCGATGGGGGATGCGGACGGTTTAGCGTTCAGCAGAGCAGCAAGTGCTGCGGCAGCATCTTCTTCCCTTCCTACTCTTCCCACTTTCTCGTGAATCGTCGTGCATGGCGACAACAGTGACAACTCTCTCTCTCTCTCTCTCTCTCGTGGCCGGTGGCTTTCATTCACTTTTTCTTAGAGCCCGGTCCCCTCACTTCTACTTCCAAACCTTCCCTTTACAACGGGGATGGCAATTTATAACGCGACCCGGACCGCCCGGCTCGAACGCCACGAGAGGTTGACGGATTCGAGCTCACGTGACTGGTGCTCCTGTCGTGTATTGTTTTTTAGTTGCGATCCGTGGCGTCGTGGATCGTCACTTGACTTACCCATTATGCGGGAATTATCGACGTCAATCTTTGTCCCGTGGGTAACGGAAATCACGGGCATTTTAGTTAGTTATCTGCAACGGCCATTAAACCATTTTCCATCGATTAGGTAAGAAAATTTGTGAATGCATTAATTATTTTTCCTAAAGTTACTTCATTGTGTTTGACTTACCATACACATCAAATTTGTAAATAAGCCACAGATTCTTCCTTTTTTTGAGTGGGGGATTGGTGTTTCCAAGATGCTATTCAATTGTTAAGCTCACATTTGAGTTCGATCGACTGAGTCGGACTCGTTTACTTAAAGCTGATTAATGCGGGTAGTGTTGTATTTACCTGTTTTGAGAAAATGATCCTATTTAGTCAAGTATTAGATGAGATTATTAAATAGGTCTCGTTTGGGTCGACTTATGTAACATTTTATCTCAAAGTTAACACGATGTGAGCACATTTCATGAGTCTGAATTGTCGCCTATAGGAAAATTTTCAAAAATCGACCGGGCACCACAAGGAAGTTAACTAAGAAAAATCAATGGCTTGAACTTCATGTGATCTAAACATGCTTAAAGATGCTACAATGACATTAAAAGCTGATGGAACCTCCGAATCTATATACAAAAGCTTGTATGTCAAGACGGTTGATCCTTGTCCATACTAGCGGTGACGTAAGGGATCTAAGCAAGTCCTTAAAATATTTCATCTAGGTTCTCATTCAGAATTAGGCTCGTAAAACATATAGAGGGTGTTGTCGGGTATAAAGCAAGAAAAACATACTGCACTAATTCGGGGCAGAGGGCATGTGGGCGCCGACATGTTAAACTAAATGAACTTATCCATTGAGCCCGCCACACTTACAAATTAAATGGACAGGCCACAGGGGCCCCAATTTCGACTCCTTTCTTGTGGTGAGATTACACTTTGTAACCAACATCCTATGGTCCACAAGAAGCAATTGATCCTTCTGCACACCAGTGGCGACGTATGGGCTAGGCCATGCTCAGCCTTGTCCGTTTCGTGCTTCGTGCTGGCCTGGCCCATCCATCCTCGCGCTCGTGCTCACGTCTCGATCAAGACATCATTGTAAAGCTGTTTCCGGGTCGTTTACCAACTAGCCCATTCCTCTCTTTCGTCAAATGACAGGTACACAAGCAAGGGATTCCAGTCCAGCGACTAGCCATTGTAGGAAATATGGACCCGGCAATGCACGAGTAAAAGTGAGCAAACAGTGCATTTTAATCTCTCTTGCAACTTCAATTGTTCCGGGTTTTTGCCGGTTGAAGCTCCAATCTTGTTTGGAGTCTATTCGAGAATACATTCAATCATCGATGTCTCTGACTCGTTTGGCGCGAAGTGTCGAGCTAGACGCACCTGTCGAATATAATAATATTTTGAAGTCGAATAGGCCATCCATGAGGCACCTTATTGGAGCTTCGATGCCCAATTTACCACCCCTAAACCATGCCGATATAATCTCTACATGTACACAATCACTGTACAGATTTATTTTGCCCAAAATACAACGACAAAACATTGGTTATTTCTTTTTAGTCAACTCGTAGTCTCACATTTTTTCATTTTTTCCATATTGTAATTTCGATTTCAAACTACCATAGATTTCACTGACGTAAAATTGTCGGTGTAAGTGCATAGCACCAGCCACCGCTAGTACTTAATAAGCTTTGAGATGTTGATACTTACCTTGAATTAGAAATTCAAATGACAATTAAACTACCTCTTACATAGATCAATATTATTTTTCCGAAAAGAGTTATGTCAAGAATGTGTAATTAAAAGGTTTCATTTTTGAATGCACAAGCGCCCGCACCATCAAAATGGTAATGTTTCAAAAATGAATTTTATCTGGTCCACAAAAACGCACTAGAGAATGCAAAATCATGTTTTTGAATTTAGGGAGTACAAAATGAAATTACCTAAGATTTTATTGTGAAACTGTGATCTATTCCTCATATTTTATCAATGTGACTAATCCAATGATTCTCACAGCTAGCTTTATTTTATTTTTATTTTTCAAGCAAGTACCACCAAAAACCTTGAACCCCTAAACTTGCTTACTGTACTACAAATATCCAAACCTTTTTTTGTGTCACAGAAAAATTGAAATAAATACATATATTATTTATTATAGCTTCATCAAGGATATATTGTCATCCCAATTTAAGTTTGGGACTTTTAGGTATGAGGTATTTGTATTATAACGGGCAAGCTAAAAAAAAAATTGGTTTTTGTGTCATAATGGTATAGTTTGGGGTTTTTATGTTATTGACCTTTTTTCTTATAGTTCATAAGTAGAAAATATATTTTTAGGATTGATATCATGAAAAATCCAAGATTAATATATCCGTGATAAATTTAACCGAATTTTTTTTACAAAAAACTTTAAATTGATATATTTATGATAATTTTATTTTTCGTTGGTTTTCGTTAATCTGACTAATATCATAAAAAATTATAAATTAGTACATTTATGATAAACGGAAAGTAAAAATCACAACCATAAACTGTTACGTGTTATTCAATTTAGCAATTTAATCATAAGAGTAGTTTGGGATAAATTTATTATGAACGTATGGGTTTAGATTGTTTCATGGTATTCACTCTATTTTTAAACCATATTTCCGGAGAAAAAAGGGGAAAAGGAAAGGAAGAAAAAAAAGGGAGATAAACCCTATGGGCGAGCGAGCAGGCGATTTTGAAATTTTCGAGTTCACGAGCGCATCGGACCACCGACCGATTCCCCCCGGGGGTTTCGATCGTACGGCTACGAATCTCGCTCGCACCGTCCTCCCGTCTATTCGGGCACACTCCCCCCCGTCCTCTGCTCCTCCTTCTTCCGCACTCTCGAAAGCTTTGTTGAACTCGGAGCAAAACGCCCCCGCCCGACAGCGCAACGCTCCACCGCAATCCGCGTTCCGACCCGATTCGCTCCCGCCTCCGGGCTCGAATCCAGCCGAATTCCGCACGCCGTTCGCGCCCCCGGGAGCCGGCCGGAGCGGGGCCATGGAGGACGACGAGGCGCGCGGCGGCGGCGGCGCCGTGGCGGCGTTGGCGGAGGCGGCGGCGGCGGCGGCCGGGGGCCGGGGCTCGCCGGAGGACATGGAGTCGCAGATCAAGGCCGCCATGCAGTCTCGCGTTTCTCATTTCAAGGAGGAGGCCGAGTGCGTGGCTTCTCTGCCCCCCTTTTTCAGCTTTCGATTGTCCGCGTGTAGTTGTTGGAACGGTGGGTAGGGCGAGGATAGGGCTGAGGTCGTGCTTAGCGTCGGTGTCGATTGTTCCGTATCTCATGTGATGATTAGGCGGCTGTTTTCGTTCGGGGGTGCTTGATTGCGGGGGGCGGATGATCTCGTGGAATTTTGAATTTTTCTCCCCTAGTGCTGGGGCGGCGTGTTGGGTCGTCGTGTGTTGTTTTTCTCTTGAAGTAGTAAGCGAGATAACCTTAAAGGGAATGGCGGTTTGGTGTCTGGACTGTCGCGTAGAAGAACTGCTCTTAATACTTACGTTTCGACACTAATTTGTTTTGGCGAGTGATCTGATGATTATAGCCGGAAATTGTGGGCTCGTGTCACGGAAAGAATCTAGACAACCTCTGATTACATGTGGTGGGTTTTTGTTATTTTTCTCAAATTGGGACCTTTCTTAGTTTTTCTGACTTAAATGCGTCTCTCTGTCATTGTTGTTGAGACATCGTTGTTCTACGTTTTCTGCTAGTAATTGTGCTTTTGAATTAGGAACTTGTTAGTTTGATGTGTTTTATGAACAAATTGATGAGCTTGGTTTTTATGTCTTCGATAAAGACTGAATTGGAATGTATAAACTTTTTCTAAATGCAGCTTGTTGACCTTTGAGGGCGTGCGGAGATTAATAGAGAAGGACTTAGGCCTGGATACGCATGCATTGGATATTCATAAGAGATTTATAAAGCAATGTTTACTGGAGGTAACTTTTGAAATTCGATTTTCTTGCTCCCATTGTGCCACGCAATTATGAGTTCGCAATGATCCTTGCTCATGCTCTTTGGTATAGTTTTTGGAGCCCACTTCACGTGAGTAATTTAAACTTTAAATAAAGAGTAAAGGAAGTAGCGAAGCTTATGTGCAATGATGAATATGTCTCTTTTAAGAAATTGATTAGAACTCTCCAGATGATATAAGTTATTGAAATAGATAGCTATGAGTAAAATTGTGGATGTTCCGAACTTAGTTATTCTCCTGACATGAAATGCCTCCTAAGACTGCGAGTGGCATGACAGTGAGATCTCCGCTGAGATTACTGCGGAACCTGCTTGTCACAGGTGGAGAGCCTGTTGACTTAGAATGCTGAAGCCACCAGTACTCTGCCTTCTGTTAGCCAGAATCTGCTGTTGAAAGATGGACATGATAAATTCACCACATATGACTGGATATCGTGCTTTTTGTTGGACATCGCCACGCCTGACTTATTAGTATTTACTGGTGAATTTGATGTCCTTATTTTCCTTTTTCCTTCCTCCATTCATATGAAGCTTCATTTTGAGTTTTAGCCAGTTTACCTCCAAGTGTGTGAGAGTAACTATACTTTTCTAAGGACCGATCTTGGCGCATCTAGAGGATGGTAACTAAGTAATGTCTAATTAGGTGGTGTTGCTGGTCCCAATAGGGCAGTAAAGAGAGGTGGCTTGAATTATTCAAGAAATAGTGTTGTGATAAAGCTATATATTATATGTTGTTGGACATTCATCAGGCCCACACCATATACAGCACCGACCTTTTATTGAGGGTCTTCTTGAAAGGGATACTGAAAAGAAAGATCACTTCATTTAGTGCTCGCTCAAAGCACCTATAGTTTTTACACTAATTGGATCACAAATTAAAACCTCAAGTAAGGTAACATGGGAAGTCGTTGCTAGTGCTCTTATTTCTCCTATATTCCTGCTGGCTTCTATTTAAGAACTATGTAAATGCATCACAACGACATTGTTTAGATTCTTTTTAACCTTGTAAAAAGATGATTCAGTATTATAGAATGTGAAGGGGATTAGGTTTTATCGTCAGATGGATTAAAACTGGCACAAAGGTGTATTGGCTATACTATTTTTTTATCGGGATAATTCCATCTGCAACTCTGGTGAATCAAGCATAACATAGTTATTTTTATTTTACAAACCAAATTGTAGATAGCTATTCCCTCGATGCTTTGCTCTTTTATTTCTATTCTCATAGAATATATTCCATTTCATCCAAGCGTGATATTTCTGTTGGGGACACGTTTGTCTTTTCATTTCTGAAGTATCTTTTTGTTGGAAGATAAGCGCAGAAATGGGCAACTAGCTTTGCTACTCTCTTAAGGCATGGCCATGAGGGTCCTACGTTTTCGATAGAATGAACTCACTATGATATCATCAAATGTGAGATTCGGTGAAATCATCACTCACTTACACTGGCAACCCCTTTGTAGCAAGTAGGCAAGTCCCGTCAATGTAAACCCTTGAAGTGCTAGAGGTCTAGAACCAATATAGACATGCCTGTGCTACTACTGTAAGTGCGTTTGACCTCATAAACTCGTGTTTGTAGAATATTAGCCTGTACTGTTGGGCCATCATCACCAGTGGTTTTTCTTTCTAAATTTTGAAAGTGAAGATTGAATGGAATTTTGTGGAAATGTTGCTAATTGTTTATTAGTGTAAGAAAAGTGATAGCTGGTGCAGACTCTCTTAGGACTGTATCAAAGCAGTTAGGTTTCAAATCGGGACTCCTGGGATGGCATTGATTATTAGATTGTATCCTTCTGGATTATAACATTCATGTTAAGTTCCTGCCACTGTAAAGATCTCAGTTGATTAAGTTTCTGAATCAGGATCAGTGGGATGGCATGAGAAGGTCAAGTTGCTTGGGCTTTTACTCTTTTTGTAAATGAGAGTAATGCTCTTTCTGTAGTCCATGTTGCCATCCAAGGAAATTTCAACGAATTGGATTATATTCAGAAAAGAATTCCTGGTTTTAATGATTGAGAATTTTGCCTTCTCTAGTTTTGGTTGCCGGAGAGTAAGAGTTCTGCTGTAAAACGATGAACCTGTGATTTTCTAATGATGGTCATCAGACATTAGAGCAAATACCTTTTTGAGGAATCTTTTGACTGCTTTTCTTTTGATTCTTGTTTGTTGGTTATAGCACACTTCTGTTTATTAGTTTCTAATCTGTTCAAATACCCCTTTTTTTTTTGGTGACGCATATCAGTGCCTGGAAGGAGGTGACGATAATGCCTCTAAGAGTTCTGGTGAGTCTCTGCAGAATAATGTGTCTTCTATTAAAGGAGAGATGGAGGAATTGTCTGAAGGTCCTCAGTCAAAGAATGAAGTTAAGAAATCTAACTCTGGAAGTGAAGAGAAAATGGAAGACTCGCCAGTTATGGGTCTCTTGACTGCAAAAAAGGCTCTTCATTCTGAGGCTGAGAAAACTCAAGGCAATGGAAGTAAAGCCAGTATAACTGAGAGCATGATAAACAAAGCCATTAAGAAGAGAGCTGCTTATTTTCGAGCAAATTCAGAGTATGTCTATTTATATCTCCTGTCCTTAGCTTCTTGTAAAAGTGCTTCTGTGCGGTCTGCTTAACAATGTGGGATGTCGGGGTGGCTTTTCTTGTCATGTCTAATGGGCATTTACATAATTTCTGCAGGAAAGTTACAATGGCTGGAGTTCGTCGTCTTCTAGAGAAAGATCTTAAGCTTGAAAAACATACATTGGATCCCCACAAGAAGTTTATAAGTGAGCACCTAGAAGAGGTGAGCAAAAATGATTACAACATTATGCTGTTCTCATTAAGAAGTTGCTTTAGGAGTAATTTTACTTTTTCGCATGAAGGACCTGATTTATTTTACCGCCATTTTTCTGATTATTCCTTAGGTACTGCGATCTCCTGAAGTTTCTAAATCTGCAAACACAGTTAAGAAGAAAGGTGCTAAGGAGATTCTAAAGAAGAAAACCCCTAAAAGAGTCAGCCCTGAAGGAAGTTCTGACTCGTCAGACAGTGAGGAAGAAGAAGATGCAGAGGAGGATGAAGTAAAACCGAGAAAGAAAACTGTTTCCAGAGGAAGGATGCCGAAAGCAGAAGGGCTGAAAAAACGTAAAGCACCCCCAGCAAAGGAGAATAAGGTGTCTAAGCGAATAAAGCCAGAAGAAGCTGCATCAGAGAGCAATGATGACTCAGGAGACCGTGGACATGATTCTGAGGATGGTGAATCTCATTCATCTGCAGAGCGACACACAAAGGTGATATTTCTTCTCCTGTTTTAAAAAGGATTGAAGTAGATATTTTGCTCTACTCATCTTGTTGTGTTTGCAGAAGAAAGAGGTCTCGACCCCGACATATGGAAAAGGCGTGGATCGTCTTAAATCAATTATAAAGTCCTGTGGGATGAGGTAACGACTTGTTAGAAAGTTAAAGGGCTTCGCCATTTATGAAAGTAGATGTGGTAAGAAATACAATTCTTTGCAGTGTCCCACCCTCAATTTATAAAAAAGTCAAGCAAGTCTCTGAGGATAAACGCGAGGCTTTTCTAATGAAGGAGCTTGAGGAGATACTCTCAAGAGAAGGATTGTCTACGAATCCTACTGATAAGGGTGAGACATATGGTCCTTTGCTCAAAATTCGTGCAACTGGATTTGTTGAGTAGATTTGATTAATATGTAATTTTAAAATGGAGGCATGAATAGTTACCATATTCTGGTGGATGCTTGGAAGTCAGGTTTGGGGCCAATGACTACTGATCTGATAACTCCTGGCAGGAGAAAATGGCAGCTTGTTATCTCTAGTACCACCTCAATTGTTTTGATAGAAATTTGGTAGACAGCATTGTTTGCTTTGGCAGGAGATACAAAAAATGTCATGCCATTGTTTAAGTCCATGGCTTAACAAGTCAATCAATAGGCACTCTAGTTTGGGGGATCTCCATACGTATACGAGAGATTTTGCCGCTTTATCCCTCTTTCCTCTTTCCTCTTTTCTTTTTGTTATGTGTTATTGAGTGCTAATTTTGAGAGATTAAGAGTTAAGATCCATATATTTTTCTAAATAATTCAAGATGCCTTGAGACTACAATCTCTTTGGTACCACACCCTTTTGATTGTTGCCATCTTTACTATTATTGATAAAGAGTACATCAGCTATGTGGAGTCCATGTTCAATAGCATAATCAACAGATGATTGAGAAGCAACAGCTTTTACATGTACCTAGCCGCATTTTCAAGAATACTAGTCATTTTTTTTGTATGTTCAGAGATCAAGGAAGTGAAGAAGAGAAAGGAAACAGCAAAAGAACTTGAAGGCATTGACACAAGCAATATAGTGTCAAGTTCGCGTAGGCGGACGACTTCTAGATATGTAGCTCCTCCAAAACCAGAAATACCAGCAGAAGGTAATGGGGAAGAAGCAGGAGATTCTGATGCAGACGCTGGTCGTGATGATGATGAGGAAGATGAAGAAGAGGATGATGATGATGGCAATGATGAGAGCCAAAGTGAGGAACTCAGTGAAGGTAAGTGTTCCCCATGATAATTCTTTCTGGTATGTTCTATATTTGGAGATGCTAGTGTCAGTCCAGTAGAGTTACAAGAATATTTTTTGCTTCATCCATTCCATGGCACCATTTCACTGTGTTCGCTTTTGTGCACTTCAGCGAACTCTCCTGGGCCTACATCTTGAGAGTGTTGAATATTGTTGAGTTTAGTGCAGATATATAAAGTCTGTCATTGAATCATGACTCATATCTTTTCTTTGTCCTTCCTATGACTATCATGGAATTGTTTATAAGGTTTCCATTCCTCAGAAGAGTCCTAGTAGTTACTGCAGGCTGTTGTAATTAGGGCGATATATACAAAATTTTGCGTGGAAAGAAAAGAAACGAATTAATGGAAGGAAGTCAAATCGAGTGACAATCTCTCTCAAACTATGATGAATGGTCTGGTTGATATTTTTAAAAATTGAATGATGATCTCTCTTTTTTCTGGCCCTCTGTCATTAACCAGTGCATCTGAGCTGTTCTCCATCTCATTATTAGGCTTCCTCTATTTTCTTGTCCAGGTCAGGAGGACAGTGACTAGATTTTTGCACCGCCTGACAAGCAGGATAACATAATCGAAGCATCAACCATGAATTTGTACAGATGAATACTGCGGTTGAGTTTCAGTTTAGTATGGAATTGTTAGTCTGCAGACGTGCCCCCTGATTCGGGGACTTAACTTTATTGTTGCTGCTGAGGAATTTCATGTAGGACTTCATAAAATATGTTGTTTGAAGAAGATGGGTATTAACGAGTCAGCAAGTAGAGTTCTGTGTACTAGAATTATAGTGTGGTTAATGTACTTTTAGGAGTGTCCATTGTTTTCCCGGGGAAAGTTCTATATGCAAATTCGGGTATTATGTCTCACACCTATTATTGATAGTTTTATTAGTCGGTGAGCAGGACATTATGCTCGAACCCTTTGAAGTGCAAATTTAGCAGCTGCTTGCTGGGATATTGCCGCAAGGATAGTCTATTTGCAAAGCCCTTGTTAGCAATTTTCTGTGTCGGCATATTTATTTGTAAGTTGTTGATCGTTTTGCATTTGAGGATATGGGAAATCAAGTGCGCAATTGAATCACGACTTATGAAAATAACCTGATGGCAGTAAAGTTGGTCATGAAATCTTTCTGATTTCGAGCGTTCAAAGTCATTTCTGTGCATTGCATTGGGACTCCGCGCTAATCATCAGCGTATTTTTCACTGATAAAGGAAAATCAGTTCGTTCTTCCTCAGCATCAGATACGCCAACCTTAATCCCCACTAGTATGACCGAAATACACTAAGTTACATTAGCAGTTTAGATTGAACCTAAGGAATAAAAAAAGAGTTGCACCCTGGCTCTCTCTCTCATCGTGCGGTCAGAGATCCCCATGCCATGGCACTTTTTGGGCTTGCATTATTGTATCTGATTCAAGCAGTTTACATGTTGGAGAGTCGTTAATGTCGATTCTTTCTATGATTCTCCTACTATAGTGACACATGCAACCAAAATCGATAAGTCGCCCATGAACTCTTCTCCTTCTCATTGGCGAAACTCGCGACAGTGCTGAGACTGGGCAGGAATGCGGAAGACAACTAATTAAAGTTTTATAACGGCGATCAAGCAAAAGAATAGATGAACTCAACACCATCAAAATCTGAACAATGGCCGAATGAAAGTACTCGACTGTATGACCAAGTCTATAACTTCGGCAATATCAATGTGTGTTGAAGGGCTTCTCTAGTAATTTGGAAGAATAGCCAAGATGCTTCATACTTCTTCACCTTTCAGTTTCCTCTCTGATAGGAGACGTCTCACTTCATCTGCAAGATCCTTTATATGCTTATCTTCACACCCTTCAAAGAGAGAAAAGACACAAATTCACAGTCAATAGGAGCCCAGCCATCAATAATCCAAGTTTCCCCTTAGAAGCTTCACCTATTTGAAGAAGAGCCTTCTCTAATTGGAAAAGATAATCCCTGTTTGGTCCCGAGGGTCCTTCGGCGAGCACTATCTGTCTGCAATCCAACAAGATACATCAGAGATATGTGTCCGAGACTAACATCAAATGCGAATTAAGACTTCCAAAAAAAAAAAAAAAGTGTTCCAGCAAGAACATCACTAAGATCAGGAATCGGCGGGCAAAACCAAATAACTTCTCTAATGGAAGACATTTGGAAAAAGGAGACAACCAATGAATACTTGGTGACGGATAGACATCGAATTTCGTCCCAGTTCCCGTGCTCTGACTGAGAACAACAGAGATACGAACCTAGCAATGTCTTCAAGAGGTGCAGGGCCCAAATAATTCGTGTTGATCTTCTTATCTGGAGAACCAATGTATCTGCAAGATAACAAATTTAGAAGTAATATAACTTTTCCATGGGTTGATTTTAAATATTTTACAAGAAAAGAAGTAATATAAGCAAGGGAGTCTCTTCAAATTTTCCTACTCACACCATTACTCCAGATACAGCCGGAGTTACAGCAGCTGGGTCCTGAAAAAGTAATGCAGCAGGACTAATGAAATTTAATATTGGTGTCTTTGATTTCAGTTCGTTAGAAGCAAAATTAAAAGAAAGAAGAAAAAAAGACATAAAACTTACAGTGAAAAGGTCGAGATAAGCTTTCTGATCATATTGCTTCTCCCTTACTTCGAGATACTGCGACACAAGAGAAAATGATCTAGTAAGATGAACCAACAGAGGATTCAAAAAGGTTAGTCACCGGTTCGTTCTCTAATAGCAAGATAATTCCAGATCATTCAAAGCAAAGATTCAACTGATAAGGACAGAGATTAGTAAAGAGTAATAAGATAATTAGAGACCAAATGACCATGCAAAACATTCGTACCAATTGGTAGCCTCATTTGCACAGAGAAAAGAAAAACAATAACAAATAGAAAGATCCCAAATGAGTGATTTGAGCCTGACTATTAGCAGGCAAAGTGAACGGTGCATCAATCTGCAGCCTAGCATTCACATAGTATGCTTGGACATCTCTTAAGCTCAGGTACTGACTATTAGCAGGCAAAGTGAACGGTACATCAATCTGCAGCCTAGCATTCACATAGTATGCTTGGACATCTCTTAAGCTCAGGTACTGACTATTAGCAGGCAAAGTGAATGGTGCATCAATCTGCAGCCTAGCAGCCACATAGTACGCTCGGACATCTCTTAAGCTCAGGTACTATAAAATCCAATAAAGTAATAAGATGGTTCTGGGTTTTGTGCCATTAAATTTGATGCTGCCCTTTTGTCAAAGATCCTGAGAGAAGAATAAAAATCAGAAAAAAATGATGGTTGCAATTCAAAATATACAGATTCCATGGCATTTTTGGTGGCAAGGTTTAAAAGAATGCTAAAACAATTGAGTAAGACGTTACTCATTTTCAAATTACCAACACATGTAGAACCTCACTGCACTATATGACCAACAAGAAGGCTAATAGGTCACTTTTAGAATTTGATTGAACTAACAAGCTTGCCAGCCAGAACTTACCACCTTTCTACCAGTGTTAATATCCACAGAGTCCAAGCTTCGGGCTTCGACTACTTTACTAGAAAATTTCTTCCCAAGGACTGACAAACTTGATCATGGTTAAACTCAGGCAACATAGAGAAAATAGGATCAATGCATTTTCTTTCTACTATCCACATTAGAATTAACGGAAAAATGTATACTTATTGCCTTCAATGAAAGAGATTGCTACAGCCAGACATTCTCCTAAAGCAGGTTACATGCAGAATTAGGCAAAGAGCGCAAGCATAAATTTAGTACAACTGCAAAGTTTTGGACAGAGAAAATTACAAGGTAACTACAGCTAATAAATACTCTAATCATAGGACAGGACAGCAGTTACTCATAAGCCAAGAAATGAGATAACCGTGAAACATCATCTCAGTTGGTTCCTTTAAAATATCTTCATAGAAAGTAAAATGACAGCCATGTACTGACATTAAGCAAGTTTCCAACACACTGCTTTTACAAGATCTAATAGAACTTAGAACAAAATAAACATACCGTTATTGCAGTTCTTTTATCTTCCTCATCAGAAATTCTGTACGCAACTCCCCACTATAACCTTGAATGAAGCATACATAATTTAGTAATGCTCAAGTACTAAATAAGAACTCCATACATAATTTGATTTGATGCTAAACTTCAAGAAAACTTTTACTGGGAAATACTGCTTGTGTTTAGTTGAATCTACAAGTTGATTACCATCAAGCCGGAGAATAAACAAAAGTGAGAATGTGTGCATAACGAAGCACCTATTGCAGTTGAACATGTACTCTTCAAATGCAGCACGGCATACCCAATCTTAGGAGAGTAAGCCAACAAATTTGGAGCCCAGGCAAGTCACTACTTGTTCACTATAAGAAAGTCCCATGCCCAAATCTTAACTGTTCCTTTTGCTTTTCCTAGATACTCGAGGAATTCAAGAATCCAGTACAACTAAAGCAGGTGGTTTAACTACAATTACAAGCCAAAAACTTAAGATTATGGGAAAATCTTCTGCAAGTTTTCTGCGAAGATCACTTCACTGTTTTACTTTCCCAAGCAACTCCTATTCACATCTGAAAATCACAAATCTAATTCACTTCCGCAAAAGCATTCACTTTTATATCAGATAGAGTATCCATACTGCGTAGTTAACTCTCAGTTACAGAAGATTCGCCAACATAAAACCGGACCGACATCCCATTTTTCTACTGAAATTGATTGGTAATGCCAATTCAGATCCAATTATACAGTCTGATCGCGAGGCGATCCATGTTACGATAATACAAAATGGGGTCTAAACAGAACCTCACATCATGTATGGATACATCATAAAGCAAACAACTTGAAATTAAATTTTACATTTTTATTTTGCTAAAGATACGGAAGCGACTTACGCAGAATTCTCCCTCTGCAGGCTCCAGAGTGACGGTCCGTCCCGGAAACTCCGGCGTGCCTCTATGATCAGTACTCCCTAAAGAGAAAACAAGAACCCCACCAGGGCATTCGCGAATCATTTCATTGTAAAGCGCAGAGCTTTTTGCATCGGTTATCGTACTGATATGCAGATGAATACTGGGCAATGAAGGGTCCATAAAGAGAGAGAGAAAAGAGAAAGACCTTGATAGAACACCCGACGATAGCCTTTAATGAAACCCACGAGGCGATCGTCGTAGTGGAACCCAGCTTTCCATATGAGAGAGCCGTACCCGAACAACCACATCACCATCTCTCTCTCTCTCTCTCTCTCTCAGAGTTTCAGTTGCAGTTGCAGATGCCAAAAGGGTGTTTCTATTGGAAAGGGAAGATTGTCATGTGGCCAATCCCTGTCGTTGCGCTAGCCTCGCAGAAAAACTTCGCGTACAACAATCCGATGTTCCGTGGCGTGTTACGTCACTTTTAAGACATAAACGTGCGTGGGGAATCCGGGCCCATCGTTTCCCACTCAGCTCGATTTCCCGGTTCGGCCGGTTCTTACACCCCTAATTTTACCACACCTTCGCTACTTATCCTCGGTTCCATCAGATGAAGTTTGCTATCATCGAGTTAGTCAAATTGCGCATCGTTCGACTTTTTTTTTTTATTTTTTTTTATTCTTTATTTTTTTTTCCTACATTCTATCGTTGAAAACAAACAAGTACCTCGACTTCTTTTTCAATAGAGTTAATATCATGAAGAACCCAAAATTGATACATTTATGGTAAATCAATCTCATACTAATTTTTGGATCACAAAAAATTTCAAATGTGTACATATGTGACATATTTTTTATTAAATTTTATTATTAAATTATTGAGTTGGCTTACACATGATGATTGATAAGTGTATCGATTTTGAATTGGATCAATCAAATATTAAATTTGATTTATTGAATATATTTTCCTTCCTTTTGTATGCATCCTATATTATGTTTACACAGTTTTGTACATCGGTAAAGGATGGAATGGAATATAAAAAATCCTCCCAAAAGTTTCTCTTCCCCTTTTACGGTCCTTCTTGTCTTCCTTTGCTTCTTGTCGTCTTTCAAATATGATTATTATGACATGACAAATTCTTCTTTATTTTTGGCATTAAGATGTCAAGGGAGGGAGTCCCCATTCAGTGTAACCTTTTACCTGCACTCACCTAAGAGACTTGGATCCATCTTATATGTCCGTGACTTGAACCGCATAAATAAAGATATATTGAACCCGTGACCTTATACGATCTCAGCATAACATCGTTCAATATTCTGAACGCTTGCCATCTTTAGTACAGCATGAAGCTCTAAGAAATTAACAAAGATGTGGTGGTCCAACCACTAAATTTCATGTTTTGGCTGCAAACTTGGTCATACAGTAGCAATTCCCATTAGTACCTTACATTAAAACATCTAAGTGAACCTTAAATCATATTCTGATATCATCATTTTCAACAGCAACCCCATTTGCAACTGAAACCGGTAGCTGCTGGGTTTTGGCTTTCGCGTTGACGCATTCTTGCGACGGGGTCGAGTAGTCCTTGGCTTTGCCCCATACCACCGAATAGAGACCGATTGCGATGGCGATTCCTCCGATGATGCTGCTCGTCCGATGTACCGGGATTCGGTGCACAAATCAGTATAGAAATGAAATATCCCAAGAATGGATTTGAATCTGGATGCTGGAAATCAAGAAGAGTAGAGAGAAAGAGGGCATTACCTTCCGAGATAAAGCTGTTCGGACAAGATGAGGGAACCGAGGGCGGCGACGATGATCATGCACAGAGGATTGAAGGCCGTGACGAACACGGGACCCCTCGTCTTCATCACGATCCCTTGCACGTAGTACGTGACGCCGGAGCTAACTACGCCCTGGCACGGCGGAAGATATAAGTCAACTCGATTTTGAATGAAAGATTTTTCCATGTGCAGAGAGGCGCTTGCGACTTACGGTGTAAACCGAAGCAAGAAGCCGAGAGTCCCACCCGACTCTCCACGCGGCCGGGTGACGCTCCGCCACGAGCGCCACCGCCGCACTCTGCATCGCCCCCATCAAGCATATCAAGGATGACAGCGACAGCTCTGCCCGGTACTTCTTCACCGTGATAGACTGAGAAACAGAGGAAGAAGAAGAAGAAGATGGAGAAAGAACGATGTTAAGTCTCGATTTATGTCATTTCTGGATGATTCGACTCGAATTCTGAGAAGAGCATGAAGACTTACTTGGACTATGAAGAAGGCGGACCAGGCACAACAGCCGATCAAGGTGAAAAGCGTGCCGGAGACCCAATGTTTCTCGGATGGGTCGGTGCCGGTTCCGCTTTTTGCCGTGTTGGTGGACCGGATCAGGTGGAACGAAGGTCCTTTGTACAGTGTCATCACCAATGCTCCGAGGAATGTCACGATTGTCCCGACGATCTTCGCAATCCCACGCGCCTCCTTGATTTTGACTTGTTCTAATCTAATCAATCAGGACAAGATATTGCCAATTCTTAGTATTTCTCAAGCTTATGTAAGTTCCGATTTTAATCCGGCGTCACACTTGCATAGTAAAAGATCTTGATTATGTGATCTGAGATTGAACACCAAAAATTATCTCACCGGAGCATCACGGCCATGACAAAGGTGACTGATGGAACTGCGTTCATGATGGCCGATGCGAACGATGCTGACGTGTATGTCATCCCCAGATACGTAAAGTTCTGATCAAGGATCGGCCTGCAATGTGCATAGTTGCGTAATGAGCTAACTTTAGTTTGCATTATCTTTTATAACCTTGAAGCCTGAGTGCAGCAGTTCGATTATGGGAGGCCCATGGAACATTTTGCAAGTCACAAGAACCGGTTAAGTCCAGGTTTTTGTTGGCATGCACAAGTAACTTGACTTTAATATTCATTTTACCTATGCCGTATTAAACTCCTTAGGCGATGGACGAAATTGGTCGATTTAATTTCAGCAAATTAAAAGATTTTTCCAAAACTTACTCAAGAAATCCCAATACAATGATCTGGAAGAAAATCGTGAATGTCATCTTCGGTCTGATATTCCTGTCATAGATAAACGAGATTGTTAACGTCCTGCTCCATCGCACCATTGGCTCAGCCCATTTGAAAGGCAAGAATCTTTCAAAAGTGAAAGTGTAGCATAGATTCATAACCCTTCCACAAGCTCGAGTAAAACAAAACTTTATAATTTCTCAATGGTCGACTAATGAGTGAATTACCGTCAAATTGCCTCCGAACCGTTAAATTTGAGAGCATCCTCTACTCATGAAAAACATATGATAGACAGAAGAAAATAACGATATTCATGAATTATATTTTTCGAGATTACCCACGTGCTTAAATGCCCACTTTTTGATATGTCCATGACTTGCCGGTTTTGAAATTGAATTTATGATGTACCTAGCATTGCTTTTGAACTCTCCACCTCCCCCGTGCACCAAGCATGCTTGTTTGGGACTAGTCAGTAAAAGCAAAATGCAGAGGAAAATCTTTGGATGCACGGGTGGACATACATATACAGGTACTACTATGGAGAGAGAAGGGACCTTTCAAGGACGAGAGCAAAGGGAGCAAGGACCAAAGCAGCAATGGCGTTGCGATACACGATGAGGACGTATCGGCTCATGCCGTTCTTTAGGGTTTGCGCGCTTATCACGTACGTCCCGGCCGTGCCGAACTGTAGACCTACCATTAGCAAGTATGGCTTCACCTTATTAAACACTCCACAACACACGCTCATGCTCTCGCTGCCCATCTCTCTCTCTCTCTCTCTGTCTCACACACACACACGCATAGAGTTGCAGTTGCAGATGCCAAAGGGGTATTTCTATCGGAAAGAGCAGATTGTAATGTGGCCAGTCCCCCTCTGTCTTAGCCTAGGAGGACAACTTCGCGTAGAACAATCTGATGTTCCGTGGCATTTTGTCTCACTTTTATGACATTGATGTGCGCAAGGAATCCGGGCCCATCATTTCCAACTCACTCGAGTTCCAGGTTCGGCTGGTTCTTTCTTATGCCCCCAACTTTACCATACCTTTGCTACTTAGGGCTTGTTTAATAACCATCCAAATAGGTCATGATTCTGATTTTTTATTTATGGGAATAGTTTTGAAACATAATCGTATTGGTAAAATTTTTATTCCCGGGAACAAATTCCTATTTTTTTGTTACTGAAAGTAAATTTGGAATATAATCAAGAATAAAAAAAAAAGTTGATTCTTGTTCTCGGGAATAAATCTAAGAATTAAGCCATTTTCTTCTTCTTCTTCTTCATCTACCGCCATCGCCGTGGTTGCCGTCCACTGCTGTCTACCACCCACTGTGGCCGGTCGCTGGTAATCGGTCCGGCGAGCTCACCGGAGGCAAGCCCAACCACCGACAAGGCTCGGCCTTGCTGGTGGTCAGGCGGGCCTTGCCTAGCCTCGATGAGGCCGCTTGGCCACCGGTGAGGCTTGGCCGACGAGAGCCAGCCTCGCCGAGGGCTGGCGACACTCCGGTGAGGTCACCGGTCGTCCCAAGGCTGGCGATCGGCCACCTTGAAGAAGAAGAAGAAAGGGAGGAAGAAAGGAAAAAAAGAAAAAAAAAAAAAAAAAAAGGAAAAAATTAATAAAATTATCTAAAAAATAAAAAAATGATTTGAAGTATGAATTTAAATTTTGCTATTTATAGAATACATATTTAATTATGTACTTTAATTTATTATTTAGTATTTATATTTATAGTTTATACTATAGTTTATTATTTACTATTTAATAAAAAATTGATTAGTTATTATGTTTATTACTTAGTATAAATATAATTAATCACTAGAATTTCTATAATTTGATAAAATTTTAGAATTGGAATATAAATTTTATGTAGTTACTAAATATGTTTATGTTCTTTTTTTATTCCATAATCAGAAATTTTGTAAAGTTACCAAACGCGTTCTTTTGCTTAGAAATTGTTCCCAGGAACAAAATAAAAAAAGAATCATTACTGATCAGAATCTGTTCCCAAGAACAGAATTATTACCAAACGCGCTTTTATCCTCCGCTCTATCGTTTGAAGTTTGCCATCATCGAGTCAATCAAATTGCGTACGTTTGGCGATTTCTCTTTTATCTTCTCACATATTAGTGTAAAAAACAAAACAAGTACCTTCACTTCTTTTTCATTTGGGTTAATATTATGAAAAATCACAAATTTATCCCATGCTAATTTTTTGACCACTAAAAACCTCAAATGAGTATTTTTGTTAAATTTTATCATCAAATTACTTAGTTGGATGACATTTGACAAGTGACAAGTATATCCATTTGGGATTTTATCCTTCATTTTTCGAATATATGCAATTTGTGGTTTTTTGTGACAAATGATAAATTGGTTATAAATGTACTAGTTTGAGATTTTTGGTAGTGAAAAGATTAGTACGAGATTTGTCACAGGTATATTATTTTAAAATATCTAGTAGTAAAAAAAAATTAATTTGAGATAAATTGTCATAAATGTATTAACTTAGAGTTTTCGTGATATTAACTCTTTTTATTTTGACAATAATTACTTGAGCCCCGCCCCTAATTGATGATGTTGTGCCATGCTGACCTGGAGAGACAAAGTAACACCCACGTCAGAATGGTCGCCGGTGTGGTGGTCTTCATCCACCTTACCGATCTCCAACCAGAATTAGGGAATAAATGCGAAAAGGGGACGCCATCTTCTTTAATTTTATAGAAGTCTTTTGATTTAAATATTTTCTTCGACCGGTCCACTTTGTGTACACCAAGTATTGAAAAATTCGAAAACCTTTTTCTTTCGAAAGTTATTTTGATGAAAACAAACGGAACCTAGATGATTATTATGACATTACAAATGATCCTATTTTTTTGGTGTTAAGGTGTCGAGTGAGGGAGTCTCCATTCAGCGTAACCTTTCACCTGCGCTCATCTAAAAGATTTGGTTCCATCTTATATATATTTGTGACTTGAACTGCATAAACAAAGACATGTCGAATCTGCGACTCCATACGATCTCAACATAACATCGTTCAATATTCTGAATGCTTGCCATATTTAGGACAGCCTGAAGCTCTAAGAAATCAAGAAAGATGTGGCGGTCCAACCACTAATTTTATGTTTTGGCAACAAACTTGATCATGCGGGAGCAGTTCCCATAGTGCCTAACATTGAAACATTAGAGCAAATTGCAACTCTGTATACATCTAAGTGAACCTTGAATCATTTCCTGATATCATCATTTTCAACAGCAACCTCATCTGCCACTGAAACCGGTAGCTTCTGGGTTTCAGCTTTCGGGTCGACGCATTCTTGCGACGGGGTCGAGTAGTCCTTGGCTTTGCCCCATACCACGGAATAGAGACCGATCGCGATGACAATTCCTCCGATGATGCTGGTCGTCCGACGTACGAGGAGAAATGAAATCCCAGAAATAGATTTAGATTTAGACGCTGGAAGTCGAGAAGAGTCAAGCGAAGAGGGCGTTACCTTCCGAGATAAAGCCGTTCGGACAGGATGAGGGAACTGAGGGCGGCGACGATGATCATGCACAGAGGATTGAAGGCCGTGACGAACACGGGACCCCTCGTCTTCATCACTATACCTTGCACGTAGTACGTGATCCCGGAGCTAACTACGCCCTGGCACGGCGGAAGATGTAAGTCAACTCGATTTTGAATGAAATATTTTTCCATGCGCAGAGAGGCGCTTGCGACTTACGGTGTAAACCGAAGCGAGAAGCCGAGAGTCCCACCCGACTCTCCACGCGGCCGGGTGACTCTCCGCTACGAGCGCCACTGCCGCGCTCTGCATCGCCCCCATCAAGCATATCAGCGCCGACAGCGATAGCTCCGCTGGGTACTTCTTCACCGTGATAGACTGAGAAATCGATTAGAGGAAGCAGGAGATGGAAGAAAGAACGAACTTAAGTTTCGATTTATGACATTTCGCAGACGATTTGATTCGAATTCTGAGAAGAGTATGAAAACTTACTTGGAGGTTGAAGAAGGCGGACCAGGCACAACAGCCGATCAAGATGAAAAGCGTGCCAGAGACCCAATGTTTCTCGGATGGGTCGGTGCCGGTTCCGCTTGCGGCCGTGTTGGCGGACCCAATCAAGTGGAACGAAGGGCCTTTGTACAGTGTCATCACCAATGCTCCGAGGAACGTCACGATCGTCCCGACGATCTTCGCAATCCCACGTGTCTCCTTGATTTTGACTCGCTCTAATCTAATCAATCAGGACAAGATATTGCCAATTCTTAGTATTTCTCAAGCTTATGTAAGTTCCAATTTTAATCCCGCTTCACACTTGCATAGTAAAAGATCTTGATTAGGTGATCTGAGATTGAACACCAAAAATTATCTCACCGGAGCATCACGGCCATGACAAAGGTGACTGATGGAACTGCGTTCATGATGGCCGATGCGAACGATGCTGACGTGTATGTCATCCCCAGATACGTAAAGTTCTGATCAAGGATCGGCCTGCAATGTGCATAGTTGCATAATCAGCTAACTTTAGTTTGCATTATCTTTTATAACCTTGAAGCCTGAGTGCAGCAGTTCGATTATAGGAGGCCCATGGAACATTTTGCCAGTCACAAAGAACCGGTTAAGTCCAGATTTTTGTTGGCATGCCCAAGTAACTTGACTTTAATAGGCATTTTACTTATGCCATATTAAAGTCCTTAGGCGATGGATGAAATTGGTCGATTTAATTTTGGTGAATTAAAAGATCTTTCCAAAACTTACTCGAGAAATCCCAACACAATGATCTGGAAGAAAATTGAGAATGTCATCTTTGGTCTGATCTTCCTGTCACAGATAAATGAGATCGTTAGTGTCCTACTACATCACACCATAGGCTCAGTCCATTTGAAAGGCAAAAATCTTTCAAAAGTAAAAGCATGGCATAGACTCATAACCCTTCTAGGAGCTCGAGTAAAATGAAACTTCATAATTTCTCTACAAGTGATTGACTAATGAGTGAATTACTGTTAAATTACCTCCGAACCGTTAAATTTGAGAGCGCTCTCTACTCATGAAGAACATATGACAGATAAAAAAACGATATGCGTGAATTATATATTTCATGATTACCCACGTGCTTAAATGCCCACTTTTTGATATGTCTATGACTTGCCGGTTTTGGGATTAAATTATGATGCACCTAGCATTGCTTTTGAACTCTCCACCTCCCCCGTGCACAAAAGCATGCTTGTTTGGAACTAGTTAGTAAAAGCAAAATGGAGAGGAGAATCTTTGGATGCACGAGGGGATATATAGATATGGTTAATACTACTATGGAGAGAGAAGGGACCTTTCAAGGACGAGAGCAAAGGGAGCGAGGACCAAAGCAGCAATGGCGTTGCGATACACGATGAGGACGTATCGGCTCATGCCGTTCTTCAGGGTTTGCGCGCTTATCACGTACATCCCGGCTGAGCCGAACTGTAGACCTACCATTAGCAAGTATGGCTTCACCTTATTAAACACTCCACAACACATGCTCATGCTCTCGCCGCCCATCTCTCTCTCTCGTTCACTCGCTCTCTCTCGATTGATTTCGTGTGCGAATGGAAAGGTCGACGGGAGTGCCTCCTTATAGATGGGAAAAAGGGCAATACAAACGATTCATGCTGTTATCTATTTTCTTAGATGACCATTGCCAAATGCATCTCGTAATGCTTGCTTTGGTCACCAATCACCATTGCATTAACCTTTTGATGAGTGCCCCCCCCTTTTTGGCGGTTCATAATATTTTATGTGTTGTTTTATGAGGTCCAAAAAGCATTTCAGGTGTTGGCGGGTGAAAATGATGAGTTGGAGGAATGAGTCTACAAGAGCGACGGCCAAGGTTTATTTTACCCGCAAAATTCACCACATATGGATGTACATCATTAAGGCATGAAACATGTTTACTTTAGATTTCCCATTGACTACCAGTACTTCTATTTGATTGGGCCAACGAATCTCCCCACAGATGTTTTTGCATATATCAGCCTGTACACGTGGATTGCATAAGCAATAATTAGATGCATGCATGGAAGAGGGACCTGCTTTCATATGGTTGTGGTTTCCTCCGATATATGCACATTTGAATCACGTTAAAAAGTTTAATATCATAAAATTGATATAACGTAGAATAATTAATATATTTTAGTTGGTTCATAATTCATTGATGCCTTAGAGTATAGGTGAGTCCAGTTGAATATGTTAATGGGCTTAGACTTGAGTTCCCTCTTGATGATTTGGCTTTTGTTGCCCGTCCCAACACTTAATTAGGATGAGAGAGAGAGAGAGAGAGAGAGAGAGAGAGAGAGAGAGAGAGAGAGAGATTGTGATGGTGACTGTTATTCTAAAAAACTGGTGGTGACTATTATTAGAAAGGGAGAGATTGTGATGGTGACTGTTATTCTAAAAAACTGGTACTAGTCTTGTGGCGATGATAAGTGATGATAATAATCTAAGGAGTTGTTTTGGGTGAGTAAAATGAGAGGCAATCCAATCTAGTGTGAGTTGTTCTGGGTGAGTAAAAGGAGAGACAATCTAATGTATATGTGACGATCGAATCAGTTCCACGTCAGCCAAGCCTAAAAAAGAGTTTATTGAGTAGACACATAATGGTGGCCATCGGGGATGGATCTTCTTTTTGAATAATATCACAAGATCTCACTTTTCTTATGTGGGACTTGAAGTGTCAAAAACTCTCCCATAAACTGCTTACGTTCTCGTTAGTGTTGTTTGTATCACCTGGCGATATATTGAAATGCACCTGTGAGTTGTGTTAGAAAAGTCCTATTTTAGAAAATTGGTGTGGTGTGGAGTAACTAATATATTTTAGTTGGTCAATAACTTATTGGTTTTAGCTTTTGTGTGAATGTGGGTCCAACTAGATATGTTGACAAATTCTGACATGAGCTCATTCTTTGTAATCTTTCTAATTCTCAGAGCCGATGGTCAATTAGTGGTCAAATCCCATGTGTATTGGTATTTGGTGAATATCATGAATCACACATTTTCTGGGCAGCCTTCATGGTGAAAGAGTCTAGGTGGTGAAGGTGAGCATTGTAGTATAACAATGTGCTCTCAATGACATCCTTCATGGTTTGGTTTGGAAAAAGAGACCAAGGATGAAGGTGGGTATTATAGTTGTTGTAGTCCTCACAAGGTAACAAAAGTAGAGATTCAAGTTGACACATATCTAAAAGGAAATATGAATTAAGGGCAGACCTTTTACTATGCTTAGATGTGGAAAGGAGATGGTTGATATGCATATGTGAGTTGTGTTAGAAAAATACCACATCAAAGAATATATGTGGTGTGGAGTAACTAATATTTCCTAGTTGGCTGATGACTCATTGGTTGGAGTTTTTGAGCAAAAGTAAGTACGGCTATATATGTTGATGAATTCAAACTTGGGCTCTCTATTGGCTATCTCCTTAGGTGAAGGTATCCGAATTATGTTATGCAACTGAACACGACAATCACCCTATTCAATGTTGTTGCCCCATTTGCCAACTTAGAAGTACTTTAGGAGTTGCACCTCGTTCAAACCCTCTTAACCTAGCGGTCATTCCTTACCCTCATCGAGTCTGTTCAAGAATCACATATCTACCGAAAGAGGTCCTTCCATGACATCAATCAATTAATTTCACATGGGCTAAACTCCCATAAATAATGCTCAAAATAATCGCGTAAGGTGATGACCATTTGAGATTGGACCAAACTTGCGAAAAATCTCACCCTTTTGACATAGAATTTCAGTTGCCAAAGTAAATTTAAGACCTTTTTTTTGGGGGTCAGAATTTAAGACCATTTAGATAACGGAGTGTTAAGAAGCACGTGGAAGCAGAGCTCGTGGAAGTAGAGTCTGCACAAGCACACTCTATTGATGCTGCTGTTTCATCAAAGAAAAGGAATGAAGATGCTGCTGCTATAACGGAGATCAGAAGTAGTGAAGTAAGCAGTGAGTCGTCAGCCATGTTAGTCACATGTGTACGTGATGTTACTGGCTCAACTAAGAGGAATGGAGTCGGTGGCACAACTTCCAGCTCCACTTGTCCAATTATGAATGGAGCTTTATTACCGAAGAACCGTTATTCTGTTTTACAGATTTAACAAAATAAGCAAAGGATTGTTATTGTTTTTTTGTTGGTTCTATTTTTAGTTTTGTTTTCTCTTTGTTTTAGATCATGTAATATACATAAGAGAAAAAGAGGCATGAAGAGCTGTGCTCTCAGACAAATGTTTCTTCTTTCACTCGTTGAATACAGAGAAGAGAGAATCCAAAACTCTTCATCTTTCTCTTCCTTTCATTCTGCTCACCTTCACATGGTATCAGAGCCTACCTGAGTTACACATGCACTCGCCCTACAACAAAATTTACCAACAAAAGCCAAGTTATGAACATCTAAGGGTCTTTGTTGGAATATCTAAGGGTGTGATAAAGTTACCTTGTGTGGATTTGAAGGAAGTTGTGTGGAACATCCTGAGTTTGATCATCAGGTTGGAAACTTCACATGAGGTACAAACACTACTTAATCGCTTCACACAAAAATTAGTAGCTAGAGAATTTGAACTAAGAGGGAAGTTACAAGCTTGCCAGAAATGAGATCGAACATTATCTGTTTACCTCAGGGAATATAAATCAATTTGTGATCAGCTTAATGCAATTGGGAAGCCTATAGATGAGATAACTAAGATGTTTGGTGTTCTGGAGGGGTTAGGATCAGAATATGAAAGTTTCAGAACTACCATGTATTGCTTGAAACCTCAACTAGACTATGATGAAGTAATCTCTCAACTTGAAAGGTTCGGAAGTGGGTTGCAAACCTATTCCGCAAGCCAATACAATCCTAATCTAGCCTACTATGGACAAAGAAAGTCTGAAGTTCTGCAGAATTATGGTTTCGGAAGTCAAAAAGATAGTAATTGTGGTTATGGCAGAGGACGTGCAATGAACAATAGGAATCGTGATTATGGTTATTCTGGAAGAAGTCAAAATTATAGGCTAAATAACTTGAATCAGAATCAGAAGGATTAGTGTTTTAAGCAGTCAAATAATTGGTCTAGCACTGGACAGGGATTTCGACCATATGCAAGTTCTTCCCAAGGTATCAAGCTACCAAATCATATCCATCCCAAAGCTTAACATCTAACAAATATGTGCAGGATGAGAAAACAACAAATAATGTCCCTTTGGAGTGTCAAATCTGTAAACGTCCAGGACATGATGCACTTCGTTGCTGGTATCACTTCGATAACTCATATTAGGCTGAAGAGATTCCAACTGCCTTAGCAGCAATGCATCTTGAGGATTCACAAGGCAATGAATGGTATCTAGACACTGGTGTGATGGCTCATATCATTGCAGATTCGGATATTCTTCATAACTCTTCTAAGTACAATGTGACTGATACAGTTATGATAGGAAATGGTTCATGCCTATCCATTGCTTATATTGGTGATGCTTTATCACATACATAAGTCAATTCTTTACCTCTAAATGATGTGTTGATAGTCCCTGAAATCAAGAAAAATCTTCTCTTAGTTTCAAAACTAGCAGATGATTATCCTTACTCATTTGTTTTTGATAAAAATGGGGTCTATATAAAGGACAATCACACCAATACAATAGTGAGGCTCGGAAGGAAAGTTAGAGGACTCTACCGAGTGGATCCACAAACCACAGAAGCCTTCTTCACTCAAATACAGAAAGCTGTAGGAGAAGATGTGTGGCACCAGCGGTTAGCTCACACTAACTTAAAAACATTGAAGTATTTGCAGAATCAACACTTAATTCATTGCAATACAAGAACTCAAACTATATGTAGAAGCTGTCAAATTGCGAAGAGTTTTGCATTACCAGTTCCCTTATTAGAATCTGCATCTACTATTCCTTTAGAAAAGATACACTGTGAAGTTTTGGGTCCTTCACCAGTTAAGTCATTTCAGAATTTTAAATACTATGTCATCTTTGTGGACAACTTTTCTCGTTACAATTGGATTTATCTAATGAAATTGAAGTAAGACTTTTATGACATCTTTGTCATGTTCCAGAAACAAGTAGAGAATCAATTTGATTGTAGAATCAAAATTTTTGAATGTGATAGTGGAGGAGAATTCACTAGCAATAAGTTTTAGAGTCACTTACAACATTGTGGCATCAAACAATATGTTTCCTATCCTTATACACCAGAACGTAACGGGATCTTTGAAAGGAAACATCGCTATGTGGTTGAGTTAGGCCTAGCTATGCTCTATCATGCTAGAGTTCCACTCAAGTATTGGGTGGATGCCTTCATGATAGCCAACTACATTGTCAATTTACTTCCCACACCAAAGTTACACATGCACTCACCATACAACAAATTTACCAACAAAAGCCAAGTTATGAACATCTAAGGGTCTTTGGATGTGCATGTTACCCCTATCTTAGACCATATGCACAACATAAATTGATCCACGATCACTCACATCTGTATTTCTGGGATACATTGAACACCATAAAGGATATCGTTGTTTTCTGCCTACTAATGGTCATATATATATATCAGTCGACATGTGGTGTTTGATGAAAGTTTCTTTCCTTTCACTAAGAAACTAACAACAGAGTACAGTCAATTTATTGCTTTATATCAATAGTGGATAGAAGAAATTAATCTTCTAGACTCCACAAGTGCAGAACAAGTGAGGTGTCACTCAAATGAACATATAGGACATTTACAAGATAGTGGAATTTTGGAAGCTGGCCACACCAACATGTCATATCCTGTTATAATGTCACAAAATTCATCTCTCTTATAGTCGCAGTCTAACTAAGCTTCTGGAGAAACAAGCAGATCTTATTCAAATAGCTGAAACACCAGCTGAAATCATTACTGATCAAACACAACTAAATTCTCCACCTAACACACAAGGTACACTCTCTGTTCACCCTATGCAAACTCGACTAAATTCTGGGATTGTAAAGCCAAATCCTAGATATGCATGTTTGGCTGAATATAGAGTTCCTCTTGAACCGTGATCAGTTAAGTCAACCTTGGCAGATGAAGGCTAGAATAAAGCAATGCAGGATGAAATGGATGCTCTGTACAAAAACCAGACATGGGTATTAGTTCCCCGAACTAACCAAATGAATGTCATAGGTTGTAAATGGGTGTTTAAAACTAAGCTAGCACTTGATGGGAGTCTTGACAGATTAAAGGCTCGGTTAGTGGCTAAAGGGTTTCATCAAGAAGAGGGAGTTGATTTCACAGAAACATTCAATCATGTTGTTAAACATGCCACTATTCGCATAGTACTCTCTATGGCAATGATGAAGCATTGGTCAATACATCAACTTGATGTTAAAAATGCCTTCCTACATGGAACATTAAATGAGACAGTGTATATGGAGCAGCCGCCTGGTTTTACACATCCTCAAAAATCTCAATATGTATGTCTTCTCAAGAAATCTTTATATGGTCTTCGTCAAGCATCGCGTGCTTGGTTAGACAAGTTTAGCAATTTTTTTCTTGAAACTGGTTTCTTCTGCAGTACAACTGATCCTTCACTCTTTGTATTTCATGATGGATTAGATACAGTGCTTTTGCTGCTCTATGTAGATGGTATTGTGTTGATTGGCAGCTCAGATTAGCTACTAGCTAAACTAATCAAGTTGCTAAGTCTTCACTTCCACATGAAAGATCTTGGGTGCCTTCACTATTTCGTAGGTATTGAAGCCAAATGCATCTCTCAAGATCTCTTTTTGTGCCAAACCAAGTATGCTCTTGATCTTCTTACCAGAGCTAACATGAAATAGTGTAAACCTATCTCAACTCCTTTGTCCTTGAGATCAGCCACCATGACAAATGATGACATACCCCTGGCCAACCCACTTGAGTACAGAAGTCTAGTTGGTGGTCTCCAAAATCTAACAATAACTCGACCTGATCTCGCTTATGCAACAAATCTGTTGTGTCAGAAAATGCAGCAGCCAACACTTGGAGATCTTCATAGGCTAAAAAGGGTTCTTCGCTATGTTAAAGGAACTGTTTATCTTGGTTTTTTATTCATTCTAACAGTTCAATGACCTTATATAGATTTTCCGATGCTGATTGGGCTGGATGTGTTGCTACCAGGCGCTCAACTACTGGTTTCTGCATTTATCTTGGTTCTAATCTCATTTCCTGGTCAGCTAAGAGACAACCTACTGTGTCTCGTTCCTCCACAGAAGCTGAGTATCGAGCACTTGCATCTACTACTGCTGATCTTACATGGATCAGCTTTGTTCTTCGTGACATTGGTCTATGTCTTTCTGCACCAACACTTTTGTTTTGTGACAATTAGTCTGCTATTTCTCTTACTGCCAATCCTATCTTACATGCTCGCACTAAACATATTGAAGTGGACTTCCACTTTGTTCGGGAAAAAGTTTCATCAGGCTCTCTAAGTGTTCGTTATGTTCCTAGCACTCAATAGCTTGCTGATATCTTTACTAAATCATTGTCCCGTTTGGCTCACTCTTCGAACCAAATTGGGTGGGCTGTCGATCCCTTCCCAATTTGCGGGGGGATGTTAAGAATCATGTGGAAGCAAGGTTCATGGAAGCAGAGTTTGCACAAGCACACTCTATTGATGCTGCTGTTTCATCAAAGAAAAGGAATGAAGATGCTGCTGCTACAACGAAGATCAGAAGTAGCGAAGTAAGCAGTGAGTCGTCAGCCATGTTAGTCACACGTGTACATGATGTTACTGGCTCAACTAGGAGGAATGGAGTCGGTGGCACAACTTCCAGCTCCACTCGTCCAATTATGATTGGAGCTTTATTACTGAAGAACCGTCATTCTGTTTTGCAGATTTAACAGAATAAGCAACATATTGTTTTTCTGTTGGTTCTATTTTTAGTTATGTTTTCTTCTTCGTTTTAGATCATGTAATATACATAAGAGAAAAAGAGGAATGAAGAGCTGTGCTCTCAGACAAATGTTTCTTCTTTCACTCGTTGAATACAGAGAAGAGAGAATCCAAAACTCTTCATCTTTCTCTTCCTTTCATTCTGCTCACCTTCACAGGGAGATGGGTCCAAAATTTGAAATAGGTCTCCCCTCCCCATTTAGTTCACTTTAGCCTTACCCAAGGGCTAATATGCGTTGACGCCACACGAAAGTGCTTTGAGATTTATACGCAAATAATTACCTGATCACACTTCTTTTAGTGAAATAATTTGCCGATGGCCGTGCATGTGCTAAACGAAATTTTTAATCAAGGTTACATCTTTCTTGAAATGGGACACATAAACATACTCCATTCACGGTCCTCTATCAGGAATTTGCGATGTGAGGGACATGATGATTCTTGAATGCACCTCCACGTCGACGTGTTGAATTTCTCATGTGGAAATGGCCGAAAAGAGAAGAGAAGTTGAAATTTTTTCATCGTCGGGAAGAAGAAAGAAGACCGACTGAAACGAAATGAGGTCTTCTTTTTTTATTCCTTTTGGGGCCAAATTATTTCTTATAAAAAAGCTCATCTTGTTGGAAGTTTCTCCGACAGCGCAATACTGCTAGATCAGTCCACTCAGCTTTACACTATGAATAAAATATATCAAAAGGAAGCAATCATGCATTGACATATTACAATTTGCTCGAGCAAGTAGCGAGGACTACTATAATATAACTTAGAAAAGAAAAGGAAAGGAAAGAAAATACTCCAATTTTTTTAAAGTGGTTTTTCGTGAATCTTGAAAAAGGTTTTCAATCTAAAGAAGAAGAAGATATCGATAGAAATGGGGTGCACGACAAGCGCAGAGCCCCCACTCCCAGTGCTTTGCCATGTCCTCCGGCACTCGAGGCCAATGCTCATCCCTTTAAGTGAGCTCTATTATTGCATTAGTATCCAGGTTGAAGAAGGAGATTCTCTATCTCTCCTTTTCCTTTTAATAAAGAAGAAATTTCAATATTGTAATTCTGAATTTTATGATACTATCCTCATCGCAACGTGATAATCATAAAGTTAGTAATCAAGGGATAAAAGAGAAAAAAAAAAAGATCGCTTATGATCTAAACTAGCTTGTGCCTTGTGCTGACCAGTAGGTTCGGAGGGCACCATGATCAGCTGTTGCGAAGATAAAACTGGACGTCAATAAGATTGACGGGCCAATGACAAATTGCCACGAAGCGGGGGGATCGCAGCCGACTCAGGCCAAGTTGCAATTCTTTGTTTGAGCTTGCCACATTTGGAGGTCTCACCCTGTTTCCAAGTCTCCAAAGTCCATACAGCTTCGCTACAGTTAAGTTTATCCAACAACAAAACAAGGTTTAGACAAACGATAAATTAGTGGAAGTGAATTGATTTAACTTGGTTTTCAAATGGCAGAATTCCACAAAACCATGACCTCCTGAATGGATCATGTGTCTCAACTTACAGATCAGTCTGTCCAAATTTGAGTGAAGCAGATCACCTGGCTTTAATGAATTGACAAACGAGAACTCATCAAATCGATTAGTTTTTTAGGCTACAGGAGCTCATAGATTTTTACATGCATGGTTTGGATAAGGTGGGTTTACTAGTGGGACCTGCCTAACTTAGGAAGCGATCTAACTTGACTATGCGTGTGAATTGGGCTCAATGACGCTTGAGATATTGTTCCTTGGTGCACCGGGTGATGTCCTGTCTTGAAGTCCATGTCCGGGTTCCATGGTTTGATTGCCTCTCATTCAGCAAGCACGACCTCGACAGAGATGGCGTGACGTTGCCCCTTCTTTGTTTTATAAATTGTTATCATTCCACGGTAATAATTTATCCGTAAGTGATTGCTCTATTCTCCTTTCACTAAAATAATTCGTGGTGATTAACGTAAGACGCTACCATAGTGTATGTGCACGACATCCTATCAAAAGCAATATTACCGCAATAAGAAGTACAAGCCTAGCGTCGTGCTTGACTAAATGACTTCCTTTCATGTCAAGCACAACATATATAGGGTTACCCTTTTTCTTTTTCTTTTTTTTCTTTTTTAATTTTTTGTGGTCGAAAGGTTTACCTTCTTTAACAAAATAGTGATTATAAAGGAAAGTTATAACCTTCTTTATGAGATAGTGATTACAAAGGCAAATTACAAATAAAGTTTTAAATATATTGTATTTGTACCTATTCAGTTCTAAACCTTCCGATTTGATTAATTCAATCTTAAACTTTTGATCATTTGCCAATGTAGTTTATTTGATCAATTTTGGCTGAAAATATTTGACATGAATACTTGCCATCTTACATGATATGATCAAAACTGATGGGGATAATTTGTGAAAATTTTTCTAATTTTTTTCTTTTGTTTTTTTCCCTTTTCTTTTTGCTAGTGTCTAGTCATTGGTCTCACCCAGGTGAGGGTGAGGGTCGGCGAGGATGACCCTTGCCCAAGTGTTGCCTAATGCCTTGCTTGTGGCCAGCAAGGATGACCCTCACCCAAGCGAGGCCAACAACCAGCCATTCGTGAAAAGAAAAGGGAAAGAATGAATAAAGAAAAGAAGAAGAAGAAAAAAACCAAACATTATTAAAAAAATATACAAATTATTAAAGTTAGGGCCAGTTGTCTCACATATGATGACCAATGTCCACATTAGCAGTTTTCAGCCAAAATTGCCCAAATAAACTATATTGGCAAGTCGTCAAAAGATTTAAAATTGAATTAATCAAATCAAAATGTTTAAAGCTAAATTGATATAAGTGTAATAGGTTTAAGAAATTTTTGGTAATTTTTTTGTTATTATAATGCTAGTAATGAGGTCGTGATTTTTTTTTTTTTTTTTTGGGCGAGGGGTAGCCTCGTGGTCTAATTGGCATGGATTGTTTATTTTACGTTGTCAATTTAACTATAAACCTTTTGACCAAATGCCAATACAATAGGCGTAGGACTTTTCTGACACTTTTCCCATTACTGATTTTGCATGCAAAATTAGATTCTGAAATTACACGCGGCAACGCATCATTTGGATGGCATTTCTAATGCAAAACTAGCTCCTAGAATTACGTCCATTTACGAATAAGAGGAGAGTGGGGTTTTTGGGTTGAACGCAATCTTGTCTTCTCTCCTGATGGAGATCGACGATCAACGCTGCAACTGCAAATATCTGCCCGTCTTCCAATATCCGAACGAAGACGGAATGGAGTGCGAGCCCCACGCAAAAGAAGCGAAGTGCATACTTGCGCAACATCTGCTTTAGACAAAAAGCGATCTCGTTCTTGTTTCTTTTCGGGTCGAGGCGATGGCGCAAGAATCTTGAAGGACTGTGCCAACCATTCCTGGAGTTGCCGGCGGCTTGAAACGACGTGCTGCTGTTGTTTCGAGTGCACGATGCCCTTTGTCTCGGCCCAAAAAAGAAGGGGAAAAAAGAAAGGAAAAGAATGCGCATTATGTCGAGTGGTGTAGGACGAAGAGTTATGCGATTATTAAGCCGGAACCAAGCTGCCAAAAGCAGCTTCTTTTCCTGGAAGAGGACCAAGATAAGAAGACTTCTTCCTTTTTTATTAGGCATTCTCTTTTCATCCGACGTTTATGCTTTTGGGAGATAGAATAGAGGAGGATAGCGTATAGGATCATGTCGAAAGTATTCTATCACGATAAGAATCTCTCCAAATAAATCGAAACGTTTGATCTACCTCTTCAATTGACGTGTCAAGCGGGTCAAGCGTGACCCACTCAAAATGTTCAATTTGCGTATCAAATACACACATGCACATATACACGTAAACTACCTTGCTGTTCGCATGCATCTAGTCAGGCTCCACCCACATGGTGACGTAAGTGATCTCGGAGATTAATATGAGTGGATGATACTATGATTTCAATACAAGATCTGCTTGATCCAAACCCCTTTAACCACTGGGGAGTTATGTTGTGGGTTCACCCTACTAAGAAATTTAAAACTATAAACTCGACCTTAGAGCCCAGAAGTTCAAAATTCAGTTCCCATTTCAATGATGAGCAAAATAACAATAGGCTAGGAAGACAATTCTAAGATCACTTAAACAATATAACAACTTTTCTTGTGGCCTTAGTTCTTAATTATGGATGCTTAGATTTCTACGGGAAAGTGCATACCAATTTTCTTCTTGTTTGGTTTTATCATCTAAGAGTTTCTTTAATGTAGAGCTTGGACACTTGAGATCTAACTTGAGCTTAGGTCCTCGCCACATGCTTAGATAGTCAACAGATTTCTTTTAAAAGTTAAGGGAGAATTTCATCTTGGCGATAAAAAATGTCACTATCCCTTGACCTATTTGCATGTTAAGTTAGCAAGCACGGACTCCCAAGCTTGTCCCACTGCCTTAAGGCTTACGATGTGTCAAATTTACTCTAAATGGATGTGGCATCAAGCTACAGTCTCAAAGACATTCTGTCATTTCATGGCCCAGAGTGAAAGGACGAATCGCCAAATCCTTCCTCTCCTACCCCCTTGGAACACATCCTTCCGATGTTCTTGTTTGGTGCACCAGATAAAAGGTCAATAGCTCATGTTGATCTGCCTCGGGTGATCTTGGGAACTCGTGGGACTGAGCCCGATGACAATTTCACATGTTCCTCCAATTAAATACTCGTCTGTGATTCCAAATGACTGGTGTTGACATGGGAAGACATTAATATTCTTATCCAAGAAACTATTGGTCAGGCATGTACATCCCCCCACATCATCAGAAAACTCGACTAACACAGCTAGTTATATTCAGTAATATTTCGCCTTTTTCCATCTAGATTTCTCTGTAACTTGAGATAGTTACAACATGTGAAACTTTTAATGAAAAGCGATTCGGAACAGTGCAACATAATAGCGATCTCAGTAGGTTCTGTAAATGTGACGTTATGCACAGTATTAAATCACATCAATTTTTTCAACCAGAAACAACTTCTGGAAGACACAGAAATCCCAGAAGAAAAGGACAACCTTGAAGTGAATTGTTGCTGCTAATGACACTTCCCACTTATTATGCGGTTGTTCTTAGTTAAAATGTACGTACAACTGATTGCAAAGCGAGAGTCTGTAGAAGAATTTACATTTAATGAAACATTTAGAATTTGAAAGAAAGAAAGCAGAACATTCATAATGCCGCAACCACCAATTCCTATCTGGGGATGAGGCAGCTGTTTGGGATTTTGTTGAGCTTACAATTGCAAAATGAGGAAGCAAATAAAGCTTCATCACGTATGATAAACAAGTTTACAGATTCTGATGCACTGATACTATCTGCTGTGAGTGTTGATAATTCTGTTACCCTATCCACGTAATTTGCTGTGCATTCTAAAACTAGCACGGAATATGATATCTTCTATTGTAGCCCATCCTACCCAAAGCCAGATTTGTTGTAAAAAAGAATCCTAATATTCAACGTAAAACTCGAGGCAAAAGGCAGAGGAACCCTTCAGTTTGTGTTCACTTTACAACATTTGTGAACCATACAAGACGAAATGCAGGATCTAGATAAGCTTCTTCCTCTCGAAGAAACGCTTCAAGTGCAACAACTGTAAAACTGAAACCACAATACAGACGCCAAGGGACATCATACTGAACCATGCAACTCTGGCGTTGGTTTTTTCACTTACTTCCCTCATTTCTGCTTCCCTAGACATATAGCCATTCCCAAAAAAAAAAAAAGTTAAAACTTGCATATTCTCACCCAACAAGGAAAGAAGAAACTCAATTGTTAATGATATGATCATATTCTTGTTATAGATGCTCTACCCTCTTCTGATATTATGTTCTTCATAAAGTCAAGCTTTAAGGACTCGAGGGTAGTACAACAGAAATGCATCCAAGCAAGAAATAAAATCACTCATTTATCTCATTAATATCCTGTAGAGAAAGCAAATTACCTGTTTTTCAAAAAAATCAGATTGTCACGTATGGCTTGCACGGCTCCTTCAAGTTTCAGCAACTCCAGTTCTATGCCCTACGGGTTATAGGTTGAACACGTTATGAAAGAAAATAAAGGATTAATCTAATCTCCAAGACACAGAGATAAGTATAATATTTCCCATATTTGACCTGAATCTTTTCCTTTTTTGCAACTGACTCCCAATCCTTAGCTGCGATTCCAATTTTCCAGTCAAGGCCAATAGTCAATCCAGCACCTTCTTGATGTTCTCCACCAATCCAGAAACATGCCAAGTAGTTCCCAGCCTCAGAGGTTGTAAATGCAAACTGACCGTGGGTCACATTTTCATTGTGGTGAAGATTGTTTCCATAAGGAGATGTCACCTGGAAGATGGGGGAAAGAGAGGAATTGGTTGACATCAGCTCCAAAAAACTGTGTCTATCGGAGAAAATGCAAATATACATACTTTGTGAGAACTAGAGATCGGATTGGAGAGAAAAACCATGTGTATTATGTAGAAACACACATGTATTTTTTTTTTTTTAGAACTATATTCACATGTTACAGAATAGGAAACCCAAGATTACAACATATTATAGTATTAATATACACTTCTACTATGACAACGTTTCCTATTCCTAACAGGCTTAAATAGGTGCTTTTGCATCAGCTTTGCTTATTTGAGAACTGGAAATCAGCAGGCTTGGTTAAACAAGTTAGTTATTTGAAACACAATATTGAGTAGTTTTATTTTAGTGATGTTGACATGGAACTCTTGAAGAAACAAATGGTCTGATCATTTCTAGCATGTAAAATATGTCAACATCCTTATATCAGACCACAAGATGGTTTAAATAAAGCAAATTATATTGTCATATCCATCAAGTGCTATATGAACCAAAAAGTGGTTGCAAAGCCTGAATATCCTTGGTCTCGAGGTAGGATGTGACTGTTAGTGCCACTGAAAAAGGATATGATGACTTTACAAAGCAGCATAGCTGAGCTTTGCTTGCCTGCCTATATATAATAAGGGAGAGGACAAACAGTTCCCCATTTTATCATGGTTTTTTGGATCAAGTGTTTCTGATTCTGCAGTATGCTCCTGCAACAACTTTAGCAGGGTATGTGTAATATTCTAATGCTACAGAAACAATGTCTCACTGAAACTCAACTGAGATCTCTAACACCTTAAATTACAGTTGTATCCTGCACACACAGGAAATGTGACAATAATTTTCTAGTATATAACTTAAACAAGCAAGTTACATCTGTGGGAAATCATTTTGCCCAGCGGCACACCTCGAGTCCTTACAAATCATACTTTTTTTGGGTAGATCTTACTCAAGAAATGCTAATTTGAGTAATTTATTTGGCACCCAAAAGGAAACACTACATCGATTTTCTCACGGGAAAACTGTAGTCAGATTTGCACAAGCACAACTAATCTTCTATTGTTTGATATTCTGCTGCCAACTGCAATTCCCAATCATCAAAGATTAAAACAAACTCAACAACCTAACTTATCATACCCCTCAGGCTCAGCCACGGAGAGACAGTGTGTGTCCGTCGCCTACTTATCAGTTATCAGTAGCAAATACAGATAGCTCCAAAATTGAACTTTTAGAGTTTGACTGACGGGCACTATCTGAATTGCCCCCGACCATGGATCAAAAGAATCTTTCTCATGAAAGGATCCCAAGCCTAGTAGATCCATCTCTGAACTTCCACTCTAGTAGGAGCCCCCCTCCCAGTTGGAATTCTGTCCCTTGTACCATACCTTGAAGCAATGACATGCCCCATAGAATTTTATTTTTTGTTTCCTCTAATAGTCTCCACAATTATCCCATAAAAAAGACCATATTAAAATGGACACAAGATCTAACTACAAAACCTCCCATATTTATTGGCATTTTCACAATTAAATGGTGGGGGACTTACGTTTGTAATTAAGTGTAGGCAAACTAAAATCCTAAAAGTATTGATTCAGGTAAGTGCCACTAGTGAAAAGTTGGGAGCACCAAAATAAGAACTGATGTGTCCAAGTCAAACGCCCCAGTATGACAGTACATGAGCGATCCCTCCTGGACCTACTCAATGAGCAAGATTCATCCCAGAAGATGCGGAAAAAGAACATAGATTAGATGACTTTTCCGCTATCAAACAGTATAGTGAACTCAGAAGCATCAGAGTGAGACACTCAAAGAAGACAACAGGGAAAATGTCAAAAGACTGTCTATGAAGTTTCCATTTAATAATGTCCAAAATAACATTGAATTGGCTCACGCATAGGTATAGATTCACAACAAGACTCCAGTGTACAAAAACAAGAAAGCAAGCTTAGTTGGCTTTGAAGTTAGCAGAGAATCACAGTTCTACACAAGCGGCAGAGAATCACAGTTCTACACAAGCGGCCAGATAGAATGGCAAGAAGCTGCAAATGTTGAGTCAATCAGAACTCAGAACCCAGATGCGTCCTCTTCTCGTAAATCAAATTCAACATACATCTATCCATCCATGTATCAAATTGAGAAGTACGCAAACAGAACGGTCACTTGCATAATTTGAGTTCCAAGTCACTAAAAAACTTCTCTTTCTATCTGAATGCAATGTGAGAGTGTGTGTGTGTGTGTGAGAGAGAGAGCAAGAGAATGACCCGAGAAGAAATAGTGGCAGTGTGGAGGTGGGCGTGCTCGTCGTCGACGATGTAGTAATCGGCCAGGACGACGACGCTGCTCTGGATCTCCTCGGAGACGCACTTGGTCCCCGAGCCCGGGATCGTCAACCACACAGCTTCCGCGACCGGCACGAGACGCCCGCTCCAGCTCAACAGCAAGGAAGCTGCTAAGAGAAGAATCGCTCCGGCGCGCCTCTCCGCCATCGCCCGAGAGACTCAGTCAACGAAGAAGAAGAAGAAGAAGGAGAAGAATCGAGGGTCGATGCTGGAGCAGGCGAAGCAGATCTACGGAGCTCCGCACCGCTCCCCGGTCGCTTCCTCTGCTTCTTCGCAAAGGTTCGGTTTTTAGTTGCGTCGGTAATTAAAGCAAGAGAGAGGAGAGAGGGCGCGTCGCCCGCACGCGCCCCAGAACTCGTCCACACGTGTCGTCCCTTCACTGGTCTGTCGCTTTTTCCGGCGCGTACGGACACGATTTCGGCCGACACGCGAATTGATGAAAAAGAAATGAAGAAGAAGCGCTCGCTCGGCCGCCGCCAACGCTGAAGCAAGCTCGACACCCAAGCTCGACTCCGACCTCCCCTCCGACACCGGAGGTTCTTCCCTCTGTCCGAACCGGCCGATCCGACGTCGTCGCTTAGCAGGTTTCCCTCTCTCTGTCTTTGATTCGTCAAGACTGGATTTTTATCCGATTGGTTCTTCCCGTCGCTGCCTGCGCGAAACGAAGTTCGAGCGGGTGCTCATCCGGTTCGACCTGGTACTTCACGATCATGGTGCTTGATGGGTTTTGGTCAGTTTCTCTGTTGCTGCGATCGGAAATGGTTGACGCTTTGTAGTCTGCCGCTGTCTGTGCTTATTATGTTGGTGTGCTTACATTACTCGAGGGTGTGGCATTAACTTCTTTCTCATTACATGCTAAGAAGCTGCAACTTGTGCAGGCTTCGGCTGTCTGAATCGAGCGCTGTTTCTGGTTCATAGCAGGTGAAATCCCTGTCCCAATTGGCGCGAATATATTCAGTTGCTCTCTGGACCTAGACTTCGGTGAATTTTTTTAGGATTTGAAAAAATCTTTTCTTCGGATTACATTCTCCGGTCAATCCATATTGTTGGTCCCAATGGCAGTTAACCATCTGAGCTCGATCTTCTTATTGGCACTCTTCGCATTCCCTCTTCTTTTCTCTACCCCGACCGAGCCTCGAGAAGTAGAAACCGATGCGCCGATTTCGCGGTTCCAGCAGTACCTCAGGATCAATACGGCCCACCCTAACCCGGACTATGCTGGAGCTGTCTCCTTTCTTAAGGACCAAGCTCAGGCCATTTCCCTCCAAACCTGTATCCTAGAGTTCGTCCCAAACAAGCCCGTTTTGGTTTTGACTTGGTTAGGATCCGACCCTTCTCTTCCTTCCGTCCTTTTCAACTCCCACATGGACTCTGTCCCCGCTGAGCCATCCAAGTGGATTCATCCTCCCTTTTCTGCCTTCAAAGATTCCAATGGAAAGATCTTTGCTCGGGGGGCGCAAGATGACAAGTGCATTGCCGTTCAGTATATTGAGGCCATTAGGAACCTTAAGGAGAAGAATTTTGTACCACTTCGCACAATTCATGTCTCTTATGTGCCGGATGAGGAGATCGGTGGACTTGATGGGGCGGTTAAGTTCGTGGGATCCAAAGAGTTCAAGGAACTGAACGTGGGGTTTGTCTTGGATGAGGGGCAGGCATCCGTTACCGATGAGTTTCGGGTTTTCTATGCTGACCGGTCACCTTGGGGGCTGATGATTAAGGCTAAGGGAGCACCTGGACATGGATCGAGGATGTATGACAACAGCGCTATGGAGAATTTGATGAAGAGCATGGAAGCCATAAGCAAGTTCAGGGAGAGCCAATTTGATAAGGTCAAGGCTGGAATCGCATCGAACTCTGAAGTCATTTCGATCAATCCTGTCTACATGAAAGCTGGAATTCCTTCGCCAACTGTGAGCTTCATGTGCTTTCTTTTGTTAATATCGGCACACTTCATCTTAATTCATTTTCTTATGCACATGCTCTGATATGGACTGGCTGATCGTGGGTGCAGGGCTTTGTCATGAATGTGCAGCCTTCAGACGCCGAGGCAGGCTTTGATATCCGTCTGCCTCCGACTGCAGACCCTGATCTTGTGAAGAAAAGAATTGCTGAAGAATGGGCCCCGGCTATCAGGAATATGACATACCAGGTAAACACTCATCTAAATTTTCACCTGCACAAGGGTCGTTGTTCAATTTTCAGAACTGGAAGCAGATGAGAGTAAAGATTAGGTGCTTGGACAATTGCCCAGGATGCCATATATTTCCATAAAATGCAGTATCGTGTATGTTCTTCTGAATCTGTCAATTATACTGCTTCTGCTTGATGGAAGCCTCGCTTATTGGTATAGTCTTCACACCTGCAGCATGGTGAAGTCTAATGTGCATGTTCAAAATCTCCAATTGAATCTGGTAGACTGTTAAATGCTTTTCACGGTAGTTCTGCTAGATTGATGAGCTTCTTTATTTGCTTAACTTTAAAAGAATAAAAGTTATTTCTCTATATGTGAAAATAGCTTTCTTGCCCCTATTTTGCTCAGGACTCCTTTCTTTCCTTTTCAGTTTTCTACACAACTATCCATTCCCAGTGCAAATAAAAGTAGACAAGTTAGGTTTTTAGATGTTTCTGTTGGCATCCTAAAATAGTCAACTTTGATGTCAAAGAGCTAAAGTTATTGATTATGGCCTTGAATATGATAATAACTTAAGTCAATGTTAATTAAAAAGTGCTAAAACCATTGAGACAAAGGGGAATCTCTTAAGTTGGGCCATAATGATAGAGTGGATTCATTAACTGAAAGTGAAAGCCGATTATGAGTATTGACTAATTTATAGAACATGTTGGATGTGAACAAGGAAGCAGAAAGAGTTTATTGACTGGCATTTGTTGATCTGATATTAACTGTGAATACAGTTGATGGTCAAACACCAACACTAACCGTAAGAAGCCAACAGAATTGAATCGACAGGGCAGGAACAAATTTTATCTATTGACTGATAGCCGAGTCAATGTCAGTCAAGTCAATGTCGGTTGAGTCGAGAAGCATCGAGATTGACTCACGAAATTTGGTTGAAATCAAATTAACTGCAAGGATAAAAAATAGCAGGAACAGTTGTTGCAGTCAAACCTAGGGAAGAATAGTTACGAAAGATGTTGAGTGATGGTTGCAGACTTGCAGTCAAGTAGATATTTTAGCCGATCAATCAATAATTGCAGCCAAGCTCTTGAGGAAGAAACGGTGATACCATCCGATCTGGAGCCAAAATCAAACTACAGTAAAAGGATAATGAAGTGCACCGATGAGTCTTTGCAAGGGGAAAATCATCCTTTGTTATTTGTGGCTTTCAACTTTTTATCCTTGAAAAAGGCTCATTAATGGAGATCGATGATAATAGGCCACAAGTTTATGATATTGTGTATAGATTTGCAAAATTTTATGTCATACAATGTTTCATGCCTTCTGCTTAAGTTGAGGCATGCACATGATTATGATGTGAGCCCAGGAACAAGCTAATTTCAGCAGATCTTCTGCTCACTTGTTATCAATAATTATCGATGGGCAACAGCTGGAAAAATTAGTGTACATGTAGTTATTGATACATTAGCGGCTTAAGAAGTGAGGTTATGCTTTTCCTAGTTGCCTGCTTCAGATCCTATAGTTTCTTACTTGTATAATTTGCAGTTAATCTACCTCTATAACCAATTGTTCTCACCTAGTAGGGTTATGTTGCTAATTAATGAGTGAATGATAATGTCTAAATGTACTTCAGAATCCACGAAGGTAAGGGACACCATATTGCTTTTAGAATCTGATCATGCTGCTTTCTAATAGGGATTCTCTTTGCTGGTATTGATTCTGGTAATTTCATCCTGCTTGGCACAGTCAAGTTGTGTAGCATGTTTCCTGTTTTACTCTACTTGTGATTCTGTGGGGGTTTAAGAATGGATTTGCTTTTTGGACAACTGATCCTCCTTCCCCTTCTTGTAACAGGCATTGTCATACTCTCATCAGCTAATGCATGATACTTGTCATATGGCTTAAAGACACTCATAAAACACAGTTTTTGCGTCATCCATAGATTTCATACTCATAAGGATGAAACTAGAATTGAATGGCTGATTTAAGATATTTGTCCTCTTATATGTTAGATAACTCAGACAGGACCTATTCGAGACTACGAGGGGCGCCCATTGATGACTAGAACAGATGATTCCAACCTTTGGTGGTCTGCCTTTAATCAAGCTGTTGTGGCAGCTGGAGGAAAGCTTGCAAAGCCTGAAATCTTAACTTCAACTACTGATGCAAGATTTATTCGACAGCTGGGGATTCCTGCTCTTGGGTTCTCTCCAATGATCAATACTCCAATACTGCTTCATGATCATAATGAGGTGCGAGATTTTAGGAAAACCATATGTGTAGACCGTATTGGTCATTCAGTACTACTGCTATTTACCATAACTTTTTGGTTGTTGCAGTTTTTGGAGGATAAAGTCTTCTTGAGGGGGATAAAGGTATATGAATCCATAATTAGTTCTTTGAGTTCCTTTGTTGAAGAATCACAGAGGAACATGATTTAGCTAACTCCTGATTGAGTAGCAAACTAATGCTGCTTGTAATTGCAGTATCTATATAATAAATCTGGATAATTTGATAAGGCTGCTTGTTGTTGTTGTTGTCCTCTAAAAAGCTCTCCTACACATGTTACTGGCATTCGCCAATTCATGTTGAAGTGAAGCTCAAGTTGTGAGCTTCTTCTTGTATTACACCATAGCAATAAGAGGGTCTTGGCCATAGCGTAGACATGAATAACCGTTTTGGTTCTGAGCTCCGGTATGGACCGTATTTCCCTCTGTGAGGTTACTGACTCTGAATAAATTGTATATGAGTGTCTAAGATGTTGAAGAGGGACATCTCTTTGATGAGTTTGCCATAGTCTCTTTCTGTTTCTGAAATTGCATCTGCAAGAATGTGGTATTTTCCTAGCTCTGTTCATTCGTAAGATGATTTCTATTTACTTCAGCGCTTATCTGTAATCAATATGGTCCTCCAAGAGTGAATGAGAGCGTCGATTTACCTTGTGATGATGACATATCACTTAAAAAAAGAGGACATTTTTGTCGAGTTGAAAGTTAGTCATTAAGAATTTTCCTCGATGCACAAGAAGAATTAGTTGGAGAATTAATTGTTAAGGATGCAAATAAACCATCCCATTCATATGTATTAGGTAGGGCCCTATCCTTAAGGGTGGCTGGTGCGACTTTAAGATGACATTGAGCTGGAGACGCGGATTCAAACACGGGATCTACCGTATCCGAACTGATTGATTGGTTGCTTGGGCAATCCTCATGAGTTACTCTCTTCTTAAAACGTAACCTTATCAGCACCACCATCAACACCCCACCAGAAATCAGAGCTACAACAGGTTTCCAACTTCTTAATCTCCAAATGTTGTGCAACAATGGACTAGCAAGTTGGAGCTTATTAGCAAATGCAACCTCTGTCAGCAGCCCAGGTTCTAATCCCACTCCGTATCAGATTCGTCAATGGGTTGCAGTCCTCAGAGAGTAAGCTACTAATAAGTAGCAAGTCAAACTATGTAAAGAGGAAGAGACCCCGATTTAAATCCACTAATTGCTGCTATTTGGTGCTAAAAATCAGAAGAAACTCTAGTTGCAAATAGCAATGTCTCTGCCTTCAAAGGATTAAGCTTCCATCCAAGCATAAGATTAAGAAGAGTCAACGGTGGAAAGTCTTAAGCGAAGAGGATCGTTCCAACCCAGTCTCTTAATTCAATCCGACTGCTTTCCAGTTATGAAAATGTTGGGCTTTCATAAAGCTGAAAGGATACCACCACCCACCCACCCGGGCTACGGAAGTGACTGACCGAAGGTTAGACATCGAGATTTAACCATACTAATTATAGTCGTCCATCCATAGAATCCATCGCATCGCTTCAATAATGTAATGAGCTCCGATACCATCTGTCATGATCAAAAGTGTTAGTATGATGCTAAATTTTGAAGCTTCTGATATTGGTTCACCACTTGGCTTAGATCCTAGTTTGGGTCACGGCTCATTTAATTGACATAGCAAGTATCGGAATAGAATGACATTTTACCCATTTTGCTTACAACTTTTCAGTTTATTTAACATCATGATTTCGAGCACAATATTATCATCATATCATTGTCCCATGGACCTTAGCTTGGGGTAATATTATCATGCATCAATTGATGTACATCTTTAGTCTTAGTCCGATATTCGTAAGATGCACTTGACTCGTGTAATAAACTTTCTAGGCAAGCTATGTGCGCGAATTCAATTTCTTCTATAGTGCGTTTATAAGTAGCCAAAGTAATAGCATTATTCAAGTGTAACATCATTACTTCCTTAGCTAATATTAGGCTGTCACGGTTAAAATTCGAGACAACGCTTAAGTGGATGCAAATAGGCTGCTCCTGAATATGAATATGGATTCATTTACTGTCCCACACATAAGATCGCAACATATGTCCTTTTCTATTTGAATTGCATCAAAACCAATCAAAACCAAACAGAATCGTGTTACTAGACACACATCTCCTCTTTCTTCCTCCCTCTCGGCCGGTCAACCATTAGTGGACCTGCCGCCACCGTCCTCCGACTCCATCGCCAACAACAAACCACCGCCTCCTTCGGAAGCTCGCTGAAGTCATCGCCTTGTCATTGTACCTAAACGAGTTTTAGTGTAGGAAGCAAAGGGCACTCTCGGATCCTAGAGGATATGGTCTGTCGATGACTCCTAGCATGAACTTCTACGAAGTTTCTGCATCGCGGATTTAAAAGTTCATGCTGTGGATCTCACCTACCCATCCATCTCGGGCACATGCTCATGTTGCCCATTCTTTCAACCCGAATCTCTTCTATTTGCCCATATTGTGATTTCAATTGAATTTCGGGAGAGATATATAATGGAAAGTGTCAGTCCCCACTTTCCGTCCGTATGATTGGTACGGAGCTTACAGTACGGAGCCAGCTCATGCGTGGAATGAATTATTTCTGCAGATAATGCTTGTCGACGCCAGAATCGAAGAAGCATGCATGAATCTTCCCTCATGGTACCGGGAAGCATTTCATAAATGAATGAAATGTTGCATAGAATCAAATATAAAACGGAGGTCATTTGAAAGTTGGTGTTTTTTCTATTAAAACTCAGTACAATCCAAGAGAACTTGATAAATGGCTAGCTTGTCATGATTTTATCTCGCCTTTATCTCGAAATGAAATGTATCCAATCAATTATCAGTAAGAATAACATACTGTTGTTCCATTTTCAAAAAATGAAATACTTTCTATGATGATAGATCGCCGAAAGAGTTGGTAAGTGTCAAAATACCAATGGTGAAAAAAATTTCATGTTATATAATTTCTAAAAAATTTATTGGTAATTTACTCGATACTTTTATTAGTTCTTTTCGGCAATTCACATATTATCAACTTTCTTATCTTTTACGATTTTCTTATTTATCTATTTTACTAATGCTTTAAATTTACCAATTTCTCATATGAATTTATCAATTTTTATTTGAGTGACTTACCAATTTTTTTCAAATTAATTTACCAACTAGTTTTGGATTATCAATTCTCATTTGGCTTACCAACTTTTTTGTGATGAAATTACCAACTAATTTTGAAAAAATTGTTGTGAAACGGCACAAAAATGTTTGCATAAACTCTTCATAAGCTTTTGATCCTTTGAAAACTCGTTTTCTTTTCATAGCTACCGAAAATTGTCTTTGGCATAAAAAGAATAGGTCAGGCGTGTTCGAAACTATTCTTGCAAGAAAGGATTTAGTCTATGGCCTACCAAAGATCAGATTTGAGGAAAAAGGACTTTTGTTATGCATGTTCTTTAGCAAGTGAAGGTCTCTTTTAAATCTAAGGATACTGTCCCTACCAGTCACTCCTCACACTTATTGCATATAGACTAATATGGACCCACTAGGACATTAAGTCTTCGAGAAAAAAAAGGTATGGATATTGATGAATACTCTAGATTTACTTGAATTCCTTCTCTAGCTCATAAGAATAATGCTTTGTTTGCATTTGCTAAACTTGAATACTAGGGGTAATTCTTGAATCCTAGGCGTCTGGTTACAGAGTAACCTCCCCATGAATTAGGAGTTTCCTTTGATGGGGGCTGTCTTTGCTTGTCCACTTATATGGCGCGTTGTGAGACTGCGTTCCTTATTTTAACGTGTTGGTGTCCGCATGCCCCATCTCTTCTCGTTAGTACAATATATTTTTCAAGCCCTATGTTCGACTCTACTCTCTAGGTGTTTGTCCAAGAGATGTCAAGGTTCACACCAAATTTTGGACGAAGCAGTTTAATGTCATACTTAAGACGAAGCGTACCAAAGACAATTTTACGAAAAAAAGGACTTTTGTGATGCATGTTCTTTTGGCAGGCGACGATCTCTTTTAAATCTAAGGATACTGTCCCTACCGTCATTCCTCGGAGTTATTGCACATGGACTTACATGGACCCACTAGGATACTAAGTCTCGGAGAAAAATAAGGGCATGGACTTGTTATTATTGATGAATATTCTAGTTTTATTTGAATTCCTTCTCTAGCTTATAAGAATGATGCCTTGCATGCATTTGCTGAACTTGCTAAGAGATATCCAAATGAAAATGGGCTTAGCATTTCTTGTATTAGAAGCGATCGCGGAGACGAGTTAGATAATCATGACTTTGAATCATTTTGTGATGCGTATGACGTTGAGCTTTTTTTTCCCGCGCCTTACACACCACCACAACACGATGTTGTGGGAAGAAAAAATAGGACCTAGCAAGTAAAATGTAGATTTAATGACCGTTGGAGTTCCTCAATTGAAGACACATCTCATCGCAATAAAGTATGAAATTCCAAGATTATTTATGCCTAAGATCACGGACTAATTCACTCATTAGATTGGTGACATGGCATGATCAAAACATACCATCAATAGAAATTTCAATAGAGAACCTTATATTGGAAAAAAGGTTCCCTATGTGTTTTCTATGAGTTTTGCCGAGATCCCTTACAACGAATGAATTTTGACATAATGAGTACACGATGCAAGTGCAACGTACGAATTTAGAGCTCTATAATTTGGAGAAAATTCGGCCATATAGTTGAAGGGAAAAAAAAGGGAATATGAGCATTATTGAGTTCGTTTTTTTTCATAAGCTTCTAATAACCATTTGAGTATTGTTCTTAAGAGTTAGTAAGAGTGACAAACCCATTTATGAACACATGAGAGACGTGATTGTACCAAGTTAAAGTATTTATCTAGGTGAAAGATATAGTAAGCCAGAAATTCTTTATAAACACTTACAATTGTAGTTACAATTGGGGAGGGGGATCAATCTTGCTGTGTATACAAGGTGTGCGAACGACTACCGGAGGATCCAAAAGTTACATAATCTATAGCGGGGCTGTTTCAAAAGGAAGTTAGATTTTGCGTAAAAGCAGGTTCTACAATTATAGTAAGATGGCTGGACCTGAGCAAGTCCTTAAAAGGCTCTGGCATTCAGGAAAGACTGGATACAGATTGGGAGCCGGGTCTGAAAAATTATTCCGGTCCCATTGGTAGACCCGGCCACAACCCCCTTGTGGGGGTTAAGGCTGCCACGACAGATCCCCGCGATGCATTCAATTGGGTTGCCAGGGTGTGGTATAGGGAAATGACGTTGCTAGTCGAAAGACCGGGGTGTTTGTGCTCTTGACCTGCTTAGTGCAGCCCGGTCAACTTTGGCTACTAGAGTTGGAAGGAAGGAGTAGGCACATTCAAGCTGGAACTCTATAAAGCTCCTTTGTAATTTCTCTTTTCCTAGAATTCTTTATTTTCCGTCATTAGTTCATTCTGCACGTAGAAGCAAAACATTTATGGGAGTTAATTCTACAAAATTAGTTTCGTATTATTTTTTGAAAAAGTAATTCTTTACTCCCCCTCACTGTTGCTTATTTGTGCCCGACAGAAATCACACCATTATATAATATTGCAATTAAACAGTACTACCGTTGCTTTTCGAAGTAAAGTGAAAATCCAAATCCTCAAAATAGTGATTTCCCATGAAACAAGTCCTTAAAGTCAAAATGGCCCAAAGCTGGTTCAAAACGTGGAGTAATCAAACACTAACATACTTAAGGGTCATGAAATCGTGAAAACCTGAATGTTTCAACTAATATCCTTAGAATATCAATATTTTGCATTCCATGTGGGCACGTCTATAGGTGGGCACATCTCAACTAGGACTAAGCGGCAATAGCAAGCAAACCCAAAGACCTTGGACCGATCTATGCTTCTAGCAGTTGTTACTGTCGTCTTTTCATTTGTATTTTTGGGGCTAAGCCTATTATGTTTCTAGTAGCTTAAACCAGCTCAACATAGTAATGTAAATGTAAACTCGTGAAAAGCGCAAACTAACGGTCAAATCAAGCTCGAGATAACAGGGTCAATTTCATTGCACACCCACTTTGTCAATCCCCTTTCTTCCAGAAATTGGAAAAAGGGAAAGCACAGCTGTTGTGAAAAGGAAAGAAACCTTAAGTGAAACATGAACTTTCGTGCGATCTTCGGAAGTGGGGCCAAGCCCCTTGTTTCATTTCTTTGATTCAAGGCTAGAAGTGTGGCCTGAACATGCGAAAAACAAAAGGAAAATAAAAAAGAGACACGTGGTTTGTCTGAATAATATATATGGAATCTCACTATCGGTCACCTGATAGATAAAATTATGCTAACCATAATTATTTGATTTTTTCAAAAATTTTAAGCAGCATTTGATATTTTAGACATGAAGTAATACGAGTACAGTTTATTTTTTCTGAGAATCGAACGAGCCGGAAATAATGATGACAGAGGGGCGCCTCATGTTTTGAGAGGGTGTGAACGAGGAAGGAGAGAGGAGGGGGAGGGGGCTAGTACGGATCCACGACACTAATCCTTCTTTTTATGCAAAATTTATGATTAAGATAGAGCAAATTTAATGATGCAGTATCATGTCGTCTAAAATAAATATATCTAAAATAAAATTACGCGTCTTCTCCTTTTCTAATTTCAATGCAAAGCTTGTCATTGGCACAAAGCAATTCAATTGCTCCGCAATCGCTTCAACAGTACTCGTTAACATATTTGTACGACTAGTCCTCGCAAAGGCATATTAAGTTACTTCCATCCGCGTGTGCTGAGTAAGGCTTCGGTCATATGCCGGCAGCCATACGCATGTGAATTTGCTGTATCAAACTTAATTTTACTTAATTAATTTGTTTACTAGTCAAGAAACAATAATCGAGAGGCCATGATGTAAACTATAGATTACAGAAGTTTTAAAGTTTGAAATCGTGGGTGAAAATATAATTCATATCGTATTACGGAGAGTATGAAGTATTGTTTATCTCAATGCTAAAGAGTCTTGAGGAAATAGACTTGCTCCTTTAGTAAGCACTAGTCAATCGCCATTTCAAGAGCTTTAGGCGATTAATACAAGGGCTCACAATGTATGATATACAGATCATCTTGCTTAAATACTTTCCTTCCCAGGTAGAACCGGCATTACCTATGAAAAAAGGAGAGTCATCTAATACGTCACGATTAGGAAAATTAAGATGGAGCTTACCCTCGTAAAAGCTTTCGAGGCTTCTTGATTTTGAAAAGCAGCCACTTTGACTGCTTCCACACTCTGTTACACGTTTAGAGTAGATAGACAACAGTGAAACATTGATGGTGCCACAACTGGCAAAGTTAATGAGATGGGAAATCCCCATCATCATCACGTGCAGCTTAGGACTATTATGGTCTAGGGTTTTGCTTTGACTCAGCGCCCCTACTTTCTAAATACCATGTACATTACCTTTTCTTATTTTTGCTTTAGTATGAAAAACTTATCTAAAGGAGTTGCTTGTGCTTGAATTTCGTCCACAAGAACCGCGATTTTTAATTGATTTTCAATGATATTTATGTGGCTGCAATTTCGCATAACGTGGTTCGCATATTCAAAATTTACTTATTTTCGCTATGACATGTTTAAGACTCCCTGGAGATACACTTTCCACGTGAGGCCGAGGATAAATGCAAAAGCATCGTTGGGAGACCCTTTTGTTATTTCGAATAGCCTTTTTTGTTAATGAGTGACCCCAATTAGGGCACTTGTTAAGTAATCGAATAAAGAAAGCTAGATGTTTACAATATACCAATTGTTCTCGTGTTTATGTGTAATTAATAGTTGAAAATTGGACAACTCCTTATTTAGTATGTTTAATATGATAAATAGCACTACAAAGATACTCGTTAATATAATCCTTTTGAATATGAGTTATTTTACTTTTGAAGTGATTTTAACTGTGGGGTTTTTTTTTTTTCATGAAACTGTGGGTTTACTTTCGTAAGTTATCAATTGAAGTTCAGAAGTTGAATAAAAAAATATAAAATCGAAGGTGCATCTGGTGGAGGTAGTTGAAAACTTTTCAATTGTTTTTTTTAAAGATTTGTCTCAGAAAAGTTCCCCATGGCCCTAGACAGGGCACTTTTACCTTCCCCAGACAGATAGCATTGCAAATTAGAGAAAAAAATTGCACTTTCTATGATTAATTGCAATGTGAACACGATGTTCAAATGAGCCAGTCTCCGATAATCAACGGTGCTGGGCACGTTGCACGACCGGAGACCGCGCCCCAAGGATTCGCTTGTCTTGAAAAGAGCGCCCCTGGACAGCGCCACGATGCGACGAGGTACGTTCGTTCACTAAGGCTTTGCGTTCCGGCGTACCAAGGCGAATCTCATCGACCCTTGAAAAGTCCGATTCCAAGGCAACCTGTTCCTCTGACGAGAACCCGGGGCTACAGCCCTGAAAGTCAAGCCGTGCATGGCGTAAGCAATTAAGCAATGCCATCCGAACAGTTGAGGGCGATGCGTTGACGTATTGCCTCCTCTTTGGCCGATTAAATTATTGGCACGCCCATCCTCAAATCTCTCTCATACTGATTCGGACGCTCAAGGTGCGAAGCATCAACATCAGAATGAGATAAGACAGCGCCCCAAGGACGCGGTTTTTGGTCTGCGGGACAGGCCAGACACAGCTGGAGTGTCCCGTGCTTTCGTCGAGCGGGGGCTCTTCCCCTCTTTGGCAATGCGCGTGTTGAGTACTTGGGTTGCTTATTTCGCTCTGGATATGAATATATCATTATATAATTCTATTAATTGACTGCAAACCCTAGTCTCTCTTTTTAAAAAATATTTTGTGTGTAAAACAGCCAATTTGAAGCTCTGGAGCGTCATGCGCAGCTCCTCGGAAGCTGCCTATCGCAGCATCCTATGTCTCTCTTTCTCATCTCTCTCTCTCTCTTCCTGAGCCGCATTGCTCTTTGTATAATTTAGTAATCATATATAAAACAGTGTTTAATTAATTTGTTTTTGGTTCTCTTTTCATGTTGGTTTTGCCTTCCTTGACTTTTAACCGGGGGCATGATGCAGATGACATGTGGGGGTGTGACTTGCTGAGAAAGTCAAGAATCACAAGGGGGCAGAAAACATTCATTATTCTATATGGGGGGCTGTGTGTGTCCAAGCTGGTCTGGCCTTCACTTTCTCCACAGACCACAGGGCTTTATGTTGGCCTTTGAAAACATTGCACTTAAGGAATTTTAAAAAGGGGTTGCTGGTCAATGTGGTCATGGTGGTCAGACATGCAACTGCTTTGACAAACTGCCTTCCAGGCAGTAAAATTCAGAGATACTAAACTTGTTCCATACATGGTTGGTAAATTGCAAGAAGAACGGTAAAGCAAATTTGGTTCATCTTTAAGCACCCGATAAAAGTTCGACACATTATTTTATGAATAAATCTTGTGTATGGCCCATGATATATTTCCATGGCCAATTGCCAACTCTGTATCGTCTTTGACATCTTGGATGATTTTGCAGAAAGCAATAAAAGGTCCTTGACTCGTTCAAAAACCTGCCCCTTCACTTTCACTATCAATTATGGGTCAGTAAGAACATATTTGGAATGAACTACAGGAACATAAATCCAATAACATATATTTCTCACATAAAATGTAAAAACAGATGAGGAAAAACACCTGTCATCCATATATCCAAAACCCCACACTTTAAAATAAGTATGGAGGAAGCTGCCTGCTTGTTTCTTGGACTACAATTTTATGAATCTATAAATCAGCATCCTCTTTGTACTCCATTTGTGTCCTGACCCTCCATCACTCGTTTCCGTTTCGCAAGAACAACAGCCAAAAGCAAGAAGAGAAAACACTCTGACTGAAAATCCACCATATTGAGCCAACTCTTTCCATCTCATCAACCATATTTTCTCTCTCTTTGAAACATTCTCGCTGATCTCGCTCTCCCGGTGTTGTTTCGCCAATGGTGAAGAGTGAGCCAGAGTCATCATCCATGCCATCATCCAGTGCATTGAGAAAGAAGTATAAGGGAGTGAGGATGAGAAGCTGGGGCTCTTGGGTCTCAGAGATAAGAGCACCGAACCAGAAGACAAGGATTTGGTTGGGCTCTTATTCCACTGCCGAGGCTGCAGCTAGAGCCTATGACGCTGCACTCCTCTGCATCAAGGGCTCTTCAGCCACTTTCAACTTCCCTCTCTCCTCCTCCCAACACCATGTCCCTCCCAATGCCTCCATGTCCCCCAAGTCCATCCAGCGAGCGGCCGCTGCGGCTGCCGCTGCCACAAATGGCGGTGGTGCTGATAGCAATGTCACCGCCACCACCGCTGCTGCTACCTTTGCTGCCACCCCTCCCTCATTTGTCTCATCCCCATCTATGTGTTCCTCGCCGTCGGATCAACTGGACGACGAAGTCTCGCTTGTGCAATGCGTCGGGGCGTACACTCCCAGCGAACCGATGGATATGATGGATTTTGGGTGCAATTACGATGCCTTCCAATCGCCGAAGTACGTGGATCAAGTAATGTATAACAACATCGCCGCGGCATCATTTGGTCCTCCCACGGTTGAGGAGCTTTTAGAAGAAGCTGAAGAAATCCAGCTATGGAGCTTCTGTTAATATATATATTTTTTTACCATTCATAGTAAACTTATTCATCAATTCAAAGGGGAAATTCCTGATGATATTGACCAAAATAATATGTTATATAAGGGTTATTGAGGGTTTAACTAGCTAGGCGGAGAAACCCACATGGGGAGAGACATCTTTTTGGACTCCCTCATATGAGTATTTCTAGATTGTATTAATTTTTTAAGGTATCATTTTCTGCCAGGAGTGTGTCTTACGCTATGCCATATAAATTCATCATCCGAGAATGTAATAAGGAAGTGGAAAATGTAATGTATTGTTGCTTATTTTGTCTTCATTTGTCATGGTTCGTTCGTAGATGCTTCTTCAAAACATCAAGTACAATCATAGAAGATTCAAAATACGATCAATTCTTGATACCAATCTCGTTGCAATTGAAGGCGATATCTTAGTATATATTCTTGCCTCTAGTTAACTTAGTGGATTCGCTTCCCCTTAAGCTCTTTCTAACTTCCTCGCTATGTTTAGTTGGCCAAAAGCGTGATCGGGCCTACTCAACTTTAGATGAATTCTCTATTAATATCGTATTATTATCGCACCACATGGCAATACGAAATATTCTACTAATAACTTTAATGTAAGAATACCGAGGATGTATGGAACAAGGGGTCTTTGAGGTCAACCCTAGCTCAGCACTATTACGGATCGCCGGATCGGACATTGTAGAAAAATTTTGGGTCGGAAGTGACAAAATAAGCAGTCAATCCATCTGACATTATAATTGTTCTCGGAGTGCTTTTCGGGCATCGGTCGTCACCAAAAGGTACTTATAAAAGGCATGGACATAGCTTTTTTTTTTTTTTTCCTGGGTAAAATTGCCCTTTTCTTGGCAATTATTTGACGCTAAAGAATCCCTTTCAACGGGCTTTCTAATCGCGTGTCCCATAGTTTGGATTAGGCAAATGACCGCACAAGGCATGCCCGTAAGCGGACTTCTAATTAAGGATGGGCCCCCATTATCGTTTGTTCCCTACATTGAACTTGGTCACGCTCTTCCGACATTGAAGTATCATAAGGATGAGATGTTCAGAACACAGAGACAAACTACACACCCATAATGGAAATGGATTGGGTTATGTAACTTTCATCTCAAACGTAGAATTTAATGGGATGTCGTCTTGATTATTGTGGATACAGATGGATGGAGTCATCCATATATTCATTTGGGTGTGGATGATCGGTTGCAAAGTGAGTACATTTCAGATTTGGAATTTGGAACTAACCTTATTTTAGTTCTTGAAATTGGGAACCGACCATCTTGTGGACTTTGTAATTGAGCTGGCTGGCTCCAAGTCAGTTTTAAGGCCCACTCGGTAACCAGCTGAGGCATTTTTTTTTTCCTGTCATTTCCTTTCATTTTACTATATATACAATATGCATGAATTAAACATGAATACAATTCTCTCTGCTTAATGATAATATGTCAAATTTATTCAATTTCATCAATTTTTTTCTGTTTTAGTAAAAAATATAGGGCTAATGGTAAACCGGTTTGATTTCAGGTTTTACCATGGAGCTAGCCTCACAGGTTTCAAGTTTCTGAGAGCAATCGGTTGATTGAAGGTATAGAATTTGGGACCAAACCAATCAAAGCTTTTTGGACCTTGGAATTGAAGTGGTTCCCTTGTAAACCAGTTGAGTAAGAATGACTCTCAAGTAGAGCTGATCGGTTGCTCATCCTAACAATAGTGTACCATCCGTGTTTTGGGCCACCAAGCTACTCAATTTTTGAGTCACGTTTAAATAGTTCCATTGAGTGAGCAAATAGTTAGATCAACATTCATCTCTTAAACTTGAATTAGTGCCCCGATATTCAGCAAAAAGGAATGCACTTTCCCTTTGACCATTTCAGCTTCCTTTTATCCAACTACAATTACATATCCACTCCCAGAGTTCGAGGGAGACACCATTTCTCATGAAATTCGTCATCACATGAGCAAACCAGCAAGACGATGCTGTTTTCTCAGGAAAAACCATTTATTGTAAATTGAGATGACAATCAGATTAGCGCCCTTTCGATTTCCCTTGAATTTTTTAAACAGAAATTACTCAGGATTTTTTTTTTTTGTAAATGGAGCTCTAAGACAAGATGGAGCTATTCAAACAATTTTGAACGTTCCTAAGTCTGAAAATTCTGAAACGAGGCTTAGCCCGTACCTTGAATAACTCTAATAATAAGAGGCTAAGTCGAAAGCCCAGCCCCGTTACCCATCAAAGTATAATAGGCGTGGTTGTATTATTGGAGCACACGGAGGGGGAAGGGGCCTATGGTGAAATATACCCTAAAAAATTCTAAACTTATTATGTTTATATCAATTCATTCATAAATATTTTATTTATGTCAAGTTAGTTATAAACCTTTTTATATTTTACCAGTTGAGTCAATTTGATCAATTTAGGCCATAAATGGTTGATGGAGAATTTGATTGTCTTATGTGGCATGATCGATATTGACGTGAAATTTTTTTTAATAATTTTTTGGTTTTCTCTTTTCTTTTCTTTTTTGTTGGATAAAGGGCCGGCAAAGGCCAGGATGCTCTTATTGGTTTTAGGTGAGGGCCATAGTGCCCTTGTTTGGTCCAAATTTGGCAAGTGTGTTGTGGCCCTTGCTAGATCATAGTGAGGGCTCGTGAGCCCTCACCGGGCCTTAGTCCAAACAAAAATGGAGAAAAAATAAGAAAATATTATTAAAATATTATTAAAGATGTTCACGTCAGTACCAAACTCCCTCCCTCGGCTGGAGAAGTATTTTAATCAAAAATCAGAAGATGAGGCAACATCCCTGATTTACACTTCGCATCACTTTAGCTAAGATAATTATAGATTGTTTCATCGGGAAGTGCTTGATGAATCATCTTTTGAAATGTGAATCGATGAGTAAATTGATAAAGGTTTTGAATGGCCCTTTTGTTGATTCTTGGATAGGAAATATAAATAATAAGAAAATTAAAGCTCTTTGAGGTTGGGTATAATTGTTGCCGGCTATGTAAAGATATTGGGAATTTCATAATAAACAAGTTGATAAATTTGAACAACTAGTGTTTATTGATTGATTGGCAGTTGTACAAACTACAATTCAACTATTTATATACATATTTACCGATACTAAAAAGTTACTGAGACATTAAATTAGTTATATGTGCTTCATGCAATTTAGCAATCCTTATTCACTAGTTTGGGATCGTTGATTCTTCCGCCTAATAGTTATTCCACCGCCAAACCAAAATGTTTTGGGAATTGTTTAAGAATCCTATCAAACGAATTAAAATTCAAAGAATGTTGAACCAAAGTTTAAGAATTGTTAGCGTTATTTCCTTTTCATTTTTAGTAATTTTGCCGAAATAGCTCCAATTTGGTTCCTATTAGGAGCCAAAGGTTTCCAAACGATGAAAATCTCAGGGCGCTAACAATTTGTTTTGCAAAAAATGTAACATATTAGATAAATATTTTCCATTTCGGTATTTGGCTGAAACTTGAAAATGAGCTAGAAAATATCTTGCATTGTTTGGTATAAAAAATCCGATTTGATTTTCCTCAATAGACATATATTGTTTGAACCCTAGTAACTCGTGCACGGGCTATCAAAGAACCAAGTATAGGCACTATAGTCTCGAGTTTGGCCTCAATGGAGATTTTCCTCAATAAACATACTATTTAAGCGCTAGTAACTTGTGTATGGATGCTAGTAACTTGTGCATGGACAACTAGAGAATAAGATATGGGCACTAGAGTCCTAGGGTAGCCCTCATTGGACCTCAATCGGGGTGCCTGGATCGAGAATCGAGCACTTGAGTCCTAGGCTCAGCCTTGATGGATTGAGGTGCAAGCACCGAGGTACTAGGTCTAGCATTGATGGATCTGCGTAGGCTTGATGGATTGAGGTGCAAGCACCAAGGTACTAGGTCTAGCATTGAAGGATCTGCGCAGGCATTGTGTTTTGGGCTGGGCTTGATGGACTCAAGGTCCGAGGCCTCGGCCTCGATAGACCTTGGCTTGGGCACCAAGCTTGAGCACCGAGGACTCAGGCATGACTTTTGTGGATCTAAGCCCTAGGGTCGAGGACCAGAGTTTGAGTGTCAGGGTCCTGGGCTTGAGTGTTAGGGGATTCGAGCTCGAGTGTCAAGATCTCGTGCTCAGCCTTTATGGACCGTGGCATGAGTGCCGGGGCATTGGGCAAGGGCACTAGGGCTTTGGGCTTGACCTCTATGGACTTGGGCAGGCGGTAAGGCCCAGACATTGACAATGGGCTCCTAGGCTTGACCTTGATGGATAGGAACATGGGCTCGAGCACTGGGATTGTGCACCCAATATTGATGGACCAGGGTTTAAGCATAGAAGACCTAATCCTAGACACAGGGAACTTCCGTGCCCAAACGTAGAGTTTTAAGTTCAAGCGTTGATACTTAGTCATATTTTAGAAAATGATTTCCCAATTTTTAAAATATGATTTAGTATTAGTGCTTGAGCCCGAAATTTTATGTGGAAATCATTCTCTTGAATTTAAGCATAAGTTTTCCATTGACTAGAAATACATATTTGCTCGACTCATTATCTTAAACAAAGCAAACGCCCGAAAAATATTTTTTGTGAAACAAACAGAGCTCAAGTGAACTTAAAAGAAACTGCTGCCTTTGCGATTATCAATTCATGATGAACAAGCATGTCGAAGCCCCAAGGAGCGATGCAGCTTTCAGAGTATGATGGTTCTCGGGGTCGGTTGTAGATTTAAGCTTGCGTGTGATCAAACTTTGCAACGGCTTTGCTATGATCACAGATTCGAATGATCTTTCTAATATGACGAGATGTTAATCGTTGAAGCAAGAGGTCACGTACCGAGTCGATCTGTCCATCCATACCGTACTAGGATTTGATGATGATCATCCTGTAACGTAGCACACCCTGTATAGAAATACCGACATACATTTTGTGCTTTTAATCCTACCCATTGTTTTCTATCATACAAATCGATTAAGAACACTCCCCGATGGCGGCAACGGCGAAATCTAACGAGCTACAGAATGCTGCAGGAATTCCACCACGAGTTAGCTGCCGAAAGGAAAAAGAGGACGGTGAAATGAAAAGGAAAGAGCTACAGTATAAAGATTACGATGATGCGCATGCAGCTGCAAAGATTATGAAGTATCGAAGCATGGCCATCCGAAAGCCCGGCAGAAATCAAAGTTATTTCATCGAGAAGTAACGTTAAAATCGGCTAAAGAATTTATTGGCTATTGCATCGATACAGAGTATCATACATTGAGAAGCTTTAAAGTAATTTCGCATCTAATGAGTAGTTGGACAGACATTGAAAGGATTCGAGAAGGATCAAAAGCATGGCGCTTTGATCTGCGGTTTCAATTATCGTGTCGATTACATGGGTGAGGAAGCACGAGGAGCGTTACCTGGTGGGGGACTTTGCCCGTGCCTGGCTCGAAATGGCCACAGATGCCTCCGTCGCAGCCATCTGGCGCACCTTCCTTCTCCTTCGTGCGTCTCCGAGTCGTCATCCGGAACCTCGGGATCAGAAACAATTGGCACTTCCTGCCTGCAGACTGGGCAGGAGTTGTGGAGCCGCAGCCACGGGACGATACAATCCGAATGGTACAAGTGATGGCAAGGCAGTTCCCTCGCTTCCCCGCCGACCTTGAACTCCTCCTTGCACACGGGACAACTCTGCGTGTCGTTGTTTAAGTGGCTTGGTTCGATTGTCACGGTCGGTATCGCATTGATGGCAGAGTCAGGGGCTGGCGGCGGGCCGGGACGGTCGTTCTGCGTCAATTCTTCTATCAGCTGCTCAAGCCCCCGCCCTGGAAAGTAATCCCTAGGATCGGCTCCTCTCGCTCCTGGGCCCTCTCTCCCAGGAGGCAGTATGATCGGACGAGAAGGATCGACTGGCGAGAGAAAGACCCAAGTGAGGGGCCTGTCAGAGATGCCGTTCCCATCCAGGTCCAGGTTCTCTCTACTGTCAAGACTTCGGTTCCTCGGCCATGGCCTTGGCATGGACCTCGGCCTCGGCCTTGGTCTCAGCTCTATGACATCACCCTCAGGATGTGTGAAATCTCTTTCCACATGGCCATGGACATCACCCCGCTGTCTACGTCGCGATCGGCCTCGAAGGTCGGATCCCTGAGCATTGACACCGAGGTTGTTGAATCGCCGAATCCGAGGATCAAAAATGAGGGAAAGGGCTTCGAGCAGCCGGGCTTCTGGAGAAGGATCAAATTGGGTGAAGTCATTCACGTATCTCGGGCTAGGATTGTCGATTTCCCCAAGGAATTGGCCGAAGCATCGCGGGCAAATGACCTCGGACGGATTGGCGGCTGCCACCCTGACCATGCGGTGGCATTGGTAGCACCAATAGAGCTGGTAGTTTGGAGTCGTGCTGGGGCCATCGCCAGCCGGATTCGAGGACATGATGAGGCTTGTGATTAGAAGTCGTGTATTGGGAAAGAGAATCAGTTGGTGAAGAAAAGAAGAAGGAAGAGAGCTCACGCTTATATATGCGATGATGCATTCTTCTGCATGAATATTTGGGAAAGAAAAGAATGGCTTTTGGGTGTGTTGGGAAGATATGCTTTTCCTGTGGGTTACTTTCTGCTGCTACTTCTCTTGCAAGACAACGTTTTTGCATGAATGTGTTTAGGACCATATCGGTATAGGTTCCTCCTCAAAGAAGTAAAGGATATCTCCATAATCCATTCACGGTACAAAAAGGTTTCCCCAACTACAGGATTTTGGTAACTTTCATTCTTCTTGTACTGTGGTGTTAATCATAGGAGATTGACTTAATAGGTACAAATTAAATTTTCATATTTTGATCAGGTGCACGGCACAAGTTCGATTCTCCACATCACTTATGCAAACAATTCCATGATTGGATAAACTACCCAACTTTAGATTCACATCTCATCTTGTTCTTGAAACGGTGAGATATCTTATTGCCTGAAATTAAGTTACTTAAGGTGGACTTCCTCATAAGGGAAAAAAAAATAAAAAAAAAGAAAGACAGAAAATTGTCTTTCTTTCCAATGTTCGTTTCTGGGTCATGGTTTCGTATAAAGCCTAAAGATAGTGGGAACTGTCACTCGCAAATGAGCACTTCTCCCATTGCATCTCCATCTTTAAATGGTAAGGTGCCTACGTATGCGAACGTAATAGTCACGTTGAAGTTAAATGCTAATAATGCATGATATCTCCTTTTTAGTTTAGCAATCCGGTTGCATCTTGAGTTAGCTCTTGTGCATCGAATTAACCCCACCTCCTGATCTGGTCAAAAGCAGGTCAGCTATATCCGAGCCAAGGAATTTACAACGAATTGTTTCTTTATGACCCGAGCGCAAGTAATTGGGACGAGTAGGAATCGTACCTGAGGCTCCACTAGATCAATTCAATGACTATAAATATAACTATAATTCTCGTTTTAGGATGAATTTGGTCCTATTTCTAATTGGGTCACTAGTGGGCTTCGGCCCATTTAAATCAAGTATAGTTTGGAAAATGATTATTATATATCAGCCTAAACTCAATGGGCTTTATTCACCTCCTTAGACCTTTTCGGCCTTACGGTACCATCAATATGAAATGGATGAGCTCCTTTTACCCATCAGGCCCGGTTTGGATTTAACAATGCATTCTATTGTGACTAAAACGACTCGACGCATTTGCTGATGGGCACTTACATGCTCCTCGGCAGCATCTCAAACTCTAGATTCCATCTAGAGTCGAGACCTTCTAGCATTTGAAAAATATTGACAGTCGGACCACCGATCAGGAACGATGATCACGTTTTTGTATATACAATGCGTGGATATGTTGTGGTTTTGAGACTAAGATTTGTCTGACGAGCGAATACAAATGCAACCAATGATCAAAGCGATATGGCTAGAGAAGCTATTGAGTGCGCGCTTGCATGGACCATCGGCGCAAGTTGCTTCACCACCAAAGTGGTTGGCGGGTGAGCGCCGCGTAACTTCTACCATGTGAGGAAATTTTTATGTGCCTTCGAAAACATAATTTTTCTTGTTCAACCAAGTCGTTTTCAGATTGCACATGGCTGATGACGAGTGAGAGAATTCAGTTACATGTCAATTTAGCTACACATATTTCCCCTTAGTTGCACGTGATTGTATGAATTCGTTTTTACTTTGAAAATGAATTTAAGAATTCTTCAAATTGTGAGGTGCATTTTCGTTTTGTGTTTATTGTCACTAGAAGAGTATTATTATATCTTACCTGTAGGTCTTTTCTAGAGAATAATACTAAAACTTGTACTTTAAAGATAATCGCTTTATTTTTATGGATCGGGTGACTTGCATATTATTCTTATATAGAAAATTCTTTAATCATATCATAGTCGAATCTTCATTCGACACATATAAGTATCCCGAAAAGATAATTTTACTCTATTGATTGCAATCAAATAAACATTTGGGCTACCTATAAATTTTGGAAATTGATTTGTCAAATGATACTCGAACTATAAGACTTATGTATGTCTTAGTTTCTCCAGCATCGCATGTAAATGAGCGGATGATCTTTTCCTGGGCTTCTGAAACTTGGCGCATGTTGAATATTGCACCAGATCAGTTCAGTGCGTCGATATATTTCCAGTCCAGTTCTCGGGTCAATTCTTTTTGGTTTAAACCGGTACTGACCTAGTTTGACCCACATACTATTCATCAATCAAAAGGGGTCACGCGGGCGGCTGTAAACCCGAGACCCTTATGTTCAAACTCCAAAAGGTGAAAGCGATACCAGCACAGGGTTCTGTCCAAACTTCGAATCTAGACCAAGTCCCCATCTCTGGTCACGATCATCTTTGTTTGTCTAAATCTACATAATCATTGTGTGCCCTCTGGGTAAATCAAGCGCATGAATCCAAAAGGGACATGGATTGAAAATTACACTAGGAAATGGCATGAGCTTTATCACCACGAGGGAAAGGTTGCGCGAGGGTCCGTCCATCTGTTATCTTACTGTATTGTTACTGTCTCGATTTACTTGAGCTCTTGTCCTACTGGTAAAATATATCAACAATTAGTCAGCTTGACGTGGATTTGTGCCATTTAAATCCAGCTTACAACCCTCTCGGATGACTTTTTTTAAGTTAGGAACATTAAATTGTACACATGCTGATCCACAAGTATTGTACTTAAATCTGCGAACCAAGGCACGGCATGATTCAGTCCATTATTGAAGTCATCTAACTTGAGGAAGATTGGATTGTAGTGTATTAATCTAATAGTATTCCCTTATAAGAATTTGAAGAATTGATGAGGTGAATATCGTGATTTCATTAGGTTACATAACTCTATTTTTTTTTCCCTGGGTCTTACGTATTATTGAGAGCTAAGGTACCAAGAAGAAGTCTACTCAGAACTCCAAACTCAGCACATGATCTTGAGCTAGAACAAGTATCATTGAGCAATTCAACTTCTTTTTGTGCTTGTGTGGTATTGGCTGTGCTCAAATATACTCTTCAAAATGCAATCAATGATAGAGATCGTGACGTGCTTGCTTGGTAAGCTTCCAGAAGGGTCATATCTTGTGATCTTGATTACTTGTTGCTTATGGAAAAATAGAGTCCTACATGGTTGGGACATTTGGACACCACAGCAGCAATTATAATTCCGGAGTCGGGGTCCACGATGAGGGTGAACATCAATTAAACACCAGCCCACGAACGATCGAGTTACCTATTGCTTAACACGTAAGCTAATAATACAATTTTTTCAGGCAAATGAATTATATATCCGTTGCTACTTTCGTATCTCGATTTAATTTACTTTAAAAAAAAATCGTTCTTTCTTGCACCTAGCTTGAAGAGAAGCATTTACTCTTTTCTCCAAAATAGTAAAATCAAAGTTCGAGTGTGACCCACCCATGCATGGCTATGCTGGTTAAGGCGTATCTCTTGATTTGTAACTAGGTCAGGGATTTGACTCTCTGAGTCGTCACGACTTTCAGAGTAGTTCTGTGATTTAAGCGGGAGGCCCCGGTGGTGGGTTTCTGAGCCAGTTTCCCCCGAGGTATAGTCGGTGCTGTGCTACCGAAGGTGAGCTAGGCCGATGAGCTAGACTGGATCCTCGGCATAAAAAAAAAAAAGGAAAAAGTTTGAGTGTGTATTCAAAGCTAGAAACTCAATTTGAGATTTTTATTTGTTCGTTCCGATCTTGAAATCATAAACAACAAAAGAACTTTAAAATGCAAAAGAAAAGGAAAGAGGACGACCGAGACTAATTTTTATTTTTCAACAAATAAGAAAGTTCTTAACATTGCTTGTGAACTAAGCCGTCAAATTTTCTTTCTCTATGAATAAAATTAAGTTTGGACAGGAAGAAGTTGTGAGTAGATCTGGACTTCCATCAATATCACTTAATAGTTTTAGTGAAGAAGAAATGAACGAATTTCTAACAACTCAAATTCTAACAAATTATGAACTCATGATCGTGAGAAGGAAAAAAAAAGTATTTGATTTTGAAACATAACTTTACTTAGAGGAAAGACGTCGATTATTATTTACCGATTCAAGATGACAATGGAAATAAGTTACTTAATTGATTTCATTGGAAACTTAGCGCAAATATGGTATGCGAAGGAGAGAGATGTTGAGGTTACTTTGGTCGAACGAGAGGAGTAATGTGAATGGTAAATATTGAACTAAATTTTGTGAATGAAGGGTAATTTTGGCTAGTTAACATACAAAGGATGTGGTTTAGTAATTACATATCGGATGTTACAGCCTTTTTTGATCAAACTCGCAACACTTCATTTGGCATTTCGTGCATAATTAGTATCCAGCTCAACACTCTCCAACAACTTGTAAGAAGTCTTAACGCAATTTGCAACCTTGCTATTGGAGGCTAGGAACTATTTAATAGTTATCACCCAGACAGCTCATCATTCACTATGCTCTACACCAACCAAGATCAATATAAAATCCTACAAATTCTGCTCCGTCACACTCATCTCTAAAATCAGCTGCTTTACTCTCCTTTTCCACAACGCAGAAGAAATTCCAAATCCAACAAGAAGCAAAGCACATAAAAGAATGGCCGATCCGACTCCGTTGCTCTCACAATCCGCCACCGGCAGCAGCGAGCAGGAACCTCCAAAGCTTGAGAAGAACCACCCATCGTTCGACTCGATGATCGAGCAGTCGATGAAAGATTTGGGGTGGGCTCAGCTCATGCAAGCCTTGCTTGTGTCGCTTGCTTGGTTCTTTGACGCGCAGCAAACGTTCATAAGCATTTTCACTGACACTCTACCACCGTGGCACTGCGCAAATCTAGACGACGAGTATTGCAACTCCATTTCTGACGTTTGTCGACTTCCGAGTAGTTCCTCATGGCAATGGGAATATCCCAAGCACGCTTCTATAGTATCCGAGTGGGGCCTTCAATGCGCAAACTCAGCAATAAAGGGCTTACCGGCTTCATCCTTCTTCATGGGATGCTTCATTGGTGGTCTGCTTTTGGCGACACTTGCCGACTCATCGCTTGGCCGCAAAAACATGCTTTTCCTCTCGTGTTTAGTCATGTCTTGCTCATCCCTACTCACGGTCTTTTCCACCAACGTGTGGATCTACTCCTGCTTGAGGTTCATCACCGGATTTGGACGTGCGACAATCGGCACATGTGCTCTTGTGCTATCATCGGAACTCGTGGGCAAAAAGTGGCGAGGGAGTGTTAGTATGATCGTATTCTTCGGTTTCACATTGGGGTTTTTATCATTGCCCGCGATTGCCTATGTGAACCGAGGTTCGTCGTGGAGAGTTCTATACATTTGGACGTCTGTCCCGGCTATTGGCTACTGTGTCTTAGTTCATTTCTTGGTTTGCGAGTCACCGAGATGGCTCTTCCTGATGGGACGCCGGGAAAAGGCAGTGGAAACCCTAAAGAGCATAGCATCACCGGGCGCGAGCATCCTGACCAAGGGCTTCTCTGCGATCTCACTCGAAGAGGACCCTTTGAATAACATGGACATCTTCTCAGCAATCAAGGCCTTGTTGGAGAAGAGATGGGCCTTTTGCCGGCTATGTGCAGTCATGTCGGTCGGGTTCGGGATAGGGATGGTGTACTACGGGATGCCGCTTGGGGTCGGTAACTTGCACTTTGACCTCTACTCGAGCGTCACGCTCAACGCCCTCGCCGAACTGCCCTCGACCCTGCTCACTTTCGTCCTCATACGGAAGCTCAATAGGAGGAGTTCTTTACTATTCTTCACGACACTCAGCGGGATTTGTAGTGTGATGTGCATTTTAGAGGGCCGAGTGTGGCAAAAGTTGGTAATTGGCTTGGAACTAGTCTCTTTCTTTAGTGGATGCACCGCTGTGAGTGTGTTGTTGATATACACATTAGAGTTGTTCCCGACGTGCGTGCGGAACTCGGCAACATCGATGGTTCGGCAGGCTTTGGTGCTCGGCGGCATCTTCAGCCCATTGCTGGTGGCGGCGGCCGGCCGGAGAGGGGATGGGATGTTGTCTTATGGGGTTTTTGGGCTGCTAATTGGGTGTTGTGGGCTGTTTGTCATGTGCTTGCCGGAGACAAGAGGTGGGAATCTTTGTGATACCATGGATGAGGAAGAGAGGAAAGAAGACAAAAGGGAATCTCGTGTTTTGTGCTAAACACCACTAATCCATGTCTTCATTGATGAGCGTGCCGATTATTCTATTGTATGGTTGTGGTTGTAAGAGAGATCTTTGTTGGGGTCCGTCTTATGGTGTTTTATTTATCCTTTGATTTAGGTCGAATGTTCATGCTATAAAAGAGAAGATGGATTTGCAGAATTTATTTACTTACATCACTTCGCAAATTCAATTTAGATATCGTCTCCGTATTCCCAGCATTATCTTTTTTTAAGATAGCTTTACCTCCAGTCATATATAAGTGAAAGAAATTTTTTGATGAGGTCATTGAAAATTGAACAGAGGTTATTATGCAGTGGAAACAGGGGAAATTCACATTTGCACAGCTAGAAAGCAAAAGAAAAACTCAATCTTTCCATGACTTGGAATGAGACAAACGATATCTTACATGGAGGTAAATGGACGCCTTACTTAAGGTGTGTTAGTTTCGCGAAAAATGTGGCGTTTCCCGAAATTATTTTCCGGGAAGTCATTTTCTAGGAAAATAACTATATTTTCTTGTGTTCGGTTAAAATTTGAAAATAAACTAGAAAAAAATTTCTGCAATCTTTTCCTACATACACTCATTTTCAATAATTTTTTATTACTTTATTTTTTTAAATTCAATTTTTTAATTTTTTAATTTTTTCCTTTTCTTTTTTTCTTCTTCTTCTTCCTTGGCCTTACCCGGTCCTCGGCTATGGCAATGGCTAGCGACCGGTTGTTGGCAAGCTCTAGCCTCGCCCTAGGTGGGAGGCTTGAGCTCGACTGAGGTAGGCGAGCTCAATTCTCGCCAAATCCGGCGAGCTGGGCGGGGCTTGGGCCTCACCCAAGCTACATTCTTCAAGTGGAAAGACAATTGTGTAATTCCCCTATTCATATAGGATGCAAGGTGTGACACGAAAGACAACAAAATCATGCCAAAAGAGAGATAAATGAAAGGATATCTAGATACAAATATCAAACCAGGTCTGGTTTGAAAAATTTAATGAGGCGCAATCTTAAAATTGACTGGAAATATACGTGGAAAGACTTGAATTTGAATCAACATTCAAATTAACGCAGTCGAATGTTTGTAGGTCCTATCTGAACTCCTCAACGGTGCCTCCACCATGCTCTCTTCGTGGACTTTATTCACAAAATAAAAGTGGGAGAATTTAGGAGACAACTTTCACTATGAACCTTTTTTTTTAAGAGAATAACTTTACTTTACATCTTTATTTGAAATTATCACTCACCATTATTTCAAAAAGTGATTCATTTCTTAATTAGCATACTTAACAGATGCCTTATGAGCATCCTTTAACAAGATATATATAAACTGTTTATGTTAAGCTTTATGGCTAATTCTCAACTCAAAATCCACAAAAAGTTTTCAGGTGCGTTTGACCTTAGTGGGCTAGTTGCCCATCATGCCCAAACTATGTAAATCTAATTGCCAACCGTCTTATTGAAACATATAAAATGTGACTAATGGCATGTTTGTTTTGCAAAAAATGAATGATTGAAAAGTTTTTTTTTCTAAAATTGAAATTTTATATAGCTCATAAAGATGAACGCACGAAAAAAAAGTTTCATCGTCCACAAAAATATGTAGACGTAAGTTGTTATTATAATAAAATATTTTTCATTGACTAATTATTTCAAGATCAAGCGATCATTTAGGAAAATATTTTGTAAATCATTTGTTTTCCACAAAATAAACGAAATCTTATCAACGGCAACTTTTCCTTTAAATTAATGTGGGACCATGACACTCTTTGAGCATGCTACACATATCAGTTAATTATTACTTTACGTTGTTGATGTGATCTCCAAGAGAATGCATAAGTTTGGTGATTTAATACTTAGGCTTTGAGCAAGGAGAATGAATATATTTACCATTTGAGCAAGTTTTTTGGATTGTTACTATTGACACCTAAATTTTGACTAAATATTTGAATAAATTGTATAAAAAATTGGGGATTGATTTGACCATAACAAAAATATTTTTCGCATCACCTAGGTCTTAGTTTTTATTTGCATCAATTAGGTTTTATTTTCTAGTTTATTTTCCTTTTTCTTACCTTATTTCTGATAAATATATATTTTTAAAATAAAGGCCTACGGGGGTTGGGCGTGAAGCCTAGCCCCCCTCTTCTTCTTCTTCTTCTTTCCCACAAGTGGGCTTGGGCTCATTCCACCATTTTCTCCCAGGCCCAGCCCCTCTGCCTCCTTCCTCCCTCCTCTTCTCGTGCGCCCGTGCATAAGGGCGCATGAAAAAAACGAGGTCGCGATAGCTTAGTGATTCCACTGGGAACCATCTTTTGTGGACTTAGGCCTTTTATCTTGTTTAAATGCTTTGCTAACTTGGGTACTTTTTTTTTTCTTTTTTTGTGCTGGTTAGTAGCTTAAAGATCAATATTAATTCTGTTAAAATAAAATGTTTTGTGATTATAAACTGCTATGCATGTTTTAATGTTTTAATGTTTTAGTACTACACGTGGCACACACAACCCGGCCGCCAGACCTGGGCCGCCATAGGATATTTTAGGATTGTCTTAAGAAAGATATGGCATTGAACGTGAGACTGTGATGTAGAGGTTGCCTTTTTTTTTTTCCCCGAATTTCTTTAGGTAGACCCGAGGTAAAAAAAGGTATGATGCCAACGTGAGACTACGACGGGCAGACACCCTCTTGATTTCTCTAAACCTTCTCAGTTAGACATTGAGTTGCTCGTATCATACGCATGTCTATGCGTTTGCCATTTTCTTGAAAAGTAAAGTGATTTCTTTACCATTTTTTACTCAGTTTATTTACTTTATTGGCCCATGGCAATTTATGTTAGTTTTCGAGTCCCAGTTTATATGCAATGGGAAGAGACGATATCCAGTTTATTACCGCCCCTAAAGTAGAGCTCTTCAGATGGTAGGGTCAGTTGGACCAATTTGCCCAAAAGCGTGTGAAAGCCAAAATCGGTTATCTTCTATTGTTGTTCCAAATCTCTGTTCATCCTGAAGTCCTACAAGCAATAACACATTTTTGGTGCTCTAGGACATCCACTTTTATATTCCGTAGGTTCGAGCTAACCTCAACTCTAGAGGAATACAACATCGCTATCGGAATGCCTCTCGAGAGTAAGCTTGTCAGGCCACCAACAGATTTTGACCCGCTACGTGGGTTAGCGTGACTTTTAAGAATTGAAACTCATGTTGTGAGGTAAATTCTTGAAACCAACCATAATACATGCCCACTACTGTTTTTGATTGATTGTTTTGAAAAACAACCGATGATCCAAAAAGTGAGATTTTCCTCTTAGCCTTTTTTTGGGTTCATCATTTTCCCCAATAAAAAAGATGCCATAAGTCCCTTGAGGCATGGGTGGTTGATCGGGTCTTAAGGGGGCGAAATTATGTCAACGTGATTTTATTTGAAACATTCCTATCCCTTAATCTTTTTAAAGAAAACATGGAAAAATCACGCGGGCCTCTATGGAAATTTTACAGGCCTGGTTATTTTCTCACTTAAGCAAATTTGTATGCCTCATGCAATTGTCTGAAATAAATGATTCCGAAAATCCACTATAGAGATTTGTGGTCTCCCAACTAAAACTGCTTTAACTTGATAAATTCTTTAAGGGACCCCGCTCCCAAGGCATTCCTAAGGTGTGTTGATTGGTTCCATGAAAAGAGAGTTCGCTTTACTTACAAACGTTGCAATTTGATCTCGTTGCTCGGCCTCATCGATGCCACTCCCTATTACCCATATAGGGTGGCACGTCAGTACGGAACCCTTCAGGAGATCCCGCCGCCTCTCAAGATGGAGATCTCTCCAATCTTTTTCACCCATAAAATTTGTGATTACGCATTCGAGATTCATATTATTGAGGATACATGGAGCAAATGCCATCGCAAAAGGATCGTGTTGCTTGAAAGGCTTGGGGGATAGGAAAAGGCCCATCATGCCTCTAAATCATACATCCACAAACATCGTATCCCGACAAGACTACGGCCATTGGTCCCTAACCTAGCCAGCAAAATTAGTTAGCATGAGTAGATTGAGCATATGTGAAGGGGCTTAGGAATAAGCTGGGTACACATCTTAGAGCCAGTCCAAGAAAGCCAACAGCTTCGCAAAACCAAGGCTCCTCGTCACATATAAAATAGTGGTCACATGCTCCCTAATGTCAATATTTTGAAAGTTTTGTCTTGTTCCTAGTCCCATTGTTTATGGACTTCTATTTAATGTCTAGTATTTCGTTCTATCATTTTAATTCCAAGTTTAGATGTCAAAAAATATTCAGTCTATGAAATTCTCTTTTGATAAATAAAAACAGCTGGACCGTTGTCATGGGTTAATTTTTATTTACTCTCGTGTTCATTCATTTTTTTGCGATGTCAGGTAATTATGAATTGCCGACCATCAGTCGCTTGCAAATGGCCTCAAGCAATAGTGGCCGATCACAGTGATGTACAAAATCGCCTTGCTAATATTGAAGATGGTGTATGACAGATGTCCATTGTCCTTCGACAACTCTCAAGGAAAATGGAGTCCACTTAGGCCAAGCCTAATCCCATAACTGCTTTAAACACACTTGTGACACCTGCAAACTTGCTAAAGGATGACCAATAGGATAGACACTTTGCAAGAATCATGAAGAAGTTGAGCCAATGGCAGGGTCAAGATTCCATTGATCTGTCCAACTATGTCACTATTAAAATTTTAGAAGAACTCAAAGTGTCTGAATGTGAGGGGTATGCCAATGCCTCCTGCTCAAAGGCTTATTTGCAGGCCTACCTGGTTCGAAGGGTGATTCAATCATACCAATCAAACCTAACTGGCCCCGCCTTAAGGTGGTATATTGTAAGGAAGATTAATCTCCTTAAGACTTGGGGGGAACCGACCAATGCTTTCCACCAAGAATATAATGTTGACATTGACATCGACATTACCCTGCATCGACATTACCCTGCCTCACGAAGAGTCGATAGTCATGGAGACGAAGGATAATAAGTTCTTAAAGACATATGTCGCATTAGTGAGGAGCCCGACTGCCCAGTTTGACTAGCAACAAATAGAAAAATGATCGATCGGAGAAAATATTGATGTAGTATTGCATGATAAAGGGACTATTGAGCAATATCCTATTATTGAAAAGCTTCCCATTAAAATAGGCAAGGAGCTTGCGGACGAGGTCAACACTATAAAACCTATTTAAAACCAGAGCATGGCAGTGCAACTTCCCAGGATTACCGCAAGGGCTAGGGTCCAAAGAGTGTTGATCTCCATTGACCTAGGAAGCGAAACTCCACCATCTCCCAATCCCCTTGACAAACTCAAGCTGGCAAAATGAAGGGCTTTACTCAAAATATTAGGACTGAGTATCAAGAAAAGAAAGCCTAAGCAATCCAAGCCAACGCTTGCCATTGAACGTAGGCAAATGAGCCGCCATGCCAAGGCTTCGAACATCACCCGTGATATAGTCCCGAGAGCTATCAGTGTTATACAAATGAGATCAATTATTCATCGAATAACTATCTCCTACCCATGCATAGAGTCCAAAGCTTGTTAGAAGGGGGAACACTTGCTTTTTAGGGCCTATCTTCTAATGGGCTGCTCAATTGGTCACTCGACCACGAGGGTAACATAGACACCTCATCTTCGGTTGGAAACTTCAACCCGGAAAAAAGTAATGAAACAATCTTAGAAGAGTCCAGTTTTCATGAAGTAGCAGAATTCACTTCCGCAATGAATGAAATGTCAATGCAATGTGAAGACCAGTTGCCTAACCAAGACACGGCGAGTCCATCTTGTCTCTACAGGATTACGATTCTCAGATAAATGGGAGTACCTAATCTCTGTAAATATAACGACATGACTTGTCCCATGACCCACTTGCAATATTTTTAGGCTGAAATGAGTTGGTATTGTAACCAAACACCATTCATAACTCAGGCTTTCCAAGAGAGTTTCACGAGGCCCGCATTGCAATGGTTTTTCATGGCAAGGATCTAGCTTAGGAGGGATTGGAGTGAGCTATTTTCCGCATTCTTGTATCAATACCAAAGCAAGCTTGGAATTGAATTGCTCGGCAAAGATTTGGTTCGCATCATAAAAAGATCAATGGAGGATTTTTGAGCATATGAGAAAGGTGGGAGGCTTTCATGACACAAACTAACCCTCAATTGGCCGAGGAAGAAATGATGAAGCTATTCATAAAAGCCTTACCCTGCAAGCATCGCTTTTGGTTGCATAGATTGCATTCCGTAACTTCAATGAAGTGGTCTTCTCATGCGAAGACTTCAAGTCTACTAGGGGCGAAGAACTCAAAGGCACTCGATTCTAGGGCCAACACTATCAATTATCAAATTGCTCAATTTCATAGGAGTTTTCATGGGTTTTGGTTTTTTTTTATAATCTCATGTTTTCTATCCTGTCTAGTATGTTACCGCTGCATTGTCTATTCCAATAATTGAATTTGTTTTCACTCAGTGAATGTATAGTTCTAATATTTCGTTTTGAGAGCATGAGGTAGTATCTCAAACCAACCCAGTGATGCTATCCAACCATGAAAAAAAAATATATAATTCAAGGAGAATTCTAAGGGTTGGGCTTCCTCAAAAAAAAAAAAAACAATTCTTTTTGAAAAAAAATACATTTCATTACCAAAAACTTTTTCCAAAGCATGTGTCAGATCTAACCCTATTTGTTTTTATGAATTACTTACTTCATATCTCAAAACATCATCCCTTTGACTTAGCCTGGGGCATTTGAAAATAGCACATCATGTGGACTCATAAGATTCTAAAACACTCTTTCAATAAAGCAGGGGCAAGCAGAAAAGATCACCCCGTTTAAAAAAAAGGTACCTCTTGTTCCCTGAACATAATTTTAGGAACAATGCTCTCTCTCTTCCATTTATAGAAGACGAAAAGATATGACATAATAGGCACATGCACACAGTTGAATTCGAAGCATGCATATTATGGTAGCTTAAGGGGATGTAACCTGGGAATCTTCCTCCATGCTGCTCTCGATCTCCCCATTTTTCGAGTTGTCTTAGTGAGCAGTCCCTGGAGCCTTGCGCGTCTATCTTGCACTTGCACAACTTTGCCTTAAGTCTGAGCAGTGCCTCCTTCGCATGACGGACCCCGAAAGCTAGATATTGCAGTTTTAGTGATGAGATGCTTAGCTTCGGCAAGCCAAGAAGCACAGAGAAGGAATTCATTCTCTTCCTTTGAATTGGCTATTGTCAACAGGGAGAAATCCAAACAGTCAAGACGATCTCTAACCCCCTGTTTTAGATGATGATTTTAGAATATGGAAATCTTACTTCTTGTTTCAGACGCATACTCTCTTGAGAAGTGATTGTCATTAGAAAAATGGAGGTTTTGACTGTCCATCTCAGATTCCATGGAAGCTTGAGGTACATGACTTTGTCCAATATTGCTGATGTTAATATGTTCAAAGGCAGAAGAAAAAATTCCACAGAAGGAAGAAGTTGAAGATGGATTAATGACCTGGCTGCACATACTTGACCACAATGAGAAATGCCAATCAAAAGAGATGTTGAACCGTGACAAGACAAAATGACCGTCACCATCATTTAAGACATTTTGAGAAGTCATCAAATACAAATTCTGGAGAAGGGTAATTTAGTATCGTTTCCAATATTGCCCCCTCTAACTTCGCTTTAGACATGGTTTCTCTATTTGACAGAAAGCATCGGTCGAGGAATAAACTCAATAGGTTAATTTGAGCAAATTAATACTGGCCAAGCAAACACATGAGAGTAACCCATATCAAATTCACCTAACTCGATATGAAAAGACATATCGTCCTAGAGCCGGTTTGGATAAATGAAAAGAGAAGTGCTCCATGGTCACTTCTAATGCCTCGGCTTGGTGGTATGGGGGATGAAGTGATGCGGGAATGATCAAGGTTTGATCCTTGGAAGTGGCAACTAGGTTGCCATATGTAAAAAAACTTAATAATTTTTTTTTATGTCTCTTGCTTTTGCAAAAATGGGAAAGTATTTGACCTAATGAGATCAAAAGTGCAGAACTTTAGACCCTCTTCAAGCCCTAGGATAATGGGCCTATTCAATTGACCAACATAGTGTAATGTTGTATCCCTCCCATTTATTAAGCTTTTGAGAATTCATACACTAACGTATTTCCTTCTATTTGTTGTAGGATCACCTTATTACCAAAGGTACAGATGACAAATCAAGGAGGGGTATGTCAAACTTTGATGAACTCTCCCCAAGCAAAATGACGTCTCAAATACTGCCAAAGCAAGAAGATTGGGAGTCTCAATTTGCATTTTTTTTCTTTCAGCCCTCCTTATTAATCTATTTTTATATCTTCTCATATGTAGATGCAAAAGCAGACGCATCCATCGAATTAAAGATCAGTCTTGGTTAATTGTTTATGTGTTATTTCCCCTTTTAATAGGGGCAATCCGTGAGCATTCATTTTTTTTTTTTTTAATAATCCCCTTTGTGTTCAGGATTTAACACGTTTGTAGGGGCAATTTTGTTAAATGCTTTTGATGGAAATTTTTGAGTAAAATCAATTATTTATTTTAGAAGTACAAAATTCCTCATATTTAAAATATTTCATGCCTTTTCCAAACGGATTTTGCATGATGATTTTGTCTGTCTAAGCCATTGTTTCCATTGATGATTATCAAAGTAGACGGCTGAATGAATGATGAGGGAATGATTGAGCATGCCAAATGAGGTGCATCGGAATGATGAAAGGTAAGCCATATCCCACACACAGTTCCCTGTTTATACACTTGTGAGATGAACATATGAGGTTCTATGTCTGCAGGGTAAATGGTTCTCTTGTGAATGGTATGATAACCAAAGTAATGAGGGGCATTTCATTTCTCTACCTTAAACACTACAGATTATCTAATGCTTACCTCATTTGATCCATACACTTGTGAAGTTTTTTTCATACCCTTGTCAAGAACCACTCCACACTGGGGTAGATCGGAGGCGAAGTGGCATCACAAGGTGAGAAAAAAGATATAAATTTTCTTGCTCGCACTTGCATCAATATTTGGGTGTTTTTATTGCATATGAACACTTGCGATAATTTAAGTACCATAAAATGACAAAGAAAGATTCTTTCTTTACTCTATGCACTTGTATCTGTTATACAACCCAATTGAGTTTGTAATTTCACCCTCACATTGAGGCAAAGCAGGAGTTACTACCACTCAAGCAGCATGATTCGGAGCACTAACTAAAGATGAAGACTCCAAGAGTCTAATAGCAGTGTTTTGCTTGAACTTGCCTAGGTTAGTCCTCAGACAACAAAAATGAAAAACTAGGAGCATGAAAGAGTAGTGTGCTAGTAAAAGCAAAGTCAATGCCCATAGATAAGAAAATTGGATTAAAAACTAAGGGTGTGAAAAAGTAGTATCTAATAAAAAGTAAGGTTGATGTTCTCAAACAAAAAAAAAATGAATTTCATCCATTTGTACTCCCAAGCAAAGCTGCTATCATGATTCAATTGATGGAGACTCCATGAAGATAATATCTGACGGTGAGAAGAAAAACCAATGATAATGCCAAGACAATCACCAACTTCCATACTTTTACACATGAACCAAGCTTACATTGCGTCTTTTTATAAAAGTATTTTCAAATTAGGGCACTTTAATTAGCGTAGGACTTAATATGTTTATAAGCATCACTCGAAGAAGTCAATATGGTGCAAATTCTATTTGTCCAGTGAATGGGAAAAGCAAGTTAATCCTATCGGATTAATCCATATGAGAATGACAAAAGTCACAAAAAGATTTCAAACATAATGTGGCTCTAATTGAGAATTATGAGACTAAAAGAGAATCTGATTGAGATGAGAATATCGAAATAGTTGTGGATAAAATGATACTCAACAAATCATACATTGTTAAGGCCCTAAAATTGGCCAAAGTAAAAGAAACTACTATGGCTAGGGCTAAAGACAATCAAGTGTACTCATTCAATGTTATTAAGTTGGATGAAATATTTGATTTACTCTTAAAAAATGGCCTGAAATATGGAGGAAGATAGGGAGAGGCTGATGCTTGGCCTCAATAGGAAATTCTAGAAAAGCTTAGCTTCGGTGTTAGAGCGAGAGGGAGAGCATGGGCTTTGGTCACAATTAAAATAGAGAGAGAGAGAGAGAGAGAGAGAGAGAGAGAGAGAGAGAGAGAGAGAGAGAGAGAGAGAGAGAGATCAATGTTATTAAGTTGGATGAAATATTTGATTTACTCTTAAAAAATGGCCTAAAATATGGAGGAAGATAGGGAGAGGCTGATGCTTGGCCTCAATAGGAAATTCTAGAAAAGCTTAGCTTCGGTGTTGGAGAGAGAGGGAGAGCATGGGCTTTGGTCACAATTAAAACAGAGAGAGAGAGAGAGAGAGAGAGAGAGAGAGAGAGGGGTGGGGCAAACATATCGTGCGGAAGAGAGAAGGTGAGTGAGAAAAGAATTTATGAAAAATCTAAAATATGGATTTCTATTGGATATGTACTGATGAATGATTAGAGTTTTTTTTATTACTGATTCGACAAATTTGGTGTATCATGGTAACAAAATGATGGGGGTTTAATGCACGTCCTTTTAACTCATTGGAGGTAATCATTACCCCTTTCTAAATATTTAAAATAATTGAAATAATTGAATTGTTTTAATAGTGGGCATAAGTTTACTTAAAAAAAAAAAAATCAATTCTCTGTAATCAACCAATGATAGAGTTTTATCAATTTAGCCATTGTCAGCTACACGATATTGACTTCAACAAGTAGTCGAAAGATGTTTAGTAAAACTTATCAACAAGGCATATTGGGGGTTATCCATCTTAAAATTTAGCTAAGTATTGAACATTGAGAAAACCTCTTATAATATTTTCATTAGACGTAGGTGTTATTTTATTCTAGGTGATATGATATGAAGGATGCTCTATTGCTAGAATTTATGAAAAATCTAAAATGTGGACTCCCATGGATAGTTGATGAACAAATAGAGTTTTCTTATTACCGATTTGACAACTTTGATGTATCTAATATTTTATCGTCCGATCGTGGTAACAAAATGATGGGGGCATTAATGCATGTTCTTTCAACTCCTTGGAGGTAATCATTACCCCTTTCTAAATATTTAAAATAATTGAAAATATTGAATTGTTTTAATAGTGGCATAAATTTACCCAAAAAACAAATCAAATTTTTGTAATCAACCAATGATGGAGTTTCGTCAATCAATTGAGTCATTGTTAGCTACATGATATTGACATCAACAAGTAGTCAAAAGCTATTTAGTAAAACTTATCAACAAAGCATATAGGGGTTTAGCCATCTTAAAATTTAGCTAAGTGTTGAATGTCGATAAAACCTCTTATAATATTTTCATTTCTATTAAATAAATGTAGATGTTATTTTATTCTATGTATTATGATATGTAGGATGCTCTATCGCCAGAATTTATTTAAAATCTAAAATGTGGACTCCCATCAGATAAATGTTGATGAACGAATAGAGTGTTTTATTATCGATTTGACAAATTTGATATATCTAATATTTTCTCTTTCAATCATGGTAACAAAATGATGGGGGATTCAATGCACGTCCTTTCATTTCCATGGAGGTGATCATTACCCCTTTCTAAATATTTAAAATAATTGAAAATATTGAATTGTTTTAATAGTGGGCATAAGTTTACCCAAAAAACAAATCAATTTTTTGTAATCAACCAATGATAGAATTTTGTCAATCAATTGAGTCATTGTTAGCTACATGATATTGACTTCAACAAGTAGTTGGAAGATATTTAGTAAAACCGGGTGAGCAAGTCTAGAAGAATAGGCGTGAAAACTTTGAGGTATTATGAGGTGAACATTTCCATGAAGCCTTGATCACTAATGTACTTTGGAAGATAAAATGGAAAGCATGATGTTAGTCACTATCAATGGGAAGCTTCGTTAGACTCATGGATCGTTGATATGAGCCGCTCTTTATATCACATGAGATAAATATGCATTTCACATGATACAGATTTTGAAAGGAAGACCCGAATATTCATTTGAGCCTTAGGCTTGGAACTCCGAAAATACTAAATGAAGGAGAATCCAATCAATCGTCAATGACATGGGAAAATGATTATTTCATAATATTGCCAACACTATTTGTGGAAACTACACCATTATGAGGAAGATTTGATTATATAGACAATTGGATCCCTGGTGATTGTGTTGTTTTATCTTTAATGGCTAACTAATCCTCTTGAAAACTATACAACGGCTAGTTTGGAGATTGAAGACTACATTAAAAGATCAACGCATGCTGAAGAAGACACGACGACTACAAACACAGAAAGCTTCATATTTTGATACGTTCATACTCTTGTTGTGTTTTGAGTAAGAACTTCATCTATTGAGAGTCATTTCATTTGAAAAATGCACGAGGGTTGCAATGGCGCTTGGGATTTGGTAGTGGGTTCTACCATCTTCAGGTGGAAGCAGCATAAGCTAGGATTGTAACTACTCAAAGGATTATTAGTGGATTCTAACCCTATTGTGGCTTTTAGTTTGGGAGTATGGACATGGGTTTGGTCTAAGCCCAACCACTATAAAGATCTACGTGCATTGTCTTCTATCACCATTTATTCCATAGAATCATATTGCACTCGATATCATCACATTATTCTTGCATGTATTAAATTGGTCCTGCATCTATCAAACTTGATTTTGATAATTTTGCAAAAATTTATCAAGTTTGGATGATCAATCTATTCAATCCACTCCCCGGTTGCACTTTCCACCATAAAAATTGGAATCAGAATAATTTGCTCACATATTTTTGAAGAATTGTAATTTAAGAGCATAAAAATCTTTCATGGCTAGTCATATCGATGTAGGAGTCCATGATAGACAATCAACTCATGACCTCCATATTTCGACGGAACAAATTAAAACTATCGAAAATGGACTATGAAAGCATTTATCAGATCTCGCAATGTGGGATGTTGTCTAAGATGGCATAAATGGTGTTCTGCCAGTAAGAACTACAGCTTAAACAACATCCTTTGGCATTGAACAGTCCACAAATAAAAAAAACAACTCAAACAACCCCAACAGCAAAGATTACTCCAAATTTGAAAAATAAGTACAAGTGTCAATACTTTTATATGACACTCATTTAAGTGCCAAAACTTTTTTTTTGCTCAATTGAATGCCACAAATTTGAAAAATCGATTACTTGAGTGCCACTTCAACCACTGGGGTTTGCCTTAGTGGCCACTTTTTCAACAGGAATGGGGAGGTGGGGGGTTCGAATCCCCATTTTCTCAAGGGGTTTGGGGTGGGGATGATATAGTTTTAGGAGTGAGTTTCGACTCCCACGCCCTGCAAGGAGGCATGGCAAAAGTTTGAGAATAAGCATTAGAATAGGAATAGAGTAGAACCGATAAAAAAAAAAAGTGCCACTTCCGATTTGTCTTGCTGAAAAAGCTAGTCGTTCGATGTGGCCAATGGAAAATATTATTTTAATATTTATGATATTTTTTTTTGAATTTTTTTTCTTTTCTTTTTGCTTTTTTCGTTAGGGCCGGTGAGGGTCATTGGTGATCCTTACCGGCCGTGAAATCCTCACCCTTAGCTGCGAAGGCCTTGGGCAAGGCCGTCAAGGATCCTCACCGCCTCGCTCTCGTTGCGAAGGTCTTGAGTGATGGCATCAGGGCCTTGTTGGCAGCTAGCGAGGACCCTCACTCACAGTTGCCCAAAGCTAGTGAGGACCCTCGTGGCCTCAGTAGCAGTTGGTGAAGGCCCTCACCACCTCACTCTAGCCGCAAAGGCCTTGGGCAATGGCATTGGGGCCTCACCAACAGTGAGCGAGGCTGCGAGGACCCTCACCCATGGTTGCCCAAAGCTGACAAGGGCCCTCACGGCCTTGCTAACAGCTGGCAAGGGCCCTCACAGCCTTGCCAACAGCTGGCGAGTGCCCTCATCACCTCGCTCTCGTCATGAAGGCCTTGGGTGATGGTGTCAAGGCCTCATCGACAGCGGGCGAGGCCGCAAGGACCTTCGCTTGCAATCGCCCATAGCCAATGTGGGCCCTCGCAGCCTTGCCAGCAATAGGTGAGGCCTCAACGGCCTCGCCCAAGGCCTTTGTGGCCGAGGGGGAGGATTTCATGGCCAGTGACCTTTGCCGGCCCTTAAGAAAAAAGCAAAAAAAAAAAAAAAAAAAAAAAAATCTATGTAGGATGTTTGACTTGAAATGACATTTAAGTGAGCAATTTTACTCTAATTTGGTATTCAAGTAAGTGAAAAAAAAGATTTTGGCACTTAAGTAAGCGTTATACGAAAGTATTGACACTTATCTTGTACTTATCCTGACAAACTATAGATGCCAAAGCCTTTTAACCTCCATATTGTGCTTTATATTATTTTGAATTTGATCATATCTCTATGTGTAGTACAACCAAAGAAATTTGGGGAAAACTTCAAGTGAATTTGAAGGAACTAGTTGAGTTAAGGAAACAAAGATGAACATACTTATGGAAAAGTATGAAACCTTTAAGATGAAGTTTGACGAAACTGTCATGGAAATGAATACAAGGTATATAGAAATTATAAATTGTCTTGCTTATCAAGGAAAGACATTTACCAACGAATAAAACATGAACTTGTTCCTAAGAGCACTCCCAAAGGAATGAATTATGTGAAGACCTCTAGTCGAGAAACACTAATGATCATGCCTCTATTAATGGACGACTTAATAGGAACCTTAATGGCTTATGAAGCTAAACGATATGATGAAGATGACCCAAAAGGGAAAAAAGTCCATTTCATTTAAGGTTGACACTTATGATCCAGATAATTAACATCATTAGATGAAGATGATGACGATGAGAAGATGGCCTTAAAAATTAAGAGGTTCAAATGAAATTTCAAGGGCAAGAAGCAAACAAAAGAATCCAATAAAAGGAAGTTCTCTAAGAGCAAAGAGGACAACAAAGGAAGGATGTTATATACTTTAAGTGCAGGTAACGTAGGCACGTCAAACCCGATTGTTCCTTATTCAAGACATCGAAGAAAAAATTCAAGAAAAAGAAGAAGGCCCTAAAGACAGAAACTTATAATGACGCATAATGTGAATCCAGTTGATGAATAATCAAATCTTTGTTTAACGGCCAACGTTCAATCTTAAAAAGAAGAGGGACAAAGGAAAAAGAATAAATGATATCGTGATAGTGGATGAAACGGCTAGCAAGCACAAGGTTCTGTCCAGTCTACGAATCCAGACGAAGTCGCTATCTCCTGCCATGATATTCTAATTTGGTCTACATAATTATGGTCCCTCTTTTGGTCGACCAATCGCATGAATACGAAAGGGACATGCATAAAGAAACGCAGGCAAAGGATATTGCATGATGTTTATCACCTCGAGTTGAAGGTTGCACGAGGTTTCTTTCCACCTGTTATCCTTTGCTTTATCCACAGTTAGTCAGCTTGACGTGGATCTGGGCCATCTAAATTCTATTGGGAGTATGCAGCAGAAGTACGATACCTTCTTCTTAGGAGATTGTCAAGAGGGAAATAAGTCAGAATCCGTTAATATATCCAGTTGAACTTATTTTTACTAAAAAAACTTAAGCTAATGAGTTATGGGTCAACTATGATATATTAATTGCTTCACACCATATCAATATCCGATGTGGGACTTTTTTTAACACAATTCACTTACACATGCATCCTAACAAATTCAACCCACAACTCTAAGGCATGTATTTTTTAAGTAGGAAAGTTAAATTAAATACATACTAACCCAGCGATATTATCGTACTTAAATGTGCGAACCAAAGCCCGACATGATTTAGTTAATTATCGGAATCGTCTAGCTATACGGAAATTGGATTGTAGTGTTTTAATATAATATTACTCCCTTACAGTATTGTCATAAGCATCAGCAAAAGTACGCCTATGTCAATATGTCAATTGATGAGGTGAGGTATCGTATGCATTATTGCGAGCTAGGGTTACGCAAAGAAGTCTACTGAAAACTCAAAACTCCAAATTCAGTGCGTGATCTTTAGCGAGAACAAGTATCATCGAGCAATCCAACTTCTTTTTGTGTTGGTATGGTATTAGCTGTATCCGAATATACTCTTCAACATGCAATCCATGATAGAGGTCGTGACTTGCTTGCTTGGTGAGCTTAACTTTGTTTATGTGGAATATCGTGATCTTGATTACTTTTCTGATTACCTGGTCTTCATGGAAAGGTGGAGTCCTACACGGTTCGGACATCTGGCCATCATAACAGCAATTATGACTCCGAAGTCGATGTCAACGATGAGGGTGAAAATCAATTAAACACCGATTAAGCCCCCGAACGATCGAGACAAATAATGCTCCACGCGCAAGCTAAAGTCGCAAAAATAATAATTTAAGGGTTAATAACGCAATTTGTTTCAGGCAGAGGAATGATCTATGAGTTGCTATTTTCGCATCTTGATATAATTTTGAAACCACACCCCCCCCGGCGACATTTTTTCTTGCACCCAGCTCGAAGAGAGGCATTTACTCTTTTCTCCGAAATAGTAAAAAAATAAAATTTGAGTGTGTATTCAAAGCTAGAAACTCAATTTAGGATTTTAATTTGTTAGTTCCTTTCGATCTTAAAATCATAAAAAAAAAAAACTTTAAATACAAAAGAAAAGAATCGAAGATGACCGAGACTAATTTTTCTTTTTATTGTTCAAAAATCAAGAAAGTTCAATTTTTTTTTTTTATTGTTCAACAATCAAGAAAGTTCTTAACAATGGTCGTTAACTAAGCCGTCAATTTTTTCTTTCTATCAATAAATTTAAGTTTGGAAGTAAAGAAGTTGTAACTAGATTGGGACTTCAATGAATATCACTTAAAGGTTTTGCAAAAGAAGAAATGGACGAATGTATGACAGCAAATTAGTTTTGATTTTGAAACGAAATTTTACTTAGAGGAAAGACATCTCATTTTATACCGATTCGAGATGATAGTGGAAAGAAGTTAGCTAATTGACTTCATTGGAAACTTAGCACAAATATGGTATATGAAGGAAAGAGATGTTGAGGTTAGTTTTGTTGAGCGACAGGAGTAATGTGAATTGTAAATATTGAACTAAGGGTCTGTTTGTTTTATGGAAATATTTTACGGGAAAATATTTTCCTCATTTTCGGCGTTTGATTCGCTTAGGAAAATGAGTTAATGGAAATGTTTTCCTACCAAAGCTTAAATTTAGGGAAATGGTTTTCTCTTTCAAAGAACAGGAAAATATTTTTCAAAATATGACTAAGTATTGGTGCTTGAACCTGAAATTCTATGTTTGGGCATGGAAACCCAAACGCTAGTTCCACAGTCTCGGTGTTAAGAACCAGCTCTTCAGTAGCTAGGCCTGGGTCCATCAAGACTTGACTTAGGACCTTAGTGCTTGGGCCTAGGTCCTCGGCGTCCATGGTTGAGTCCATCAAGGCTAGGCTCAGACCTCGGTGGCTGTACATGATGCTCTGGCACCCGAGCTTCGATACATAAAGGTTGTGCTTGGTTCCTTGGTGCTCAAGCTTTGGTCCCGACCCTTAGGTTTGGGTTCACAAAGGATTTGCGCAAGTTCTCGGTGCTCGAACTTGGATCCTTGGTTAATGAGACATTTGTTCTTACAAAAATATTTAAGAAAAAAGCAAATTTTTTATTTTTAAATTTTTTTGAATTTTCTAGTTTTTAATTATTTTTATTTTCCGGTTGCTAGCCCAAATGATGGCCGATGATTGGCCAAGGAAGAAGCGAAAATAAAATAAAAATAAATAAAAAAATAAAATAAACGAAATAAAAGAAAGGAATATATAAAAATAAAAAAATAATTAATAATAAAAACTATAAGTTTTTTGATAATTTTTCCTATTGGATTTTTTTCCTTACCAAAAAATTTTCCTAATCCTTTTCAAGTTCCAGCCAAATACCACAAAGCCATTTTTTTTTCCGGAAAAATATTTTAAAAAATAATACGTTCTTCACAAAATAAACGGACTCTAAATCTTATGATTGAAGGGTAATTTGGCTCGTTAACATAAATAGGATGTGTTTTAGTGAAAAAGAACGTGGAGGCAGTGCTGCATTGATTTAGATACATATAGGACGTTACAGCCTTTCATCAAACTCGCAAAACTTCATTGGGCATTTTGTGCGTACTAGTATCCAGTTCAACGCTCTCCAACGACTCGTAAGAAAAAGTCACAACGCAATTTGCAACCTTTCCGGTAGGTATTTATCACCCAGTCGAACCGCTCACCATTCACAATATTCTACACCAAGCAAGACCTATATAAAACCCTACACGTTCTACTCCGTCGCACTCATATCTGAAATCAGCTGCTTCACGCTCCTTTTCCACTGTACAGAAGATATTCCAAATCCAACAAGAAGCAAAGCACATAAAAGAATGGCCGATCTGACTCTGTTGCTCTCACAATCCGCCACCAGCAGCGGCAAGACCTCTGAAGCTCGAGAAGCACCACCCGTCGTTGGACTCGATGATCGAGCAGTCCATGAAAGATTTTGGATGGGCTCAGCTCATGCAAGCCTTGCTTGTGTCGCTTGCTTGGTTCTTCGACGCACAGCAAACGTTCATAAGCATTTTCACTGACGCTCTGCCACCGTGGCACTGCGCGAATCTTGACGACCAATATTGCAACTCCATTTCCGACGTTTGTCTACTTGCCAATAGTTCCTCATGGCAATGGGATTATCCCAAGCACGCCTCTATAGTCTCTGAGTGGGGCCTTCAGTGCGCAAACTCAGTAATAAAGGGCTTACCGGCTTCGTCCTTCTTCATGGGATGCTTGATTGGCGGTTTGCTTTTGGCGACGCTTGCCGATTCATTGCTCGGCCGCAAAAACATGCTCTTCCTCTCTTGTTTAGCCATGTCTTGCTCATCCCTACTCACGGTCTTCTCCACCAACGTGTGGATCTACTCCTGCTTGAGATTCGTCACTGGATTTGGGCGCGCGACAATTGGCACGTGTACTCTCGTGCTGTCAGCGGAATTAGTGGGCAAGAAGTGCCGAGGGAGTCTGGGAATGATTGGATTCTTCATTTTCACATTAGGGTTTTTATCATTGCCGGCGATTGCCTACTTGAACCAAGGTTCATCATGGAGAATTCTATACATTTGGACGGCAGTCCCGGCCATTGGCTACTGTGTCTTAGTCCATTTCTTGGTTTGCGAGTCACCGAGATGGCTCTTTGTGACGGGACGCAGGGAAGATGCCATGGAAACACTAAAGAGAATAGTGCGGCCGGGTGCGAGCGCCCTCACCAACGGCTTCTCCTCAGTCTCGCTCAACGAGGACCCTTTCAACAACATGGACATCTTCTCGGCAATCAAGGCCTAATTACAAAAGGGATGGGCCTTTCGACGGCTATGTGCAGTCATGTTGGTTGGGTTCGGGATGGGGATGGTGTACTACGGAATGCCGCTCGCGGTCGGGAACTTGGACTTCAACCTCTACGCGAGTATCACGCTCAACGCCTCGCTGAACAGCCTTCGACCCTGGTCACTTTCCTCCTCATAGGAAAGCTCAATAGGAGGAGTTCTCTACTATTCTTCACGACACTCAGTTGGGTTTGTATCGTGGTGTGCATTTTGGAGGGGCAGGTGTGGCAAAAGTTGCAAATTGTCCTGGAGCTAGTCTCTTTCAGGAGTGGGTGCACCGCGCTTAATGTGCTGTTGATATTCACATTAGAGTTGTTCCCTACGTCCGTGCGGAACTCGGCGATGTTGATGGTGCGGCAGGCAGTGGTGTTTGGCGGTGTGTTCAGCCCATTGCTGGTGGCAGTGGCTGGCCGGACAGGCGACAGGGTGGTGTCTTTTGGGGTTTTTGGGCTGGTCATCGGGTGTTGTGGGCTGTTTGTCATGTGCTTGCCGGAGACAAAAGGTGGGAATCTTTGTGATACCATGGATGAGGAAGGGCGGAAAGAGGACACAAGGGACCACCGTGTTTTGTGCTAGATAGAGATAATGTGTAGTTGATGGTGGGGGGAGAATTGTCCAAAAAGTCCTAAATCATATCAGTTTCTTAATTCAGTCCTAAATCTTTTAACTTTGCCAATTGAGTCCTAAACATTTTCACTTCTTGCCAATTTAGTCCATCCGGCCAATTTTGGCTGGAAAATGCTGACATGGATGTCGGCAATGCCACGTAGGACTGCCGACGCTGATGTGGACAATTTTTAATAATATTTTAATATTTTTTAAAAATTTTTATTTTCTATTTTTTTCCTTTTTTATTTTTTATTTTTTTTTTTTTAATTTTTGGCTTTTTCCGGTGGCAAGCCATCGGCCACAGGTGATGGCCGGCCACCGGCCACGCCTGGTCGGCCTGGCCTTGCCCACCACGGGCGAGGCCCGGGCGATGGCGACCCATGGCGAGGGCGCCCGGCCCCGGCGAGGGCTAACCTCACCGAGATCCGGCGAGGGAGCCCTCGCCAGGGGTCGCCCTCACCCGGGCGAGCGTCGGCCTCGCCCCGGGCGGGCGAGCGACGGTTGGCCACCGGCCACAGTCGATGCCCGACCGGCCGGGCGGCGACGACCGGCCTCGCGGATCTAGTCTAGGCGAGGCCGACACTCGGGCCGGGCGAGGGCGAGCCTCGGCGAGGGCTCCCCTCTCTAGATTTGGTGAGGCCGGCCTTCGCCCCTAGCCGGCCGAGCGTCAACCTATGGCTTGGCTAGCCATCGCCCGCTCGGCCGGGGCGAGGCCGACGCTCGCCTAGGCAAAGGCGACCCTCGGCGAGGGCTCCCCTCACCAAATCTGGTGAGGTCGGCCCTCACCGGGGCCAGGGCACCCTCGCTGGGAGTTGCCGTCGCCTGACCGGGCCTCACTTTTGGCGGGCGAGGCCAGCTAGCCGGCCGTGGTCGGTGGTGGCCGTCGCTTGTGGTCGGTGGTCGACCACCGGAAAAAGCCAAAAAGAAAATAAATAAATAAAAAGGAAAAAAACATAAAATAAAGAAATAAAAAAATTTCAAAAAATTTAAAAATATTAAAATATTATTAAAAATTGTCAATGTCGGTGCCGTGCCGAGTCCTATGTGGCACCGTCGGCATCCACGTCAGCATTTTCTGGCCAAAATTGGCTGGATGGACTGAATCGGCAAGAAGTGAAAATGTTTAAGATTTAATTGGCAAAGTTAAAAGGATTAGGACTGAATTGACAAAACTGCAATAGGTTTATGACTTTTTGGACAATTTTCCCCGATGGTGGGAGTGCCAGTTCTGTCTTATGGCTGTGGCCGAAAAGGGATGTCTAATTGCAAATCCAATTTGGATAACCTTCTTTGTATTTCTAGAAAAAATGAATGATTAGAAAATTATTTTCTCCAAACTAAGAACAATCACTTATATCGCTTATAAAAACTATAATGACTTTTTGGACAAAAAAAGATAAAATTAATCTAGTCTTCTAGGATTCTCAAGAATAAGGTATACATATAATATTATATTTTAGGGGCAATTTTTGTCTCTAAAATAGAAATTGTTTTCCCCAAACCAGTGAGATGGTGAAAATAGCCCCTCCTTATTAAAATTTCAAAGTCACTCTTGGTAAAGTTGATCATCGACCAGATTGGTGCGGGCTCATGGGCTGTGAAGTCATGCCTAACTTTATGCTCGGTCCATCCATCAACCAAAGTATTTGTAACTTTGTTGGCGAATGCCTTAAAGACACTTGTTAAGATATTGGTTAAGGAAAATATTAGACTTTACAGTGCACTGGCTGTCTAATTTATATATGATTATAATTCGGAAAATGGCGATTGGTTTCTTAATTAGCATACTTAACCAATGCCTCACGGGCATGCTTTGACAAGACCCACATACATGTAGTGCTGTAGTGCTTAGCAATTTTTTTTTTTTTTAAAGTATTAATAAGGGAGTGATAGTTTTCGAGCACTCAATTAGTCCCCCGTGCTGCAGAGACCAGTGGATTATCGCTTTGCGTTGGTGGATGTGATTTCCAAGAGAATGTACAAAGTCTTGTCGTTCAAACCAGATCTTGAGCTTGAAAAAATGAACATGTTTTACCACTTGAGCAAGAAGAGAGCCTAGGACACTCCCGCGATTGGAGGTAGCTCCCTTGACCAAAAAAATGATGCGTTTATGGAAAATGTCCAATCACTGTCTATGGAATAGAAATCAAGAAATTAATTTTTAATCAGAAATTGATTTCTATTTTAGAAATTTTGTCTAAATGTAACTATAATTCTCGTTTTTGGATGAATTTGGTCCTATTTTTAATTGGGTCACTAGTGGGCTTCGGCCCATTTAAATCAAGTATAGTTTGGAAAATGATTATAATATATCAGCCTAAACTCAATGGGCTTTATTCACCTCCTTAGACCTTTTCGGCCTTACGGTACCATCAATATGAAATGGGTGAGCTCCTTTTACCCATCAGGCCCGGTTTGGACTTAACAATGCATTCTATTGTGACTAAAACGACTCGACGCATTTGCTGATGGGCACGCACATGCTCCTCGGAAGCATCTCAAACTCTAGATTCCTTCTAGAGTCGGGACCCCTAGTTTGAAAAATGTTGACAGTGGGACCACCGACCAGGAACGATGATCACGTTTTTGTATAAACAATGTGTGGATATGTTGTGGTTTTGAGACTACATTCGTCTGGCGAGCGAATAAAAATACAACCAATTATCATATTGAGTGGGCGCTTGCATGGACCATTGACACAAGTTGCTTCGCCACCAAAGTGGTTGGTGGGTGAGCGCCCCGTAACTTCCACCATGTGAGGAAATTTTTAGGTGCCTTTGAAAACATAATTTTTCTTGCTCAACTAAGTCACTTTTAGATTGCACGTGGTTGATGACGAGTGAGAGAATTTAGTTACATGTCAATTTAGCTACACATATTCCCCCTTAGTTGCACGTGATTGTATGAATTCGTTTTTACTTTGAAAATGAATTTAAGAATTATTCAAATTGTAAGGTGTATTTTTGTTTTGTGTTTATTGTCACTAGAAGAGTATTATTACATCTTTCGTGTATTTCTTGGTCTTTTCTAGAGACTAATACTAAAACTTGTACTTTAAAGATAATCGCTTTGTTTTTATGGATCGGGTGACTTGCATATTATTCCTATATAGATAATTCTTTAATCATATTATAGTCGAATCTTCATTTGACACATATGATATCCCAAAAAGATTATTTTACCATATAAACATTTGGGCTATCTATAAATTTCGGAAATTGATTTGTCAAATGATACTCGAACTATAAGACTTATGTATGTCTTAGTTTCTCCAGAATCGCATGCAAATGAGCGGATGATCTTTTCCCGGACTTCTGAAACTTGGCGCATGTTGAATATCGCACCAGATCAGTCAGTGCATCGATATATTTCCGGTCCAATTCTCGGGTCGGTTCTTTTTGGTTTAAACCAGTGCTAACCCAGTGAAACCGATAGCCAGCACAGGGTTCTGTCCAAACTTCGAATCTAGACCAAGTCCCCATCTCTCGTGAAGATCATCTTTGTTTGTCTAAATCTACATAATCATTGTGTGCCCTCTGGGTAAATCAAGCGCATGAATCCAAAAGGGACATGGATTGAAAAGTACATGAGGAAATGGCAGGTTGCGCGAGGGTCCATCCATCTTATTTATTGTATTGTCACCGTCTCAATTCACATGAACTCTTGTCCTACTGATAAAATATATCAACAATTAGTCACCTTGACGTGGATTTGTGTCATTTAGATCCAGCTTACAACCCTCTCGGATGACTTTTTTTTTTAAGTTAGGAACATTAAATTATACACATGCTGATCCACAAATATTGTACTTAAAACTTGGAACCAATACACGACATGATTCAGTCCATACTTAAACCTCTCGGATGACTTTTTTTAAGTTTGGAACATTAAATTATACACATGCTGATCCACAAATATTGTACTTAAACCTGCGAACCAGGGCACGACATGATTGAGTCCATTATTGAAGTCATCTAACCTGAGGAAGATTGGATTGTAGTGTATTAATCTAATAGTATTCCCTTATAAGAATTTAAAGAATTGATAAGGTGAGTATCGTGATTTCAATAGGTTACATGACTCTTTTATTTCTTTTTCCTGGGTCTTACGTATTATTGCGAGCTAGGGTACCAAGAAGAAGTCTACTCAGAACTCCAAACTCAGTACGTGATCTTGAGCTAGAACAAGTATCATCGAGCAATTCAACTTCTTTTTGCGCTTGTATGGTATTGGCTGTGTTCAAATATACTCTTCAAAATGCAATCAATGATTGAGATCGTGAGGTGCTTGCTTGGTAAGCTTCCTTTGTTTGGGAAATATCTTGTGATCTTGATTAGTTGGTGCTTATGGAAAAGTAGAGTCCTACATGGTTAGGACATTTGGACACCATAGCAGCAATTATGATTCCCAAGTCGGGGTTCACGATAAGGGTGAACATCAATTAAACACCAGCCCACGAACGATCGAGTTATCTATTGCTCAACACGAAGCTAATAATACAATTTTTTTTAGGCAAATGAATGATATATCAGTTGCTACTTTCGTATCTCGATTTAATTTACTTAAAAAAAATCATTCCTTCTTGCACCTAGCTTGAAGAGGAGCCTTTACTCTTTGCTCCAAAAGAGAAAAATCAAAGTTCGAGTGTGGATTCAAAGCTAGAAACTCAATTTGAGATTTTTATTTGTTCGTTCCTTCCGATCTTGAAACCATAAACAACAAAAGAACTTTAAAATGCAAAAGAAAAGGAAAGAGAACGACCGAGACTAATTTTTAATTGTTCAACAATTAAGAAAGTTCTTAACATTGCTCGTGAACTAAGCCGTCAAATTTTCTTTTTCTATGAATAAAATTAAGTATGGACAGGAAGAAGTTGTAACTAGATCTGGACTTCCATTAATATCACTTAGTAGTTTTAGTGAAGAAGAAATGAACGAATTTCTGACAACTCAAATTATAACAAATTATGAATTTCATGATCGTGAAAAGGAAAAAAAATATATTTGATTTTGAAACATAACTTTACTTAGAGGAAAGACATCGATTATTTTTTACCGATTCAAGATGACAATGGAAATAAGTTATTTAATTGATTTCATTGGAAACTTAGCGCAAATATGGTATGCGAAGGAGAGAGACGTTGAGGTTACTTTTGTCGAACGAGAGGAGTAATGCGAATGGTAATATCGAACTAAATTTTGTGATCGAAGGGTAATTTTGGCTAGTTAACATGCAAAGGATGTGGTTTAGTAATTACTTATTGGATGTTACAGCCTTTTTTTTTTTTATCAAACTCGCAACACTTCATTTGGCATTTTGTGCATAATTAGTATCCAGCTCAACGCTCTCCAACAACTTGTAAGGACTCTCAACGCAATTTGCTACCTTGCTATAGGAGGCTAGGAACAATTTAATGAAAATGCTAGTACTACCATCTAGAGGGAGGTGAATAGGAGTTAAAAAAAAATTAACAATTAAATGCATAATATATTATGTTGCGAGCAAAGTCTGTGGATGAGTCAAAGTCTGATTAAAAGCGCCACCAGACTTCTAAAGAAAATTCAGACTCAAATAAGAGATGTAATAGATTTTTGAGAAATTTAAAAGAAAATTGCAACGGATAAAGTTAAAAAGAGTTAATGGAAGAGAAAATTGCACACGGCATTTATAGTAGTTCGGCTTAGATTAAGCCTATGTCCACTTTCCCACATTGACAGTCTTTTGGCTAAAATTCACTAAAGTATCAACGGAGAAGTATAGTGTTTCGAGTGCAAACACTCAGTGGAAGATTTCTTTTTTCCTCACTAAGTCATTCTTCTTGTGATTTTCTCTCTTGAGTATAATTTGTAAGAGTTATCGTTGAAGAACAAGTGGTTGGAAAGGCTTCAAATTTTGGAATTTCAATTTTCACGCTCTATTACAAATAGACTGAATGACTTCCTTAAATACTCATCTATATCTTACTAGCCGTTGGTATTTTCCAGAGGAATTTCTTCCAATCAATCCGTTGGATAGAATTGATTAAGGAAATCTTGTAGCCGTTTGAAGATTGAGATAAAAATCTGTTGATTTTGGTTGCCCATACAATTTGAATCTAGGTTTCCATAAGTAGATACTTCCCAAAAAAGGAACTTGTCTTCAAGATTAATTTCATCAATTCATGATTGATTCTATTAATGTATTTATAGAAGGTAAGTGAGATTCTTCACCAAAAAATTAGATATTAAAGAATAAATCTCTATAACGTTCATACTGAATCTTTATCGTAAGATCAATAATTCTGAATCTGATTATATCTTCGTTTTGGACTTGGTTTCAGTCTGGATTGCGTCAGAGTGGAATGAATAGACTTTGACAAGAGTCTGTGATGACTTCAGAAGTCTACTATTCTTCAGAATAAGAACAAGAACAAAAACAAGAAAGTTTTGTTAACTTCAAAGTCTGGTAAGAGTTTTCTCAACATTTAATAGTTATCATCCACTTGGACAGCTCATCATTCACTATGCTCTACACCAAGCAAGATCCATATAAAATTTTACACATTCTGCTCCGTCACACTCATCTCTAAAATCAGCTGCTTTACTCTCCTTTTCCACAACGCAGAAGAAATTCCAAATCCAACAAGAAGCAAAGCACATAAACGAATGGCCGATCCGACTCCGTTGCTCTCACAATCTGCCACCGGCAGCAGCGAGCAGGAACCACTGAAGCTTAAGAAGCACTACCCGTCGTTGGACTCGATGATCGAGCAGTCCATGAAAGATTTCGGGTGGGCTCAGCTCATGCAAGCCTTGCTTGTGTCGCTTGCTTGGTTCTTCGACGCACAGCAAACGTTCATAAGCATTTTCACTGACGCTCTACCACCGTGGCACTGCGCGAATCTTGACGACCAATATTGCAACTCCATTTCCGACGTTTGTCTACTTGCCAATAGTTCCTCATGGCAATGGGATTATCCCAAGCACGCCTCTATAGTCTCTGAGTGGGGCCTTCAGTGCGCAAACTCAGTAATAAAGGGCTTACCGGCTTCGTCCTTCTTCATGGGATGCTTGATTGGCGGTTTGCTTTTGGCGACGCTTGCCGATTCATTGCTCGGCCGCAAAAACATGCTCTTCCTCTCTTGTTTAGTCATGTCTTGCTCATCCCTACTCACGGTCTTCTCCACCAACGTGTGGATCTACTCCTGCTTGAGATTCGTCACTGGATTTGGACGCGCGACAATTGGCACGTGTGCTCTCGTGCTGTCAGCGGAATTAGTAGGCAAGAAGTGCCGAGGGAGTGTCGGGATGATTGGATTCTTCATTTTCACATTAGGGTTTTTATCATTGCCGGCGATTGCCTACTTGAACCAAGGTTCATCATGGAGAATTCTATACATTTGGACAGCAGTCCCGGCCATTGGCTACTGTGTCTTAGTCCATTTCTTGGTTTGCGAGTCACCGAGATGGCTCTTCGGGATGGGACGCAGGGAAGAGGCCATGGAATCCTTAAAGAGAATAGCGCCGCCGGGTGCGAGCGCCCTCACCAACGGCTTCTCCTCAGTCTCGCTCAACGAGTACCCTTTCAACAACATGGACATCTTTTCGACAATCAAGGCCTTATTAGAAAAGAGATGGGCCTTTCGCCGGCTATGTGCAGTCATGTTGATTGGGTTCGGGGTGGGGATGGTGTACTACGGAATGCCGCTCGGGGTCGGGAACTTGGACTTCAACCTCTACTCGACTATCACGCTCAACGCCCTCGCCGAACTGCCTTCGACCCTGGTCACTTTCCTCCTCATAGGAAAGCTCAATAGGAGGAGTTCTCTACTATTCTTCACAACACTCAGTGGGGTTTCTAGCGTGATGTGCATTTTGGAGGGCCAGGTGTGGCAAAAGTTGCAAATTGTCTTGGAGCTAGTCTCTTTCTTCAGTGGGTGCACCGCGCTTGATGTGCTGTTGATATTCACATTAGAGTTGTTCCCTACGTCCGTGCGGAACACGGCGATGTCGATGGTGCGGCAGGCAGTGGTGTTTGGCGGTGTGTTCAGCCCATTGCTGGTGGCAGTGGCCGGCGGGACAGGCGACAGTGTGGTGTCTTTTGGGGTTTTTGGGCTGGTCATCGGGTGTTGTGGGCTGTTTGTCATGTGCTTGCCGGAGACAAGAGGTGGGAATCTTTGTGATACCATGGATGAGGAAGAGCGGAAAGAGGACAAAAGGGACGACCGTGTTTTGTGCTAGATAGAGATAATGTGTAGTCGATGGTGGGAGTGCCAGTTCTGTCTTATGGCTGTGGCCGACAAGGGATGTATAATTGCAAATCCAATTTGGATAACCTTCTTTGTATTTCTAGCAAAAATGATAAGCAACTTCTTATGCTTTGTTTATTTCATGAAAAATGAATGATTAGAAAAATATTTTTTCCAAACTAAGAACAATCACTTATATCGCTTATAAAAATTATAATGACATTTTGGACCAAAAAAGATAAAATTAATCTAGTCTTCTAGGATTCTCATGAATACAGTCGCGACCCTCCCGAATTCTTTTGAAGGTGAATTACACAAAAGGCTAATGGATTACTAAGTCCGAAGACTTGGCACGAACCCTCCCAAGTCCTACCAATCGCGACTTGATGTTAAGAAATTAATCTATTTAAACATGCAATTATACTCAATTTGGAGCCGCCACTAACCAATTAGGGTTGGTTAGAAACCCAAGTAAAGTATGGGAGAATACTTTACTTTTGCGAACAGAGATTGAGAGGTCCGGGGACATGGTTACGCTAGATTAATCTAACGCCCTTTCGGTACCTTTTATTTTTTAATTTCAAAATATTTTGCAGGCATTATTGATTAATTTTAACCTAAGATACTAACATGCAAATGGTGGCCATGCGGGTGCACAATCAATGAAATAACATCCAATAAAAATGCTAATAAAAATGCATGCCCTAAACATGATTTCTAAATGACATGACACATAATTTTTCTTTTTCTTTTTTGTTAAAGAAAATGTTAATTATATGCAATCTTAATCTAAATTTAATATGCATGGATTTTACTTTAATGATATGTGAAATGCAATTCATATGGCATAACTTGAACTATCACTATATGTATGCAATCTAATTTATATAATCTTAAATATGCATGTGCTATGTGATATGGAATGAATGACATGGTATTTCTACATGCATGCTCTTTTATGATTTTTTTTTTTTTAATGATGATTCATTTTTAATGCATGTATGCAACCTATGCTAAATAATGATGATATAAAATGAGATTAATTATGAATTAACCTATTAACTAACAAATTCTAATTAAACCTATTATGCAAATTAATTAATATGTACCTAATATTTTTTGGATTCTTTTTATTGAAATTCGGAATTAAAAAAAAATAATTAGACTAACTAAAGCGAATGATATTCTAATTTATTTTAGGAATCAATTTAACTTAGACTATATCTTATCTTAAAAGCTATATAAAAAATCAAGACATGCCAACATTATTTAAAATTAACCCTAACAAAAATCACCCATCTAAAAGTATAATCTAAAAATTATAATCCTATAAATGCAATTCTAATTTACTAACCCTAAAAATACAGTCCTAATTTACTAAACCTAAATGCTCTAATGCAATATTTAGATTTTTATGCACTTTTTTTTTTTTTTTTTTTTTTTTAATTTTCCAAACAAGTTATTATTTTAAAAAGAATGAAGATAAGAATTAAAATAACCGAAAAAATAATCCGTTGTCGACGGATTAAATTAACAAGTATTTTAACTCTATAATGATTTCATGATTGAAATGTTATCAAAATTCCTAAAAATTAAAGTAATTAAAAAAATGACCCGATGTCTTACGGGTCAAATTAATAATTACCTTAATTTGGGATAAAACTCCTAATGTCTACAAGGTCTACAAATATTAACATACAATACTACAATTCAAATAATTAAACTTAAAAGAATGCTATCAAATAAAATAAACAGAAAAATGACATAAAAATAAAGACAGTAAAATAAACTAAACTACAAAAAGGTAAAGGTAAATATAAAAACTACCTAAGGAGGATAAGCCAACGTCAACGAGGAAGCGGATCGCAGGCAGAGGCGGTGCGGAAACACGGCGTCGGCGAGGTCAGGGATGGCGAGGAAGGTCCTGGTAGCCGGAGCAGGGGCTGTCCGTCGGAGGTTCGGCGAGATTCGGCAACAACCACACCTATAGCAAAACAAAGAAGGCAGCAGGCGTCTCTGTTCGGGCTGCAGCAGCGAGCAGAGCAGCAAACTCAGCAGCAGGGAGGTCACTCGGGCGTGCAGAGCAGCAAGGGCAGAGACGCGCAGCAGCAGATGCAAATGAGTCGCGGCAAGCTTCGGGGAAGACCAACAAATCGGCAGTGGAGGTGTGCGGTGCTCGGGCAGTTGCAAGTCGCCGGTGCGGGGCGTCGGGTGAAAGTCTGCTGCAGGCGGGAGCGGCGCGGCTTCAGCAAGCGTTGGCGAGGGGCTGGGCGGATCACGAACAGAGCAGCGGTCGTCAGGGAAACTCGGAACCGGCACAATGCAGACGTTGGGCAAGTTTGGCTCGGGTCTAGTCTGGCACAGCAGCGTGATGAGCGTCGTGGAACAAAGGGTCGCGATCGGAGCTTCGGACGAGCGAGCAGAGGGCCACTCGAAGACGCGGCAGACGGTGAGACACTCGGGCAACAAGAACCGGCGGAGCAGGGGAGTCACTCGGAGGAGACTCGGATCGGAACAGCGGCGGCTTCTTCGGGCTAGTGGAGCAGATCGGCGAGGCAGCAGCAACAGGCGGAGGCGCAGCAGCACTCAGACGAACAGGATTGGTGAGCTGCTGCAGGAGTCGCTTCGGTTGCAATGGCCTCGAGCACGGCGAGAACAGGGAGGTCGGCGAGCGGAGTTGCAGAGGACGACAGTGAGTGCAGCGGGCTGCTGAGGGTCGTCGCTCGGGAGGAGATGGTGCAGAGACTCCGGCAGAGGACGCGGGTGGCGGAACGGTGACGGCGCAGGGGTGCGGTGGCGCGGCGTCGCTGCTGGATCTCGGACAGAAGGCGCGGTCAGGGGGTCTCCGCGAAGAAGACGATGCACAGTACTTTTCTCTCTGCCTCCACAGTCTCACTCACCTGTCTCTCTCTCTCTGTTGCTGTCAACAGAAGGAAAAAAGCTTCTGCTCTTCTTTCTGCAGAACCATTTCACCTTTTTACTTTTCCTTCTCTCACTTTTCTGTTTTTCTTTTGTTCCCCCCCCGGCGAAGCGAAGACCCCTTTTATTTATAGAAGAAAGACTCGAGTTTGTTTTTGCAGGTGGACATTTTCAGATATTCACTCATCTTCCCTACAAAAAATGGCTCCAAAAATCATACGGTTGTTTTTTTTAAAAATTCAAAATGAGGAGATTTGTTTAACAATCAAATGTTTTATTATTCAAAAGAATATTCAAAATTTCCCTCCAAAACCAAATGCTTTATTTTTAATTTCTAAAAAAAATAAATTTAAATTAGGTGTCAACAAATAAGTTATACACATTATTATATTTTAGGGGCAATTTTTGTCTTTAAAATAGATATTGTTTTCCCCAAACTAGTGAGATGGTGGAAATAGGCCCTCATTAAAATTTCAGAATCACTCTTGGTAAAGTTGATCATCGACCAGATTGGTGTGGGCTCACGGGCTGTGAAGTCATGCCTAACTTTATGCTCGGTCCATCCATCAACCAAAGTATTTGTAGCTTTGTTGGCGAATGCCTTAAAGACACTTGTTAAGATACTGGTTAAGGAAAATTTTAGACTTAATAGTGCACTGGCTATCTAATGTTATATAGGATTATAATTTGGAAAATGGCGATTGGTTTCTTAATTAGCATACTTAACCAATGCCTCATGGGCATGCTTTAACAAGACCCACATACATGTAGCGCTTTGCAATTTTTTTTTTTAAAAGTATTAATAAGGGAGTGAGAGTTTTCGAGCGCTCAATTAGTCCCCTGTGCTGTAGAGATCAGTGAATATAGCTTTGCGTTGGTGGATGTGATTCCAAGAGAATGTACAAAGTCTTGTGGTTCAAACTAGGGGTGAGCATGGTTCTCGGGTAGAACCAGGAACCGGGGAACCGAACCGGACTAAAGGGATCGGTTCCGGTTCCGGTTCCCGGTTCCCCTTTTCTGGGAACCGGCAGTTCCCGGTTCCGAAACCGACACTGGCACTGGGAATTGGAACCGGAACCGGTCCGGTTAGGGCTCAAAAAAACCCCAAATCAAAATTCACTTTCACTTCCACACGACATTTTTCACTCATAGTTCTCTCTTCACCTGTTCGTTCTCCGCCTCTACTCGACGCCACCACTGGTCGCCCTCGATGCCACCATGGTTGACCTCTGCTCGAGGCCACCTCCGCTTGCCCTCGATGGCACCGCGGCTGACCTTTGGCTCGCTGCTTGCCCTCAACGCCACCGTCGCTTGCCCTCGACACCACCGCTCGCTGACCCTTGCTCGAGGCCACCTCCACTCGCCCTCAACGCCATCGCTGCTGACCTCTGGCTCGCCGCTTGCCTTGACGCCACCGTCGCTCGCCCTCAACGCCACCGCCGCTCACCCTCAACACCACCGTCGCTCGCCCTCGACGCCACCGCCGCTCACCCTCGACGCCACCACTTGCGACCCCCGCTCAAGGCCACCTCCGCTCGTCCTCGACACCACCGCTGACCTCTTCTTGTGAGTGTTCTCTCTTTGTCTTTCCTTCCGATCAGCTAGTCGAATGCCCTTAGTCTTTCCTCCCGTTGGCTAGGGCAACGCTCGTGCTCATTATAACGCGGCCTTGCGGCGGGTGTTTGTGTGTATGTGGTTTTGTTGTGAAGTTGCTCAAACCCTGAATGTTGATAATATGCTATTTGTCAGAAGGCACATGACCCTGTTGATCTTGCTGGTGAAACTACGAAGGCAAAAGCTCATGATGAGGAAATTCAAGTTTATGTTTACTAAATTGATCGTTTTAGTTACTTCCTTTACTATTATATCTAGAGACAGATATTTCGAAAACAAAAGCTAGAGGCTGAAGTTTGCAAGCAGAATTCCCCTTGCTGCGAAAAAAAAGAATCTTAGTGTTTGGAATGAATGTAGTGCTTTATTATTTATTTATCTTTTTGGCAGAGAGTTATGTGCCTGTTTCTGCTAAATGGACGACGGAAAGGTGTGCCGTATGTAGATGGGTTGAAGATTGGGACAATAACAAAATGATAATCTACAACAGGTCTTACATCTTTTCAGATAGCATTTGTCCACCTTTTTTTTGGTATTTGAATCAAAGGTCACCAGATAGTTGGTCTTCTTCTGTAAATGAACTGGATTCACTCCTGATTGCAGGTGTCAGATAGCTGTGCATCAAGAATGTTATGGGGTAAACAACGTCCAAGACTTCACTTCATGGGTTTGCAGGGCATGAAACGCTTGATGTGAGGAGGTAGTGTTGTCTTTGTCCGGTAGAAGGTTAGATTCAATGTCTTAATCTCCTATTGTCCTCATATGTTGTTTCTTATACTTTTAAATTATTTGACATTCATCGTGACGATATTAGATATATTGTTCACACCTAAAATTTTGATTAGGTTATTTAATTAGGCCTTAATTTCTTTTATTTTTTTGTTTTAATAATAAATAATAAATAACAAAAACAACAAAAAATAAATAAAAACAACAAAATAAAGCAAAATCAGCTGCCCATTTTCTCTTCCCCCTCCGCATGGGCCCTTATAGCCCATTTTCCTTCCAACTCGACCTTCTTTGGTCGTCTTCTTCCTCCGTCCGCCTCTGCAACACACGCGCAGAGGGCGCAACGCCGGAGGAGCAGACGAACGGCGACGCACGTGGGGGGCAGCTGCCGGACAGGTGGCAGATGGGACGTCGGTTCGGTCGATGAAGACCGTTCAGCGTGCAGAGATCGGTGGTCGAAGCTCCGTCGACCAGTTGGCCTCTCGCCTATAAATAGAGCCTCCATCTTCGTCGGAAAACACACGAAGGAGCAGAGAAAGAGCTGCAAATCCTCAGGCCGCCTACTGAGAGACTTCAGAAGGGGGGGCTGAGGACGAGCAAGCCAGATCTGCGAGCGGCTGAGGCTGGAAGAGAGGGAGAGGTTCTGCCAAAGCGACACAGAGAGAGAGAGAGAAGCGGATCGAGGTCGCAGACCTCGGACGACCCACTGAGAGACTTTAGGGGGTCCGAGGGCTCACGGTCGGAGATCCGAGGCATTGCCGGAGGAGCGGATCGAGAGAGAAAGGGGGAGATCGAGCACGAGGAAGGCGAAAGGGCGTCGAACGCCGTGCGACGTTGTCACTGTCTCTGCCGTGCAAGGTTGTCGGTCTTGGCCAGGTAGCCTATCTCCGTCGTCGTCATCACTGTCGCCGTTGCAGCCCTCTCCGTTGTCCCGTTCTCGTCACGCTGCCATCGCCGCCGCCGCGCCTAAGCCTTCCCCTCTCTGGCGCCGCGAATTGAGAACCCTAGGGTTCTCGATTTTTTGGGTCGCGGCCTCGGGTCATAAGACAGATCGGACCCGGGCTGCGAACCGGGTAGGGTTTTGAGGGGCGGCTGCAAGTCGGGTTGGGAGTCGTCGGACCGAGTAGGGTTCCGCTAGGAACCCGGGACATCGGGTTAGGCGGGCGTCTCCAAACGCCCGGCCGCGATGTCGTTTTATAAAAAAAAAAAAAAAAAAGTAGCGAGAAAAATCCGAGTCGAGCCGCGTTGCGACCCCGTCCGCGCTCGGGTCGCCGGCCCGGGTTGGACCCAACCTGCAGATCCGAACCGGGTTGGCCTTTTTTTTTTTTTTAAGTTTTATTTTAAATAACACTTTAAATAAATAATAAATAAATAAATAATTTATTTAAAAAAATCAAAAAATCAAAAAATGTTTTATTTTCAAAAAATATTTTTAAAAAATGTTAAAAAAATGTTTTCCAAAAAATCGAGAAAAATCAAAAATAATTTATTTTCTAAAAATATTAAAAATATTAAAAATATTTTATTTTCCGAAAAAATAAAAAAAATCAAAAATATTCCGTATTTTCCAAAAAAAATGCCAAAAATCCAAAAAAAAAAAAAAAAAGGCCAAAAATTCATGAAAAAGCCGAAACAATTCAGGAAAGGCCAAAAAGACTTGTATTTTTCTAAAAATACCCAAAAATCCAAAAAATCCCTTTTATGTCCAAAAAATTAGAAAAAGACTCAAAAAAAGTTTTTCCTCCCAAAAATGCATGGAAAATCCCTCGAGCGTCCAAAAAACCTCAAGGTTTAAACAAGATTAGGTACCGAAAGGGCATTAGTGATTAACTAGGTAATCAAGTCCCCGATCCTAATTTCTCTAGTTGCGCAGGAGTGAGTATTTCTCCCGATACTTCACTTGGGTTTCTAATCAACCCACCCCAAATCGATTAGTGGCGACTCCATTTAAAAAATTGAATTACAGGTTAAAAATGTAGACTATTAAAGTCGTGAATTGGTGGACTTGGGAGAGTCCGGGCATAACTAATTTCAGCCAAGCCATTAGCCTCCTTAGGCGGTCGTACCCGATTGCGGGCGCCGAAAAAAGAGGTCGCGACATATATTGCTTTTGATTTTTTAGAAATATTACTATTGGGATTTTGAGGAAGCCGTATCATATGAAATTCATTATCACAGTTGTCTGACTTTTGCTCTAAATCTCTGTCTTGGTGTTGTGTGAGTTAGTATTCTTGCTTGAAATTATTCTGACTGGCTTAAATGTTGGTCTCTAGAGGGTGCTTTGAAGCCAACGGATATCGAGCCACTCTGGGTTCATGTCACATGCGCGTGGTTTTGCCCTGAAGTTGGTTTTCTGAATCATGAGAAAATGGAACCGGCCACTGGAATACTTAGAATTCCTCCAACTTCTTTTTTGAAGGTAATCCATACTTATTTAGATTTACAGTTTTGAAGATTGTTGTTTCTTTGATGTGGTGGATTGTACTTATTGTGGGAATGATAAAAGCGTTTAGCAATAGAGGAGAACCTGATTTCATAATAGCTTTATAGCGACTTCTTGTTCAGTTGAGTATTTGAGTTTCATGTGTTGATTTTGTTTGTTGTCTACTTTTGCTTAGTTTATTTGCCATTAACTTCTAGATGCTCGGTGCTTCTTTTCAAATGCTTTTCTTTGCTTGTGGTGCAGAGTTGTGTAATATGTAAGCAGACTCATGGTTCCTGCACTCAATGCAGTAGATGTCCTACTTATTTTCACGTTATGTGTGCTGCAAGAGCAGAACACAGCATGGAAGTAAGTCCTTATATAGATATTTATTATTTTCATGACTTTTATCAGAACTAACATCGGTAGAATTTCTTGAGCTGGATTTTTTAATCTATTTTGACGCTCGCTCTTGCTTTCTTTCTATTTTCTTTGCCGTTGGATTTCAAGGAAGGATATGTTAGATAGATACTCATGTAAGTTTACACTGATTCTATATCTTTGTTTTCAGTTACACCTTTGCCCGGAGAAGAGTGGGAGTCAAATAACAAAGAAGTTGATATATTGCGCCGATCATAGGTTAGATTGGTTCCCCTTGTCTACATGTTTTAATTCTCTATTTCAGTCTCATGTCCAGAGCCGTTTTGTTAAGTCTATTGCCTAGAAGATTTAACAACTATGATCTATTGACTAAAAACTATATGGTGCATGCTGCCTTGTCCTGGAAAAATATGATTTTACTTGGATGATTATGCAAAAGGTTCGAAAGCCAAGAGGTTGATTATAACTATGTCATGGTCATTAACAAGTACGTTTGCTCCTCCAATTTTTATCATCGCAGTTTGCTCGATGTGTCTTTCATAATGGCTAATATTAAATTACTGTTTCAGAGGACAGAAAAGCATCGAATATGTTTTGGTAAATCTGGTATACATGGATGGGGACTCTTTGCTCGAAGAAATATTCAGGAAGGAGAAATGGTACTTTCTTGTGAAAAGCACCTCATTATTTGCATGTTATGCTTTAGTTGGATGGAAATGCCGTATTTGTCATTATGCTTTTCATTTATTCTTGGAAATGGAGGACATGATAAAAAGAGACAAGTACAGTGATTTATATTCTCAATGTTTTTCATTTTTTCATTATCATAAAGAGTGGAGTTTAGGAAGTGTGTTCTTCATGATTTTCCCTCCCAAAGCTTTGTCTCTTTGGCTCATAAGGTTCATTGATTAGCATTGAAATCATGATCTGCATTATTTGTCAGTTTGTCTTCTAAACATGATAAGACATTGTGCAGCTCTTCAAGATTAGTGAAGAACTTGTAATCGATGCCACAAATAAAGGGAATATAGCTTGGCTAATTAATCATTCGGTAAGTTCCAATAGAAGCATTTTTTTAAACTAAAAATGAAAAAAAAAAAAAAACCTGTTAGAACCTGTTGGAACCTGGAACTCGGAACCAACCCTGGAACTTGTGATAGGGTAGGTTCCAGGTTCTTGGTTCTGACGGGTAGGTTCCAGGTTCCAAAAAATAAGGAACCTGTACTCGAGGGTAGATTCCAGGTTCCAAGCGGAACCTGTAAGGAACCGGGAACCGCTCACCCCTAGTTCAAACCAGATCTTAAGCTACAAAAAATGAACATGTTTTACCACTTGAGCAAGAAGAGAGCCCAGGACACTCCCGCGATTGAAGGTAGCTCCATTGACCAAAAAAATGATGCATTTATGGAAAATGTCCCATCACTGTCATGTGGCACAATGCCAAGATGATGAGGACAATAATTGTTTGAAGAAGTACTTTCATTTTATCGAGAAGTATCAAAGATAAGAGAAGCAGGGAATACCAGAGGCACGAGGAATATCTAAATGATCGTTCTCACTAATACATTGTTGCTTGATCGCGATGTGCTCGTCAATCTCCGCTTACTGCTGATCATATACTTTCAAAGTCTTATCAAACTCATCGGAGCATCTCTTCAAGACTCTCCTCGCCTTTTCGATAGCAGACCTCTTGATGTCGAGGAGACGATGGATTGCAGCCAGTCATTACAAGAGTTTCCTCTCATCTAAAAGTTCAGCTTCTTCATTGACAATAGTTTGGTAAAGTTGGGATCTTGCTTTATTGTTTTTTTCTGCTCTGCCAATTGAATTTCCAAAGCATTGAATGTCCTCTCCTTCAATGTCGACACGAAAACCTTACCATAACTTTGCTTGAATTTTGACACTGCCGTCAATAAAAGGGGTAGAGAATTCGTCACACCCCACTAAACTCCAGGGGTTGGTGTAGGGGCCTTTACCAGAGCTCGATTTGACAATCAAATTTTTGGCTTTAGCCTTTATGCCTAGATCAGAAATGATTGTCGTGAGTGTGTAGAACTCCTCGCATTTAGCTTTCACGATCTCATGGGCGGGAGGAGATTTCAAGCAGAATTGACTTTAGGAATTGTTGTCGAGACATCTCGAATCGACCAAAGTTAATGCATCATCAATCCGCTCCAGGTCAGAAATGTCGAGGTAAGAGGAAGAAGACAGCAGGTGACAACCCTGCAGTGCCAGAATCCCGTATATGGAATAGTCTTTATAATCGGTACTATAGTAGTGATAATCGGGACCATAAAACTATAGTTATAACTACAGTCCATGTGTGGTTAGAACGCCCGTAGGCGTATTTCCTTCCTAGTCGGAGTTTAGGAGATGAACTTGCTAAGACATTGTCTCACCCTGTCGTGGGCTCAATATTTTCAGGTCCTTAGATGGCAGTTCCTCCGAAATGTTTTGGACAACCACGGGCTATTACTGAGCGGGGGATAGATGTTCAGATCTTTGGTAGTCATTGGTTCTATGAGTTGATTGTGATTTAAGTACCTTTGGAATATGGGATCTTTTCGTTTTTTCCTTCGGGGTGGAGGCTTGTCATATGGATTTACCTCGTCAGGGGAATTTATGCAATAAGAGCACTGGCAAAAAGGATCCCAAAAACAATGACCATACTGGTCTTTGTAGTAATAGACTGGATATCCACTACTATTGAAGTGTCGAACAAGCTTTTTTGGGTTTGGCTCGGAAATTGATTCAGGAACACATGGTTCAATCATGAAGAGAGTTTGGAAGATGGATGGACTTTCTTCCATTTCCTTGCCAAATTTGATGGAAATAGTTCCATCTTTCTTTCAGATGAATTCAAAGTCCGAAAACTGGAAAGGCTTGTTATTTTGGTGCAGCTTTTCACAAAGGTGATCTATGTCTCTGGAAGGAGAGTGGCTAACTTCTCCTTTGGAATTTGTCTAGGAACATGGATACATGAAGCTTGATCATTTTGCATGGAGATGAATAAGGCATCTTCATTTCCATTGTTGAAATTTAGATCAAGAGCATGGTTTTGCACTCGATAAACCATTTGGTAGTGAAGTGTTGCAACAACAGAATCAGTAGTTTGAGGAGCTCCAGTGAACTGAACCTGTACCTTCATAAAAGAAAGTAACTGTGAATCTGAAAGAGCGATGTTGAAGTTAGGATACAGAGTCACAAAAATCGTGCCAGCATTCAAGGTGGTTTGGACTGTGCCAATACAGGCATGCTTGTATTCCAAGAAACGAGTATCCAATAATGCTATTATGGCAACAACTAGTAAACCTTACGACCATGAAAGGTGAGACCAAGACGAACAGCGCCATAATGAACATGAGTATATACCTGTTGAGCCCACTGTCTAGGAAACTTTGGAGGGATCTGAAGAGTAACAAAGTACTCCTTTTCAGTAGCAGGAATGGGGTGCTGGTCGAACTTGGAGGACTAAACATACTCATTTACTTGCTTTGGGGTTTGATGAATAAGTTGGTGAATGGAGCGGATGGGTGAAAATGATGAGGTGGGTTTAGCAAAGGCGAAATAAGGGTTCATAATAGGAAGTTGGGTTTCAGAGATCTTAGTTTCATCACTAAGAGAGACTTCATAAAGATAATCTATCTTAGAAGCATTAGAAACACGGAAATCTAAAGGGGTGGAAGATGAAGGAGCAAGAGAAATAGGTGCTTCGAGAATTTCTGGTTTTGTAGACATGATGTAAAAAGATATTCTCAGCACTGGATTTACCTACCAAGTGCATGGAACGCATACCATTACAACGAAACCATGGCTCTAATACCATGAATGGACCTAGACTAAGAACTAGGGAAGATAGAGTCAATTTCCTGCAGGTATGCCTTCCCAGAGTGGGCGAACACAACAAGTCAGATCTATCACACATCATATCACAACTTAGAGTTTGCAAAATAGGGTGGAGGTTTCAATCCTCATCTGAGTCATACTCTGGATCCTCCTCTGAATCCTCCTTTGACTCCTCCTCCGGTTCCTCTTCAAGGTCCTCCTTTTCAGGCTCTTCCTCAAGTTCTTCCTCCTGCTCAACAATCTCTCCTTCCTCTTCGCTCCAGCTGGAGTCCATGGCCAAATACATGAGAGTGTCAGGGTCACCCTCAAGCTTAGGGTCTTTGGCATCGATCACCGCTCCGTCCTTGGGATTTGCAGTCGCCTTTCCAAATGCTGCCTCTAAGACATACAAAGGCACATCACCTTCCGGTATGGGACCTTCTCTTCGCCCATCATGGTAATGACGATATCACGACCGATACCTATGAGGCACCTTATCAGGCTCATTCATGTCAACCCAGACGGTGGACTTCATTAAAACATACTCTAGTCCTTCCGGGTGGGGATATATCGGAAAGTGGTATCCTATCTTTGTAATCTATTTGGGTATACCAAAATCCATGGGAGGACGAGGAGGTGGAGATGCGGCCATCTAAGGACCTGAAATGTTGTCTTACAACGGGGTGAGATTACGTCTCAGCAAGTTCTACCCCCTAAGACCCAATTAGGAAGCCAATATGCCCTAAAGGCTGCCTAAGCACAACACGAGTCAGAGGACTTACCTTGGCCTCAGTTCCATCTTGCAAATCAATAACATTTACAGATGCCTCAAATCACATCAATCACTCAATTCATAACATCAGATCAATTAATTGATAAATCGACTTAGTCAATTACATGTTACCACGACCTCTCCCTGGTCGGTACATTCAATGCCATCTATTCTCCAAGATAGTATATCTAGTCATCGAACCCACATGCATTCTCCAGGATGACATACTTAGCCACCGAGCCCACATGCATTCTCTAAGATGACATACTTAATCACCGTGCCCACGTGCATTCTCCAATATGAATACCCAATCATCGAGCCAACGTGCATTCTCCAAATTGATATATCAAATCACTGAGCCAACAAAATATAACGTCTTTCTCCGAGATGACATCCTTCGTCATCAAGCCGACGTAATATGGCATTCTTTCATTACCTTTTATTATACCTAATAAAATAGTCATGTGTGGGTACACAGTTGGCTTTAGCCAAAATATAACAATTTCACCTTTTTAAACCTCCCACTGTTTCAATAGCCCATAACATATTTTTGGCGCTGTAGACCGACGCCCGGTAATTTTCCCATTAATTACCAAAATTAATTAATTTAGGAATTAAACCCTAAAATCACAATTAAATCAATTCAGCACAAATTAGAGCTTAGATAAATAAATATATTGCACCACGATAACCAGCATAAAATTCCGATCGTTGGCTATACCAACCTAATTTTCAGAAAATAAATAAATAAATAAATAAATACGAAAATTATTAAATAAATAGCAATAAATCCAATTTAGGCTCGTAATGCCCAATTAGAAGCCAAAACGGACCCGAAAAAATTCCAATGTTCGTTCAATAAATAATAAAGCGTGTCTACTCGCTAAATGCACAACCATTTGCCTAACATGAATTGATAAGGCACTAATTTAATTGCTCTACTCTAATCTATCAACCTAATTATACTTAATTAAATATAATTAACCCATAAACATCATTAGTCTATTAAGCAGGGTTTAGTGAGTAAAAATCACTTGTTTAACGAGCGGTTTGGTGCAAAACAACGGGAATGTCACGGGGCTCGACTCTCCTCAAGACGGGCCCAGCAACCGAGGCTCGGGATCACCTCAAAATGAGCCCGGAACAATGCTGGAAACCCACTTCCTCAACCTCTATTTTGAGCTGCAAAACAAGGGGGAAACAACCTGGTTATGGTGAAGCAAGACTGGCAACAGCTAGGCGGGACTCCGACGGGTCTGAACGGCGGAAGAACGGCGGTCTACGGTGGCCAAACAGCCTCTTGGACACACGAACAGAAGGCTGGGATGGCGTGAGGGCAAGAGGGAGGCGGTGGCGCAACAAAGCAGCAGCGCGGGCGGCGGAGCGCGCGGACGAGGCGCGACGGCGTCGCAGCAACCAACGGTGACTTCAGCAGGGCTGGCGACGGCAAGGCAGCTTCGATGGCTTCTCTGCTGGTGGCTGGGGGTTTTCAAAACACAAAGAAGGCAGCAATGGGGGTGGACGGCAGCTTGGAGGGAGAGAGGGGCAAAAGGGGGCCACCATGGCCAAACTTTCCAATCTCTTGTCTCATTGACTCATCCATGGCCAAGCATGGCTTCCTTGGCCCTTAATGAGCCACCAATGCTTCCCCTTGCAACCTTGAAATAGTCCAAAATCATAGGGAATGGGGGGCATACGAATTTCATAGGCTTTGGCTTCAATTGGACTCTTATTCTCACTTGATTCAATCCCAATTGATCTCAATAAATTCAATCAACCCAACATCGGTCCTCTCGACATTTTTCCTCACCCATACAATCCACTTGATTCTCAAATTTGCGATCAAAAATGGTCTCTCCTTTTTTTCTGAACAAAAACAACCTTATGACGACTTTTTCCCAAAAAGTCTCTGGTTGCAGAAAAATCTTCTGAGATTGAGTCGACACTCCTAGAATTTATTGTGACATGACAGAATCTTCAATTTCTGAAATCGGATTCAAATTTGCGATTAATTTCAATTTGGCGCGTTTTTAGCGTGACTTAGGCTATCGGGTAACTTTCAGAAATTTTTCAGTGCAAATGACCCATGGTCGATTTTCTTCGAACCACAATGAACCCACTCAACACATTGGCAACTCTCGATTGTCGTGAAAATCTCGATGATTCAAATACGGACATAGGGTACCAAAACGATAGAGAAATCAGTCTAGTGCCGGCCGACAAGAATTTTCCAATTTAGTGGTGTTACCCACAATTAGCCACACATCTCAATCGAGTCGACATATCTTTGATCTCAAATCGATTTTTAATTGTGCCGTAATAACCTCTAAAGATGAGCACAGTCGAGAAGTCGATTTCTGATCGAATTCTTAGGTTTATCGCATTAAAATTCCTTAATGGCTTCCTTGGATAGTCTAGTTATCTTGAGAGTGATCAGCTCTAAGAACAGCCATATAGGTGCATCGATGAAATGCCCAATTTATTCAATAGAAAACAGAATTGAAAATTTGGGATGTCACAATACTATTCACAAGGTGGTTGGATTTTACAGATAGTATCGATTGAGATGACCGGGGAATGGCCTCGATGACATGGAATCGACTAAGTCGATTGATCGATGATTCGATCTATTTGGTTGAAATGATTGAATGGTTATTAGAATTATACTAACTTGCAATAAGAGACTGAGACTAAGGCAAGTTCCCTGACTTGTGCTGGTGTTTGTGCTTAAGTAGCCCTATGGGCGTATTTTCTTCCTAATCAGGTCTTAGGGGGTTGAACTTGCTGAGACATCGTCTCACCCTGTCGTGGGATAATATTTTCAGGTTCCTAAATGGCAGCTCCTCTTGAGCGTTTTAGACAACCGAAGAAGGTCACTGAACAGAGGCATTTCATTCCAATTCATGGGCACTCTAGTGGTCTAGTCTCTGAGATTGTGAGGTCTGTGGTCTAGGTTGATAAGGGTCTACCCAAAAAGGTACCTCATCAATACAGATCATGGTATTGTTGAAAGCGAAATGGATAGAGCGAAGGTCCCATACCAGAATCTGAGATACCTCTGTATGTGCTAGAGGTTGCTTTTGGGAAAATCACAGCAAATCCCCCTCAAGGCTCGGTCGTAGACACGGTAAACCCAGATCTTGAAGACCCCGAAAGTCCGGTGTACTCGGCTACAAGTTCCAATGTTAGTGAGGATGTGGAGCAGGAGGAAGAACAGAAACTATTTGAAAACCCCCCTTGTTTTGTAGACTTTGTTTCTATATATATAAGTGTGGTTTGATATTGAAAAATTATGGCCCAACTTTCCTATCCCATCTTGTTGTTGTCTGGGGATTATTCAATTGCTTCCGCATGCGTATTAAAATGAACAAAGTCGGCGATGCATCCTGGGATGTCGCTATTTAATCCAGCGCAGAGGGATGGGCATGTGCTTGGAGGATCAAGGCATGACATAGACGGCGGCGGCTTGGACAGCTAGAACGATGGAGAGCGGACGGAGACAGCTCAAAGACGGCGAGGACGCGTGCGGGAGACGGTCGAGCGGGCTGGAGTTGCGCAGGCTGGCCTGGGCTTACGGACAAGCGAACGGCAACACCAACGGCTGTTGCGGCTTCGACAGGCTCGAGCAGTCGATGGGCAGTAGGGATGGAGAGGCTCGTTCTCTGGAAATAGAGGTTTTCAACTACTGGAAATGGAGAATAAGCTGAGGAAGAAGAAGATGTTGTCTCAAGGGGGACAAAGGGCCATAAAATCCACTCTAAATATCTCAAATACTCAAGTATAAGGCCTCACCAGCTTCAGCCACAACCCAGCAGCCATTTTCCCTCCAAATCTTCTCCAACAAGCCAAGGAGATGGCCAAATGTTGTAGCCCTCCATGGCCCTACGAATTTCAAGCTTTCCAACTTCAATTTCTTCACAATCCTCTCCAATTCAATCTAATTTGGTCCCCAAAAATACCGGCTAAGGTGCCCACACCAAATTCACAATTTTCCTCGTCAATTGATCCAACTTGAAGGCCAAAAATGCACACAAAAATTGCCCTCCGAATTTCCCGGTTTAAAATCGCCCAACTTTGATTTTCCGCCGAAAATTCGGGCTTGCTAAAAATTCTTCGAAGGATGAGTCGATGTTCCTAAAATAAATCGTGACATGTCAGAACTTTCGATTCCTGAAACCGAGTTCAATTTCGTGGTTAATTTCAACTGGACGCGATTTTAGCGTAACCTAACCTACCGGGTAGCTTTTAGGAATTTTTAGCGCAATTGACCCGTAGTCATTTATTTTCGATCCACATTATGCATCTCCAACTCATAGGCGACTCTCGGTTGTTGTAAAAATCTCGAGATTTCAAATATGGATACAGGATACGGAATCGACAGAAAAATCGATTTAGTGCTGTTCGACGCGAATTTAGCCTCTGTCGAATCGACCTATCTTCGGTCTCTAATCGATTTTAACGATGCCGTATTGACCCTTGCAGATTAGCACGGTCGAACAGTCGATTTCTGATCGAATTTTCAAATCAGTCGCATTTATATTCCTTAACGGATTCACCTGATAAATTAGTTATCTCGTGAGTGATCAGCTCAAAGAAAAAGACTATAGGCGCATTGATAAAAGGCCCAATTCATATTATCGGGACAGGGTTGAAAATCAGAATGTCACAATATCGAAATTATATATCGAAATTCTGATATGAAATTTCAAATTCGTGTGTCAGAATTATAGACTCAAGTGTTGAAAAGTGTCAAAAGAGTTGACCAAATGTTTGATTTTCCGACATGTGTTGACTAAATATCAAAGAGTGTCAAAGAGTACCAAATACTTTAACACGACATGAAGGCTCCCGGAGAGTAATGGTGTTTTATAGTGTTTAACCATCAAGAAAGTTCTTAACATTTGCTCGTCAACTAACCCCTCAAATTTTTTTCAATGAATATAATTAAGTTTAAGTGTGAAGAAGATGTGATCGGATTCGGACTTCTACCAAAATCACTTCAAGGTTAGGCAAAAGAAGAAATGGATGACTTTCTAACAACTCAAATTAAAAACATCATGTTTTCAAACAAAATTATGAATTTAAAGGAGTGAAAAAATGGAAAATTCATCTTTGACCTCGGAACGTAACTTTATTTAGAGGAAAGACATCTTTTGCTGATTCAAAAATGACAGTAGAAATAAGTTAGCGAATTTACTATTTTTGAAAACTAAGCAAAGATATATGGTGGGTGAAGGGGGGAGATGATGAGGTTAATTTTGTTGAAAGAGAGAGGAGCAATGTCGATTCTAAATATCAAACTAAATCTTGTGATTGAAGGGTAGTTTCATCAATTAACGTTAAATAGTGTGTTTCAGTCCACAAAGATGGGAAGATGATGCCACGCCAATTTAAACAAGTATTGGATATTACAGCTTTTTTCCAAATTCACAACAGTTCGTTTGGCATTTTGTGCCTGATTAGTATCCACCTCAACGCTCTCCGACAACTTGGAATAAAAAAGCGAAAGTCTCTACTCAGTTTGCAACCTTGATAGAAGTTAGAAGTTATTGATACCCGGTTGAACCGTTCATCTTTTACTCCACTCAACACAAGCAAGACCGATATAAATCCTACAATTTACTCTCTTTTCCCACTATACGAAAGAAATTCCAAATCCAACAAGAAGCAAAGCACATAAAAGAATGGCCGATCCGACTCCGTTGCTCTCCCAATCCACCATCAGCAGCGACAAGCATGAATCTCCAGAGCTCGAGAAGCACCACCCGTCATTGGACTCGATGATCGAGCGGTCGATGAAAGATTTCGGGTGGGCTCAGCCCATGCAACCGTCGCTTGTGTCACTTGCTGGATTCTTCAACTCGCAGCAAACCTTCCTCAGCATTTTCACCGGTGTTTGACCACCGTGGCACTGCGTGAATCTCGATGACGAGTATTGCAACTCCATGTCCGACGTTTGTCGACTACCGAACAATTCCTCATGGCAATGGGATTATCCGAAGCACGCCTCTATAGTGTCTGAGTGAGGCCTTCAATGCGCGAACTCAGCAATAAGGGGCTTACTGGCTTCATCCTTCTTGATGGGATGCTTGATTGGCGGTTTGCTTTTGGCAACGCTCGCCGACTTGTCCCTCGGCCGCAAAAACATGCTCTTCCTCTCGTGTTAGTCATGTCTTGCTCATCCCTATTCACGGTCTTCTCCACCAACGTGTGGATCTACTCTGGCTTGAGATTTGTCACCGGATTTGGACGCGCGACAATCGGCACTTGTACTCTGGTGCTAGTATCGGAACTAGTGGGCAAGAAGTGGCGAGGGAGCGTCGGGCTGATGAATTTCTTCACTCTCACGTTAGGCTTTTTATCACTGCCGGCGATCGCCTACGGGAACCAAGGTTCGTCATGGCGAGCTCTGTACATTTGGACGTCAGTCCCAGCCATTGGCTACTGCGTCTTAGTCCATTTCTTGGTTTGCGAGTCACCAAGATGGCTCTTCGTGATGGGACGCAGGGAAGAGGCCTCGAAACCCTAAAGAGCATCGCACCGCCGAGCGCGAGTGCCTTCACCAAGGACTTCTCCTCGATCTCGCTTGATGAGGACCCTTTGAACAACATGGACATCTAATCGGCAATCGAGGCCTCGTTGGAGAAGAAATGGGCCTTTCGCCGGCTACGTGCAGTCATGTTCGTCGGGTTTGGGACAGGGATGGTGTACTACGGGATGCCGCTCGGGGTCACGAACTTGGGCTTCAATCTCTACTCAAGCGTCACGCCCAACGCCCTTGCCGAGCTGCCTTCGACCCTGGTCACTTTCTTCCCCATAGGGAAGCTCAATGGGAGGAGTTCTATCTATTCTTCTCAACATTTAGTGGGCTTTGTAGTCTGATGTGCATTTTGGAGGGCCAAGTGTGGCAAAAGTGGCAAATTGGCTTGGAACTAGTGTCTTTCTTTGGTGGATGTACCGCGCTTGATGTGTTATTGATATACACATTAGAGTTGTTCCCAACGTGTGTGCGGAACTCGGCGATAGCGATGGTGTGGCAGGCGGTGGTGTTTGGCGGTGTGTTCAGCCCGTTGTTGGTGGCCTCCGCAGGCCGGAGAGGGGATGGGGTGTTGTCTTATGGGGTTTTTGGGCTGGTCATTGGGTGTTGTGGGCTGTTTGTCTTGTGCTTGCCGGAGGCGAGGTGTGGGAATCTTTGTGATACAATGGATGAGGAAGAGAGGAAAGAGAACGAAAGAGACTCTTGTATTTTGTGCTAAATAGCGATAATGCACCGTCTTTGGTGGGAGTGCCAATTCTATTGGACGGTTGTGGCCCAAAAAGAGACTTTCGATTGGGGGAGTCTTACTTAAGGTGTATTATCTATCTTTTGTTTAGGTTAAGCGTTACTTTGCAAATCCAATTTAGATATCCGTCTTTGTAATTTGATGTATAACTTATTTGACCTCACCGAGTCATCCTGCTGTCGACCACTATATATATCTCAAAATGTACTTTAATGAGACTGTTGAAAATTGGACTGAGGGAGTTATGCAGTGGAACCAAGGGACATTCATGAGAACAAACTAGCACAGCTACAAAGTATTTTAAATGGATACTGACTTGGTTTATTTCGCAAAAACTATGTTTCGCATTTTTAAGTGTTTGGATTGTTTAGAACAATGAGTCAAATAAAAATCCTTTTACAATCAATAGAGAACATATGATCAAAATTAAAAATATATATTTCTCTTTTAAAAATCAAAAAATATTTTCCATAAACTAGGCACAAGAACCTCGATACTTGTGCTTGAGTCCTTAGGTCCTGGGCTCAAGACCCCACTACCCGTGCTTGAGACCCCATTCCCCATGCCTTTGTCCCTGGTAGCCATGTCTAGGTAGTCAAAGCCCGGTTTGGAGTCCATCTAGGCCAAGATTGAATCCTACGACTGGGCTCAAGACTCTAATTCCAATGCCCGAGTACTAGGCTCCAATTCCTAAGGCACCAACACCAAGCCTAAAGGAGGCCCATGGAGGCTAGGTTTGAGACCTTGGTGCTCGAGTCCCTTACGGCCATGCCCAGGTACTTGGCTCCCTCCCCTAAGTCATTAGTGACATGGCTTGAGACCACAAAGGCCAGGCCTATTCTTGCCCGGGCCCGATATGTGGGTCCATCGAAGTCAAGCCCTAAGTCCACACACGTTGGACTTGGGATCTTGGTGCCATGCTTAGGTACTTGGCTCTAGTGGCCAAGTCACCGATGCTCGAGGTCAGGACCTGGTGCCTATGCCTATGACTCGATGGCTATGCCAGGATACTTGGATTCCACAACCAAGTCATTGGCACCCACACCCAAGTCAATCAAGGTTGGGCTCAGGTCCACAAAGGCTGGCTCAAGACGCCAATGCTTGTGCACAAAACCTCGGTGGTTTTGCCGTACTACTTGACTCATGTGCCTAAGTCATTAGTGCATGGGACTGAAACCCAAGCTCACTGAAGTCGAGCCCAAGCTCATCGAGGTCAAACCCAAGTCTACAAAGGGCTAGGCTCAAGACCCTAGTGCCTTTGCCTTAGTTCCTGATGGCCATGCATAGATACCCGACTTCTGCCCCAACTCACCAACGCCTAAGCCTTGGTTTATTAACAAGGCTAGGCTCGAGTCTATGGAAGTCGAGCTCTGGAACTTGGTGCCCTTGATTAGGTTTTCGGCAGCCATGTGTGAGTACCTAGCTCTCATACAAGGCTAGTGCCTAGGGCTAGGTCTAGAAAGTTTAGGCTAGGGTCCATGGAGGTTGGGCTCATGACCTTAATACTTGTGCTTAAGTCCTCGATAGCATGATTGGGTACGCGGCTCCCACACCTGGGCTAGAGTCCATAGTGCCCATGCTAGAGTCCTTGATAGATGTAGATTGGTCCCCCACAGCCATAACAGAGTAGCAAATTCCCACACCCCAGTTATTGGTTTTCAGGCAGTTGGGCCTAGTTCTTCAATGATCAGGCCGAGTCAACAAAGACTAGGCCCAAGTCCCTCAAGGCCAAAGCCAAGACCCTAGGGCCCATGCCCAAGTATCCAACTCTAGTGCCCATATCATCAACATTCACACTTGAGTCTATTAAGGTTTGGCTCGGGTTGCCAGTGGCCGGGCCCAATAAACCCCTTCTCTTGTGACCGGGGTGTTAATTACTAGATATCCTTTATATCACATTAATAGTGCATGTCTCTTTTGGAAGATAGCATCAAGTTTTCCTTTCTAAATGATGGAAAATAATTTCCATTAATTTTTATATTTCAACAAAGAACTGGAAAATATTATTATATTTTTGGAAAATGATATCTTGGAAATATTTTCCAAATGCTAATTTTTTTTTTTCGAAACAAATGGAATCCTAGATGCCATCAATGCCATGCTAAAAGAGAGAGAAACCAAAGGACATTTAATACAAAATCAAGCCAGGTCCAAGTGAAAAAAATTCAATGAGGCAGAATATCAAAGTAGACTCGAGACATGCATGGAAAGTTGACCGAGTTGGAGATCGAATCAACATTCAGCATTTGAAAGTATGCAGGTCTCATCAGAGTTTTGACCGTATCTCCCCATGTCCTCTCCGCGGACTTTACGGCCACGACTGCGGCAAAGCCTTTTCGGCAGATCGACAGAGGTACCCCTCAAATAAGTACTCCAATAAAATCCTTCGATATCCACTACTTACTCTTCGTCCAGCCCATCAGTTTTCCATCCCCAGTCAATTATCATTTTTCGATTACAGTATTGAGCAACTCGAATCCCATCCTACCAACATCTCCTTGTACGAATCCGAGCTCATCGATGGCGGCGAGAGGTTGAGCAGAAAAGAAAATTTGTTTGAGATGATCTATTCATAATGATCAATTTGGATTTCCTTTTGCTCAACTTCCTGTAGTTTTTCTCTCTCTAAAACTCTAAAACTGAAAAATCCAAGTTGAGCATTCAGAAAGATTGGCATAGTTTCTCAATTTGTAGGTACAAACACATTACCGATTAATTAGAAAGAGGTTCGACCAATTGGATATGTTCTTTTGAATCACATTACGTTGTGATAAAGTTTTTCCTAAAGAATGTTCCTTCTTGCTATGAGGGGATCCAATCATCTATGCTTTGTTCTTTTCCCTACAACGGCGGAACTGGAACCTTAATACAATTTGACTTTTCGCATAAAATAATTAATGAGTGGATGGTGGAAAACTCAATGGTGTAGGATAAAATATTTAAATTGCATAGGAACAACATTATGCAGCAAAAGTGCCCAATTTGTTGTCTTTCTCATAATGAACCTTGGAAAGAGACGGACTGCTAAAAGTCTGGGAGAAAGTGAAATTAAAATTAATGATTTTCTGAATAAAGGAAAGGTAAAATTAATCTGTTGATTTCAAGAATATATATATATATATATTAGGGGCATTGTTGTCTCCACCATAAAGACGGTGCCCCAAATTAGTGAGATTATGGAAAGAGCCTCTCTCAATGAAAAATTCAAAACCATGCTTTGTAAAGTGGATCTTAGACGCCTCCTTGGGATTGGTGGAGTGGTAAGAGCTTGGACTTGTGGGTGATTGATCTCAAGTTCGAGTCCCTCTGCCCTCCATCTAGCAACATCCTTGACTTACATGGAGGTTAGTATGTGAGATCGGGCTAGTTCTCCTCCAGTTGGTGCCCGAACGATGGGACCCTTGTGGTGTGGCTAGTGCGGAAGTCCGGGTCACAAAAAAAAAAGTAGTGCGGCCGGTGCGGGAGTCCGGTTCATAAAAGAAAAAAAATGTTGATCATTGACATATTGATATTGGGCTTGGGCCTATCTTTATACTCGTTCCGCCTATAGAAAGTATTTAAATTTTATTGACACATTAGGTGGCAAAGATGTTGTCACAATAAATAACGAGAGGAAAAAAAGGGGATCTTGAGCTAACAAAGTAAATGAATGCAAACAGCCTTAGCAACACATTGTGTTGATATTTAGAGACGGAGAGAAAATGGCGATATGATGTTTATTGTGACTTAACCCAATTAGGGTTATATGATACTTATAAGAGTGATTGATTACAGTCAGGACATAAATAGAAATATAATTACGAAAAGATCTCATAATATATATAAATTACACATTAATATATTTGTGCCGATGATGCCCCTCTTTAAGAAACACAAAGTGATAAAAGTGAAGTGAACTAATTGCAACAAGGGAGAGAGTCATTTCCAAATTTGCGATTGAGATGGGGAGATTTCCATCAAATGATTGTACACTTTCTTTCCATTATTCTCAGTTTTCTTTGATTTTGTCCCTCATCTCCCGTGGAATGACAGCGACAGTGCTTCATCTCGAAATTTCGATCAAAATCACATCTCCATCATTCTAGCTTGTTTGGGCGTAAAGGAGGTTAGTGTAAAAGAAAGAAGAAAAAAAAGAGAGAAAAGAAAGAAAGAAAATAATGAAAAATGACCAGGACAAAAATTGCCTTATCTGTGGTCATGTAATTAAATAGGCCATTTTATGACTTTATTTGAAATGATGTCCATTGTGAACCTTCATTTAATAGAAAGGCTCCATTTTATATCCTTATTTGAAATATTCACCAAGTATTATTGAAAAAATTACTTATATCTTAATCAGCATACTTAATAAATGCCTTGCGAGCATGCTCTAACAAGACTCGAATATATATATATTACACTTTTTTTTGTCAAACTTTCGACTGAAATTCGTAAAATAAAAAGTTAAGCGTGGTTGACCTGAGAGGGCTCGTGGCCTGGCATGCTCAAAATATATAAATCCAATCATCAACAATCTCATAGGAACACATAAAAATCACTTACTATTGGTAACTTTTTCTTATAAATAATGTCAGAACATAAGACTATTCGAGCACTCAATTAGTCGCCCGTGCAACACACATCAGTCAATTGCTGCTTTGCATGAGTGGATGTGACCTCTAAGAGAATGCACTTAGGGTTTAATTGATTCGTGTTGCATTGTAAAAGAAGGGCAAGCCGTATAAAACAGGGGCCGGCATAATCTGATTGAGCGGCCAAGGTAGAAGTTCAACCGGCCAACGGTGGACCAGATTTTATCGCGGTTTAATCCTATGATTTTAAACCAGCAAGCCACAATCCTCCACAATTGAACTACACGAACAGGAGGGGAAAAAGTACAAAATACAAGATGAATAGACACTTGGTGTTCGCGCCTCACGCATGTGCACCCATAAACATTGTGAAATCATGTCATGAGATTTGAAAAATTATATGAAATTATGTCATTAGATTTGATCTCTATGGAATCAAATCAGTTCACTTTAGTACATCATCGAAATCATGTCCCAATCAATCATATCTAGTCATATCTAGTCACATCTCTCTTACATAGATTATTTCCTTGCCACAATCATACAAAGGAATTAAAATGTCCATTTCCTTTTATTTCATTTTTCATTCCATTGTTTCGTTTATTTCATTAGGACTAAAATTTACCCTATTTTACTGTTGGTGGCATAAAATCATGGTCCAGATGTAAGATCGACATTGACACAAATGTGCACCAAAGAAATAGGTCAAAGTAAAGATGTATCAAGTCATATTCGGTTCGAGCTCAACTTGATGCCTACTAAGAGTCGCTTCGATTAGAGGAATAAAAGAAGGAACTTCGACATGCATGAATACAAGAAGAGTTATAACCACAAAAGCAGATTTTCGTTTGTTCTTCCAATGGCGCGACTCTCAAATTTGCCTCGGGTCGATTTAGCACCAACACCTACCGAACAAGTCTTGAAGATCCAAAACCGACCCGATTGCTTGGTGCTCCCCCGTTCTCCCCATTCATATTTACTTCACCAATTCCGGAAATTACCCATTGACAACAAGAGAGCATCGCTGTAGCCTCAGACAAGTTCTGCTCCAATCGTGGACTCGTCAAAATGCCAGGCCTCATCTGAAGGGATACAAAACGAAGCCAATAAAACAAGCGACATACTGAAAAAGCTGATCACAAATCAGCGTAAAATAATACACAGAAAAAGCGATATCTCGTGATTCTTTTAACGAGTTTCTTCAGGTATATGACGTGCTTCAGGTTTTTTCCTCTACCGTAGATAATTTCTCTAATCGTCAGCCCAACATGCTGAAGAGTTATGACGTGCCTGTGCATATAATACTACTGAAGGTACACATAAACAAATGCCCGCCAACATGGTCATTTTTGGAGCGATTAACGCACGCTTCGTGTAATTTATTGCACACATGATATAGTTTAATAAACGAAAGAGCATCTTTAGGGAGAGGACCGTCTAGAAACAGTGACATCTAGAACTTTAAAATAAAGATGGACCGAATACATTGTACCAGGGGGTGGTCCTCAAGTTGATAAGACCCAAGTTTCAATTTGGGCATTTTTTTTTTTTTTTGCGAAGTCCGAGATTAGTTTATAGGATTGGGAAGAACATTGGGAGAGAACATTGTGAGGAATCTCCCAATGTTCTTGGTGATTCGCCCTTCAAGAGATAAGACCTTCACACGGAAGACGACTGTGATTTGCCAACGACAACGAGTTCTCTCTCTCTCTCTCTCTCTCTCTCTCTCTCCTATGTTTTGCAGCTTCCACATTTAGAAATGAACATCAAGATGAAAATCACAAGTAAAAGTTATTTACAGAATCATTTAAATGCTCCTTTTTTCCTTTCCTTCTTATTCCCTTTTCTTGTGCACCATACATTCCCACTTGTAATTTTTTTTTTTTTTTGGCTTAGTAAATTGTTTTCATTTATGATTGAATTGGAAGGATGTGTTCAAATTGAAGAGTGGTTTAAAATATCGAAAACCTCATTGGGTTAGGGTTAGTTGTGACAAGAGTTGGAAGCATACATGGCTCCATTAAGAAAAAGATATCCAAATTGAGCCTCATCCGAATTGATCCATATTATTTGGCTAGTTTAGAATTAAAAGGTTCGTATCAACAAGCGATTCCCGGATGATTCTTTTCCTAGGAAAAAAGAAAGGAAATTAGTTTACTATAGATCATTGTCAGAAGTGTGTGGGGAACGGGATTCATGAGTAATACGAAATCTGACATTGATCTTTCATCTTCAAGTATGGTAAATCAGTTAGTGGCTCTTCACGACAAACGTTCACAAAGCCTAACCCATTTTTCCATATAATACACCTCAAGTTCTCCTTGATTTGAGAGCTAGATAACCTAGTTTTGTTCTCTACAACATGAGAGATTACCGTAATCCGGAATCTTGCACGCATTCAGACATAAGAGTGGATTTATGTGTTCTCTCTCGTTGACCGTAAAATCTCTTGACTATTCAGTCGGCCGACTCGTACTTATAATCCCAAATCTGGAAGATCTTCTAGTGTAGTTTGGCGAGTTCAAGACCAATTGAGCCAAACCAATGTAAGAGGTACGGTCATATGAAGTTGTATGTCGATGGAGTGACAATGGATGGTAATAAACCACATCGTTGACGAAATTAACCGGTGGCAACACTAATAATATATGGATGAAAATCAAGAAGCTGAAAGTAGAGCCGCATTTATTTGGAAGACCAAGTTAAAAAACTTTAGATCGAAAAAAAAAAAAAAGTTAAAAAACTTGGTCAATCACATCAGTTGGTCTCACAAGGGATTGTTAATCTGAAAAACACTTGAAACTGAGTAAAATTAAGAGATCGACGAATCAGAATCAAAGGGCGAACTCCAAATGGAGGCCGAGAGTAGCCGACGAGATTTCCATCCCAAGACGAGCCTATTGCTGGCTAACTCCTCCACCCTGTACCCATCATTGAATAGCCCCAACAAGAGCTTGGCTTGGCAATGATTGGCAAAGCTTACGTCCACAGGCCTAAACCCCGTTGCACCCAACCACTCCCGCCACGAACCGCCTTCCTCGTCGCCACGCGTCCGGTATATCCGACCCAACGACCCAACTATCCGGGGCCCCAGGAAAACCCTCTCCACCAGCGCTCGAGCCCGGCGCTGCATCGGGAAACCCGCCTCAAGGGAGTCGTATAGGGCGGAGTAGTGATGCAGGGAGTCTATGAATCGACTCACGAACCCTTGGTCTCCAATAGGCCCCAATTCTTCCTCCACCAGAGTCACGAGTCTAGGGTTCAGTGTCTTGGCTCCGGATAAGAAGGAAGCCACGGACTCGGGTGCCCGGTAACTGAAGTGAGGGAGGTGCAGCATGCAGTTGAATATCAATGCCTCACCTCTCACTAACTTCAGGGAGGACGGACGAAATGTTTCGTCCGAGTCCAACCTACATTGGTGAAACGAAAATGGCTGACCAATTGATGTGGCAAATGCGGTCAGGCGTCGGCCCGTCTCTTGGATGGTGCCAATCGAGCGGCGACATTTTCCGCCTCTCGACAAGGCCGTGATCCTGAGATGCGGGGCCGGTGGGCCATTCTTCCTAGAGACCAGAGCTTGCATGAGCGACGCCCATTGGATCCCCTCCATGATATCATAGTCCACGATATGAACTCGCCGGTGTTGAGTGACGGCTTCTAAGATGGCCTGATTCGCAGTGAAGTGCCCGAACTTGACGTACGGCGACATGTCTTGCATTAGCTGAAAAGCAGCTAGAACATCCGTTTGGTGGTGGTGGTGGTCGTCGCGTTGGGGCCCACCGCTTATTAGGTGCTTGCCGTGACCACCACCGGCACCTTCTAGCAATCCTTGTAGGGCCTCCGTGAAATGAGCTGCCAATCTGTTGATTAAACAACAAGGCCTTTACGTCAATTCTATGGTTTTTTATTATTATAAAGCAACATTATTTCATCTCTGACAAGTATAATGTTTTTTTTTTTTTAAATTTAACAGGACCACCGCAGATTAGAAACAGAGAAGAAATCTCATGGGAGGGTGATTGCTTGGAAGACGACTGAACATAATTACATATCAATCTGAATCAGATACTCATTTTAGCTAGTTAAACTGTTTACCTCTCCATGTTAGTTCCATCAGTTGGGGACACCAACTCCTTGAGCCGAACCAATATCACCCGAGCCAGTTCATGGCATTTGTTCACTCCAGTCAGGGCCTCCGCGGCAGCCATCAACAGGTGAACCAGCCTCAACCCTTTCAAGTCATCTCCGCTGGGTTCCTCGTCGGTGAACATGGTCGTGTCGGTGGATGGAGAGTTGCATCCCTCCTGGTAATTCACCGCAGATTGAGCCGGTTGAAGCCCACTCTCATCTATCATGTACTCAATTAGGTCCTGAAAATCATCTTGGCCACCGGAGAGAGTGTTCCAATCAACCACCGGCGACCAATCATTCCAGTTGCAGCCATATTCATCATCTGTGGTGGTGGCGGTGGTGGTGGTGGTGGTGGTGGTGGAGGTGCTATGAGCCGAGAAGTTGAGCTCGGCGGCATCATCAATGGCCATAGCCATAGCCATTAAGGAAATTTATGGGAGACGTTGCTGAGAAAAGGGTTGTCAGGTGCTTGTGGTGGTGTGCTTGTGGCAGTGTATTAATAGACACAAAAGGGTGTGGAGAGAGGATGGAGATAAAGCATGAGACAGTGTTTGTTGGAAGGGCTCGAGGTTAGATGTTATAATTAAGGAGCTACGATGTATACGCTGGACCATAAGATGGGCTTTGGCTGTATATTTATAGCCACTCGAGAAAGGTCTTAATCATTCCTCTCAGTAATGCCAGGACCGTGTTTTTGCAGTTATGCCCTTGCATTTTGGGTTATTTGGGTCAAAGTCATATTCCCTCTGTCTTACGTAAGGAGGCAAAGGCGAAAATCTTTTTTTGGGTCCAAGACGTGTTGAGAGAGGAAAATTAGAACTAAGACCAAGTGCACGAATGTGTCCTTTTTATTCATACTATGTTTTAGCTTTATCATATGTTTCCCACGGGATGAGAGTTTTGTAAAAATTGGAACTTTCTAAAAAAATAAGGAAAATGAATAGGTTTCGAATTTTATTCACCAAAAAAAATTCTTTGGAATATTGCCTCAATTCAAACCTAATATGATCATTCACCAGGCACTCTTAACCTACTCATTAGTGCGTGAAAGCAACTTTCCTTAAGCCAAACCTCTTGTGTACTAACTATCCGCTTGTGATTTTCTCAAGAACTTCCCTGAAATTATTCGAGTGGTTTAAAAGAATTAGACACTAGATATTACAAAAGGCAAATTCTCAAGGATAAAGTATACGACAAACGCATGGAGTTTCACAACATCAAAGGAACGGCAGATCCTGAAAGAATTACTTGTAAAGCTAATGACTGGGTCGACCTACCATTGATGTTCTAAATGGCAAACGATTAGAAACGAATGATCAAACTAAACCAATCGCAGATGGACCTATCATCGCAGAGTATCAACATAAAAACTTCAGTGGGATTAAAGAACGAGAGCGACCAGCCAATCATCTCGCGTAGAAATCATCAAAACGAAAGCTCAGTCGGGGGAAAAAGGCAAGCTTTTTAACCTCACTTCCCATGAGAATGAGCTCGCCCTCCATGTCACATACGATTCAGCTTCACAAAGAGTTGAAGAAAAGCCCCCAAAATTGGCTCGCTCACCTCCAACTTCGATCTTACGACCACTTCTTCGATCTGGCCGGCCCAACCGGCTCACTTCGACCTCTTCATTAGTCACCACCCACTAAGTTCGCTTTCTTTCCCTTTCGGATTACACAAGAATGTCTGCTCCTGTAGAGATATCATCACATCAGGGGCCCCACCACAAATTATATAATCAATTAGCCTAAATCTCCATACACACTTGAATAACGTTAGATTTGCGACAATGGGGTTGTGCAATTGTGAATCTAGTTATTTCAAACATCTGCACCACGGCTCTTTTAGGCTGGAGTCATCATATCAAAACTTAGATTTGAGAAAACAATACATATTTGATAATTTAGTGGCACATTGTAGAAGCTCGATTTCTTAGAAATCATGGAACACCCTACAATCCCACGAATTGATTAAGTCCAAAATTTTGTCCTATGGGCATAGATGGTTGTGCCTAGAAGTATTAGCACAAAACTGGCGGTACGTGAACGAGTAAACTCCAATTCCCAAATTAGAAATTCCCAACACCCCCAATCATCTACGTCAACCTTGGGCGGTCAACTCTAGATTACATCTCTGCGTATGTCACCCAAATTTTTCATAAAGTTTATGCGATATTGAGTTACGAGGCACGCTACGTGCGAGCTATTTTCAGTAATTTGCTTTTGATAGTCATTTTAATAACTCTTTACTTCTCATATCTAGTTTTGCATCTCTAATTCTCATATATCTTTTGGTATCTAATTAGGAATCCTTAATTCTTATACATAACTCTCTAATAGGTATAAGAAGTAATAGAATTATGCATATTTTGGTAATAAACATCTAAAAAAAAGATTTTACTTTGAAATACTTATGTATTCCATGTCTAAAATAACCGTGTATGATGAGGCTTTAAAATATTTAACATTTTAGGGATACCCATCTCCTATTTAACTCATATTCGACAAATAACAACATTAAACGATGAATCTCGTATTGTACTCACACTTAACAAGTAAATTATACTAAACTGATATTTCATTAATAATGATGTTAAAAGATCAATCTCATATTTGATTAATAAATAAAATTTAAAGATCGCCGTCATAGAAAAATTATGGAACATGCCTTATAAATGTAGGCTGAGCCACTTGGCATGCTCATGTGCGAACTTACCCATGAATATGCTTTTGATCGACAAATCTATAATTCAACATCTATAATTCTTATGCATAATTCCGTATCTAATTTGCATATCCAATTTTCGCAAATATTTTGATAACAAACAATATTTATGAAGTAATTTGCTTTTGATGGTTTCTTTAGTAAATCTCTAATCTTTGCAAATCCATACTTATGCATCTCTAATTTTTGTACATAATTTGGTAATAAATCTCTAATTAATGTACATGAAATAACAGAATCATGCATATTTTGGTAATAAATATTCAAAAATAATTTTTTTTTTGTGTGTATGATTCTATTTTGAAATACCTATATATTATATGGTTAAAAGTAATTGTTTCTGACGAGATTGTAAAAAATACAATTTAGGGTTACCTATCTCTTATTTGACTCATATTTATAAAATAATAATATTAAAAGATCAATCTCATATTGTGCTTATTTTTGACAAATAAATAATTTTGAACTCGTGTTTCACAAATAATGACATTAAAGGATCAATCTCTTATTTGACAAAACAACAATATTGGTAGATCAATAAAAAAAACAAAAATGCATCATCAGAAAGAGAATTATATAAAATGCTTCATAAATAAATTGGTATATGAGAGAATTTAAATAATGGATAAGGACAAATAATCTCAAGTTTTAACTTAACCTTTGAGATTGAATAAAAATGTCATTTAGAGAATAAAATACTGCAATCCACATGCTCTGAAATGAAAAAAGAGTCGAATTTGCGAAGAAACAAATAATATTCAAGCTAATCTTTTCTAAATTATCAATACTACATCGGTTTCAGTTAATTTCAAGTTGAAATTTTCAGGCCATATTTTACATGTCCGATTTGACTACCGTTTTTACTTTGTATTTTTCTACTATCAATGGATAAAGAACCCGGATATTATACATGTAAAAATTATTGACAACGATGACAAAAAGGAGAATAGAAATAATTAAAAATTACGTTTACCTGCTAGTTTTGATCTTGGTTGAAGTTAACAGGTCTATATTATGCCGTTGGCGATCTCATTTTGAGCCTAACAATATCCTCAGTCGACAAATCGCTTCAGATAATTTCCACCCTAATAAAAGTCATAATTTCTTCATGTTTCATGCCACTTTTTCTGATTTTTCCTCATCATATTCATTAGTGGAGCCAAATTTATTTATGTTTTAAAACTGATATGTTTGTTCCTTTAGGTCATACATAGTTATCATCAAACATGTAAAATATGCCTCTTTTAGTGAGCCGGAAATTCATGAGAGTTTTTCTTGTCTGTCCACTACGCCATTGTGCAACTTTCATTGTATGAATTCAGAATCATCTAGACTAGAATTGTCCTCTTGTTATTGTATCGCTGTACGGAGTTTGTCTGTTTTGTGGGGTTGTTTCCTTGATCTGTGTTACATACGTAGAGTCTAGCTTATATGAAAGGAAAAGTGTCGGAAAATATGATGGTTAGACAATGTTCTTGACAGCTTCATTAGTTGCCTACGAAGATTGAATATTCTTATCCACATGGCCTACAAAACATGACCAGACAAATTAGCATACAAGTCTTAAATCTATTCCACGTGTATTAAGTCAGTCTTACACCTTTCAATTTGATCAAATTAGTTGTAAACTTTCTGACGATATTTAATATAGTACATCCAATCAATTTTAACCGGAAATTGTTGATGTGGTCACCGACCGTCCTACGTGGTACGATTAGCATTAATGTGGACAATTTTTGCAATTTTTTTCTTTATTTTATTGTATTTTCTTTCTTTCTTTCTTTTCATTCTTCCTCCACTGGTCGCTGAGCCTCAACAATGGCCAATGATTGACAACGACCGAATTTGGCTCACTCTTGCCAAATCCGGCAAAATCGCCCTTCATCAGTCATTGCCTTTGGCCGGCCATCGCCAAGGCCAGGTGATTGGCAAAGGAAGAATGAAAAAAAAAAAAATTGCAATTTTTATTTATTTTTATTTTTATTTTTTTCTTTCTTTTCATTCTTCCTCCACCGATCGCTAAGCCGAAGCAATGGCCAACAATTGACAACGACTGGATTTGGCTCGCCCTCACTAAATTCGGCAAAATTGCTCCTCACCGGTCATTGCCTTTGGCCAGCCATCGCTAAGGCCAAGTGATTGATTGAGGAAGAATGAAAAAAAAAATAGATATGAATATAAAAAATTAAAAAATTAAAAAAATTAAAAAATTAACAAAAATTGTCAACATCAATTCCACCATGCCACATAGGGTGGTCGATGTTCATGTCCATAATTTCTAGTCAAAATTGGATGGATGGACTATATTGGCAAATTTTCAAAAAGTTCAACACTAAATTGACGAAATTAAAAGGTTTAGGACTCAAATAGCACAAGCATAATAAGTTTAAGACTTTGTTGTTAATTTCTCTAAAAATGACCCAATGTTCATAGGAACCGAGTCCGTGACAAAACATACTTAAATATATATTTCACAAGTTAAGCAAATGGCATGCCCCAAGAGATTGGATGTTCGCCCAAACGGGATTTCCATAACCAATGTCACCACTTCTTGCGTCCACTCGGTTCATGCGAGTCTAACGTTTGATACCACAACACGTTCGATGGTTTCACATGCAAAAACACCACTCGCATCAATCTTTGACGCTATATTGATACAATGAAAACATCGCGAACATAAGTTCCCCAAATGATTCTTTAGTTAGGTGTTGGGGAAATTGGCTTACTCAATCGCCACTACATACACATTCGCTGCAGTAGTCTTAGTTTCCGATTCCACGGTGCGTGGGACTAGCTACAGGAGAGGAGGAAAGTACTAAGTCGTGTTTGTTAAGGATGAATTTTGATTCTGTTGACCTTCTGATGCTGATCAGGCCTCACGGTACATCTTAGTTCCTACTGGGTTGATCAGTCATGCCTTGCGCGTGTGGCGGGACGACGGCCCAAAAAATAATAGAAAAATAGAGGGGAAACTGAGATTGTCTTGGTAATTTCTTATTCTTTCTTTGGTGATCTCATTTGCCAGGAGAGAAATCTCGTTCTTAGGAAAGTCCGCGAAAGACGGGGATGATAAAGGGAGAAAGTCAACTCGATGGGTTAATCAGATCAAAATCCTAATTCGGTCTGCAGCGGAAGAGGTCGCACTGCTACTCGGTCAAAAGCAACCGTAACGGCCTGTCGACGAGGACAGTAACTCTAGAAGCTAGGAACGGTAAAATAGTGACAAGTTGTTCTTTTCCACCCTCCTTCATCTTATTCTTTTCTATTGAGCGTCAGGTCCCGCCAGAAAAGTCCAAATACCGTCAGAAGTGATATCGAGATTGCACGCGTTAATGTATCCGGTCGGATCTACTTTTGTGTTAAAGTTTAATCTGTTGAAAATAACCTAAAACCCGCCTGATCTGGATGTATGTCAACGTATCCACATAAATCATCTGGAATCTCCAACTTCCAAACATATACGCCGCTTGGACTGGCTTGTGATCACATGCCAAAGCAAGGATGCTCTACTACATCACAACACCTAACTTTGTTAGTGGTCTCATTTGAGTCCAAACTGTTAAAATATATTTCGAGTTTAAGCCCGTGAACAAAAACGGGTCCAAGACAAATTATAAGAAAACCGGAATTGATTAAAAGGAAAGTCAAAAATTTGGATTTCCTGTGGATGTCTGAAATTGAGCGAAGTAAAAAAAAAAAACTTTAACTTTCTATTCCGAATTGGGGTCGGCGAAGGAATGTACAAAAGGAAAATCACACGTCCACTTGGTTTCCTGTTCTGACCTTGTTACTCCTTTGACCAATTCTATTGGACTTCTCTGGCGATGGTTGATATATAAATATGGGCAGTACTAGCGTGACGGTACTGTTACTCCTAATGAGTAACGGTGCAATACTGGCCACCCATTTTAGTTGTTAATGAAGATGACCAGTTTCATATGTAAAGAAACGAATGGATGAAGTTCTTGAAGGGAGAAGAAAATCATGGGGTTGAGCTATTCTTTTTTAATGATAGACATTGGTAAAAAAAAATGATATAATGATATACTTAAGAAAATTCATGTATAATGAAATTTAAATATCAAGCGCAAATATAATATTTTGATTCACGAACTTTCAAAATTTCTCTAAGCTTGAAAAAAAATTCATTAATCTCTCTTGATTTTGATGTCAGACAAACAAAAAGAAAAATCAAATTACAAGTGACAAAATAACGTTGGAAGTGGAGCAATCCCAAATGACAAATCATTTTTAAAATTTTCTAAAGAAATAAGTAAAAGAGTTAGCAATGCAGATGCCACTGTCACCATTGAAAGAGTAACGATTCATTACTTGACCAATTCCCTATAAATATATTCAAGGGTTTGATATAAAGCACTGTCATCTAGCATGCATATTGCAAATTATAAGAAAACTGACATTAACTCAAAGGAAAGTCAGAAATTTGGATTTCTCATGGAAGTTTAAAAATGAGTGAAGTCAAAAAAAAAAAAAAACCGCTAACTTTCTATTCCGAATTGGGGTCAATGAATGTAACATCCTCAATTTCGACCCTTATTTTGGTCTCAACTAGGAGGCTAAGCTAGATAGGCCTTAGGTTAGTCAAACCTTCCTAGAAAATAAATGTGAACAAGTGTGAAAAGCATATGATGAATGTAGAGGCTTATGTGTCCATATAGCCTAGCCTAGTTATAATCCTAAACTAAGTTGGAGATCTTGAAGGCCTAGAAATGGACTACACATCCATTGGAAGAAAGAGCAAGTCAAACCTTCTTGGACAAGATAATAGCACATTAAATACATTTGGCTTCTAGTTATTTAATACCGAGATGAAGTGTCCAAGCTAACCTAGGACCTAGTTGGAAACTTGGGAAATAAGGATGCCCGACAATTAATGCTTCTTAACCAAGTAGGACGCCTCCTTTTCCCAACTAAGGTTGCCACCTTTGATTTTCGAAATTATTGGACCTATGCTACTTGCCAATTTTACATAGATTTTTCTGGTGTGAATTCAAAGAAACTTCCTTCATGAAATTTGTTCTAAACATCTTGATCTAAAACATATTTAAAATTCATATTTTTCTGAGATGAATTGGTAGGGACGAAGGCCCAATCATTCACCGTTTGGAACCAGTCCCATGTAGTGGAAACGGTGACCAAGTTGTTTTCTCGAATTCTTATAAAATATTCACTTTCAAATTTGGACATACTTCCTTCACAAAATTTTTAAATGACATCCATATCTACAATATTAAAATTTCAAAGAGTTTTGTGAAGATTTGAATTTCAAAATGAGTCTCTCTCTCCAACTGTTGAATCTGCTCGACGGACGAATATTTGGGTTGTGTTCAATGATTTGCTATTCTTTCCACAAAATGAATTTGACTTGGCTTCCTTCAGAAAAATGTCGTTTAAGGTATTCTCTAAAACATATTAATATTTCATAAGTTTTCAATTTCGTTTGATAAAGTAAAGACACTGATTTCAGAAATTGTTCAAAAGCTTGGACCTAATTTCTTAAATGTCATGTTGAGGTGTACCTAATGATCTCTTCCTTGGCCCCAGAATCAACTTGGATGATAGGCTTTTCTAGATTGCCCTCTTGAGGAAGGAAAATTTGCCTTCTTAAAGAAGGAAATGAAAGTAGAAAGAAAACTTTAGATTTCCTTTATGAAGAATGTGAGGTGTCCCTTGACTTTTCAAAGGTCATGATTGCACTCCAAAAATATTCTTGAAAAGTGCCATACACATAGACCAATTGGAGAGTGATACACGGGCCCTCATTAATGACCGAACATTATAGAATTTGCCAAGTTGGTAATTTTGGCATTATTATTGTCAAACTTCATTAAATGCTCATTTAATGTGGGGTATAGGTGGACCAATGGAAAAGTAAAAAGCGGGTACGCCTATGAGCTTAGGTTGCAAAGTAAGGCCTTTAGCCTTCCAACTCATCATTTAGGCTTCAATTATTGGACCCATAGCCTTGCCACCCAAGGAATTTAGACGGGACACTTGGAAACATTGGAATGGACCGCTTAGCATGGCAATGATGGCTAGGGCAATAGCCTACATTGTCGAGTTTAGTGTTGTGCTCACCCATGTAAACCATGTGTATGTTGTAATGTTTTTTTGTGTGTTTGCTCATGTTTGCATGTTTGAGTATGTTCACACCCCAAGACGAGGTCAAGGTTCGCTCGGCTTGGAATCGACGTCAAGTCACGATGGCCTAAGCATGCGACCCAAGCCACGAACCAAGAATCACTCTCGGCATATTTTATAATATGATGTTGAGGATCATGGCACACTCACTTGAATGAGCATGCCCAATGGGCTATGCATGTGTCGGCTAAGATAAAAGATGAAAGACCAGCTTGTGTGATGCATTTGTGTGTGCACTTAAAGAGGAAAAAGCATCCATCGTCACATAGCGTTGACGGCGATGCCTCGTTCATTGAACGGGATGCCCCGATTGAATCAAGATACTTGGGTTTGAGCCCGGATGCTTGGGTTGAGCCCAATTGCCTTGGTGAGCTAGCGCCAAGATGCCTCGGTTGAGCCAAGATGCCCTGATTGAGCCAGGAGGGCCTGGTTGAGCCAGGACAACGATAAATTAATTTGCATGAGTGCTGGTATATGCATAAGTATGATATCTCAATGTGCTCATTGACACGCTGAATGTAAGCATGCATTGAAGTGAGTCGAGGTGTAGCAATAAGTTTGCTAATTATCTGCCATCGATGTTAAATTGCGAGTGTTGTACCTACCAAATTTTGATAATGAGATGTCTTCCTAGTAGAGAATTAGGGGTTTTACTTACTGAGTTTCCCAAAAACTCACCCCTCATCCTTTCAGTCTTATAGGCATGGAAGTTTCACGTCAATTTTAGGAGTTGCAATCTCGCTAGAGAAGCTAAGGTTTACCCCGACCTTTTGAAGATGTGGTAATTGTAAATATAACAGCCCATGATAGAAGGGCTTGTAATTGTGTGTTTGTAAATGGCTATTTTCTTAGTTGATTGTTGTTGCCCGGGTGTTGTATGTATGCTTCCGCATGTGCTTAATGAAAAGAAAAAAAAGAAAAAAAGAAATGGGACAATGATGTGCCTGGAACGTCGTGAAAATAACCCTTGCTACTCATGACCCTAGGGACGGAATTGGGGTCATGATAGTGAAGGAAAATACAAAAGGAAAGTCACGTGTCCACTTTGTTTCCTATTCTGACTTGGTCACTCTTTTTTTATCAATTCTATTGGACTTCTCTGGTGGTGATTGATAGATACATATATTCAAGGGTTTGATATAACGCATTGTTAGTTTGCATGCGTATTGCAAATGAGCCTTGGCTAACGTGAAGAGGTACCAAAGTGTCGTTATCAATCAAGCACTTGGCGTGGATTTTTTGTCTATGAAATTACACAAATAATTTAAGTGTTGAAATCAATTAAATTCTCGCGATAAGAATTTATATATAAATCCTTCGTAAGATTGAGAAATTATTTAGCGATGAATTGTGGGCCTTAACACTGCATAAATTATTGGGTGTAATTAGGGTTTAGGAAATACTGAAAGCGTATGAGTGACCTAAGTGTGATTGTAATCTCTGTTGTATCACTTGATCTATAGTAGAATTCGTTATTACTCTACTATTGATGTAGATCACTACGACCGAATCACGTAAATCTAGTGTCTAATATATTTTCTTATAACATCTATTTTACTGTTCGATCGCTTACTTTCACAACAATTAGTACCAAAACCAAGCTTAGATGATTTGAAATGAATCGATGGCGATAGAAGAAGGAAACATTGGAATCGACAGATTTGATTAGAAGAATTTTGATTTATGAAAGATGCAAATTGAGGATTATCTCTACTAGATGTTATACTTGGCCCTATGGGGGGAGAAGTCAAAGACAATGAAACAAGATGACTAGGAATTGTTGGATAGATGAGCTTTGGGTGTTATACAGTTGATATTGACTCGTAACATCGCTTTTAAGATCGTTAAAGAAAAGACCAAAGTAAGTTTGATGAAAGCCTTGTCGCATATGTACGAAAAGCCCTCTGCGACCAACAATGTCGATTTGATGCGTCGTCTATTTAAATTAAAGATGAGCGAAGGTGTGTTAGTAGCAAATCATATCATTGAATTCAATGTGATTGTTAGTTAATTGAGTTCATTTGAGATTGATTATGAAGATAAGGTACGTGCTTTGATTTTGTTATCCTTATTGTCTAATAGCTGGAATACCACCATTACTGTTGTTAGTAATTCCTCTAGGTCAACAAACTTGACATTTGATGAAGTTCGAGATTTGATTTGAGTGAATACATCCATAGAAGAGTAGCCGGTGAACATATATCTATTGCTTTGACACGTGAAAATAGAGAAAGAGTTAATACACATGTTAGCAAAAGTAGTATAAACATGAACAGACATAGTCAGGCTAGGACTAGTGCTGTTGTTTGTTTGACTTGCGACAAGAGGAGGCATATTAGAAGCAATTGCCTTAAGTTGAAAAATGAGAAAGATAAGGGAACTATAGTTGAGTTTGTAGATGATGTTGCAGCTGTAGTTGATGACAATTTGGATAGTGCTAATTTTATCTTGTCTGTCATTGATTATTCATCATTTAGTGATGGATTATGGATTCTAGTTTTTCATTTCATGCTACACCAAGTAGAAACTTGTTTACTACTTATCAACGCATGGACAGTAGAAAAGTGCAGTTGAGGAACAACGCTAAGTGTGATGTTGTAGGTGTTGCGATGTTGGAACCAAAATACATTATGATATTGTGAGGACATTGATTAGAGTAAAGCACGTTCCAGAGTTGAAGAACCTTTTTTTTTTTAGTGCTTTGAATTTAGCTGGGTGTTGATATATTTCAAAATATAGAATTTTGAAAATCTTTCAAAGTTAGTGATGATGAGAGGAATCAAACATAGCGGCTTGTATGAGCTTCCAGGTGACAATAATAGAATTTGCCACAAAGACGTTGGATGCATCTGTTCAAGAATTTGAATTGTGGCATATGCGTTTAGGCTACATTAGCGAGAGAAGTCTGAAGGTTTTAAGTGAAATGAATATATTATGTGGTTATGTTGCTAACGAACTAAATATATTTAGCTGCTATGATTTAGATCAATGGCGAAAAGCGCATTTCAATACAGTTGTCAAAAAAACCACAAAAATTGCAAAGTTTATTCACTTAAATGTTTGTAGGTTGCCGCGATTTCCTTCGAGGAAGAGTGCCATATTTATGTTAATAGTTGTTGATGACTACTCAAGGAAAACGTGGTTGTTTATGCTTGGGCACAAGTTTGATATTGTTATCAAGATCAGGTTGTTGAGAGCTTTGCCTGCAAATAAAATTGATAAGATGATAAAGTATATGCCAACCAACAATAAAATGGAGTTTTCTTTAAAGCTTTTGAATGAATTTTGTATGAAGGAAGGTATGATAAGACACTGCACTAGTGCCAACGAACTACAACAGGTTACAAAGTTGATGAGCAAAACATTACTAGAGACAACCCTTAAAATATTCTTTAGTATTGGGATGACTAGAAGATTCCCAACAGATGCACTTAGTACGATGAATTACCTTATGAATAGATCCCTACTGATTATTATTGGATGTCGGACTCTTGAAAAAGTGTGATCAAATGACGTCATTGATTATTCTACTATTAGAATATTTGGTTGCCCATGTTATATTAAAGTTAGTGATGGTGAGCTCAATGAAAGGGCACGAAAGTGCATGTTTCTAGATTGTGCACAAGGTAAGCAGGGTTATCGGTTGTGTTAGTGAGCACTAGTAGAGTAATCGACATGTATAATTCGTGTACCGAGGTGAAACTGATAAAGCCAATAGCTACTGTAATTGCTAATATTGACAAGGCATGTATCTGATCTTCTATGTAACAATGGTTTTGCTTTATCTTTGGTAGAAGAAATTATGTCAGAAAAATCCTTACAAAGTAGTTAAATGTGAATGTGGAGTTGGTGCTCTAATAAGGTCCTCAATTATGGCAAAGTTCAAGTGAGTCTTAGACTTGAAAGATGTTTGTGGCAGTTGAGTCCATTGGAGACTATGGGAGAATAGCAACAGAGTTCCAATTTTTAGCAAAGTTATTGTGACTTGGCTCAAACATTAAGTCAAGGTGGAAATTATTAAAATATGTCTCGAGTTTGAGCCCATGAACAAAAACCAGTCCACGACAAATTATAAGAAAATGCGGGATTGATTAAACGGAAGTCGGAAATTTAGATTTCCTCTGGACATCCGAAATTGAGTGAAGCCAAAAAAAAAAAAATGCTAACTTTCTATTCCAAATTGAGGTCAGCAAAGGAAAATACAAAAGGAAAGTCACATGTCCAATATTTCATCGGCACGATGCAATGAGAACTCAGTTGCCCTTTAGCATAAAGAAATCTAGTAAAGCACCCACTACCTAACTAGACTCATCCTCACTCAGATGTTTATGTTCTTAAGAGCACGAGTCAACTCGATATACTGACTCGATTCTGAAAACAAAACTATTGGGTTCGTGCCATGCACTGAGCTACTTAGTCCCTGCACATCGTGCGACGAATCATGATAAGTACCAAATTTATTCGCATGGATGTACATTTGTAGCTATAATTCGTGAACAAGAACCACGAACAATAAAAGATAATAAAGAATTAAGGTTGGCAATTCTTGGCAGATCATATCTTCAATGAAGAAGGACTGAGAAAATGGGGACCATCATCCTTTGTTTTCTCGTTCGATTTAAATGGGAAGGCCGGCACAAAGTGAAGCGACATGGACATGTTAATGGAGCTGAAGCACCCGCGTCTGATGGAAGCAACACTCACGTCAAACCCCCTTCGGCCAACCATGGGTTTTGGATACATGGGATCTTCTCCAATTTAGAGGACGTAACCTTTCTTTGTTGCCATCATACAGGACGAACCATCCATTCGAAAAACTGCTTTGCAGAGTATTTTTTTTTCCCCCATAAATGTCGTGTCCATTGGCAAGTTGTTGAACAAGGTTGAGTCCCTCGTTTTCGTAAGTAAGAAAACTAATGAACAGAAGGTCAATTCAAACCCTTTTTATATCATCTTGATGAAATTGATTATTAAAAAAATATGCTGGGAAAAAACTTTACAAAAGAGCGGCAAAGAGAACTTTGTGTTGGAAGATATGCATCAATGTGGAAGATACGCTTGGATTCTTGACCAATTTGGTCTGTACATAAATTAGCTAGGAATCTTAGATTGAGAGTAGATTTGATCCTTGAATATTTCCTTACCTTTATTACTTCATCTCTGTACTATAATTACAGAAGCATTGTACATCAGAATATACAATTCAATACACAAATCTACAAATCTATCTTGTCTTCTTCATCTTCTTTCATGGTATCAGAGCCTCTAGGCTACTGATTCATATTCGCTTCCGCTCTTGATCACCTAATCCGGGGAACTCGACCCGCAAAAGACAGATTTGCTTTCTGGAAAAATAGGGATTATTTTACTAAAGAAGAAGACAAGATTTCTTACCGGCGCAAACAGACATATCTGCAATCATGGCCAGCTCTCCTTCGCAGGCCAGCTTCTCTGCAGACAATCAAACAGCGGCGGAAATCTCATCACAGCTTCCTGCAACGACCCAACCTCTTCAACCTCTGCCCGTGCAATGGCGGCCAACTCAGCTCGGATCAATGCAGGGCAACCCATTGCGGGTCAACCAATCCAGTGGGTACCTTACCCATGGTACATCGGGTCGAGCCCTGTTCCATCATTGCCTGGTAACGTCGGCCACCAAAGCCACGTCCAACCCGAAGGGGGCCTACCTTCCATGACTGGGGCAAGCCCAACCAACGGGTTGGAGTGGACGAGCGGGTCGAACGGGTCAGGAGACCCGGGAAATGGAATGAATCCCTACCCGGGGACTTACAGTGCGGGTTATCAATTCGGGTCAGGCGAATCGGGTTTAGGGACAAATCCCTACCCGAATTTCGCGCCCGGTTTTTTGCCGTTTCCCATCGGAGCCATCACCGGACGACCGGAGCCCGGAGACCCTCTGTATGTTTCAACAGCCGATGGCCCAGAATTGCAGCTAATCAACCTGCAATTAACCGGGCCAGAGAACTATTCCAGATGGTCTCGAGATCTCAGACGAGCGCTGGTGACAAAAGACAAGGATGGATTCCTAGATGGAACCGTCCCGATTCCGACCGACGACCGACTGGCGCGACACTGGAGAAAATGCAACCAACTCGTTCGCTCATGGATCGGGAATTGCATATCTCCAGACGTCGCGGCCGGTCTGCCACCGACGGAGGATTCCAAAAAGATGTGGGAAAATATCAAGCAGATGTACGGCAAACTTGACCGCGCAAGAATTTTCTCTTTGATGCAGGAACTTAGTGAATTAAAGCAAGGAAACATGACAATTTCCGCATGCTACAACAAATTATCGTCTCGTGGAACGACCTCGAAGCTGCGAAGAGAGGCTCGAGGGACAGAAGAGACACTCGCACGCACCGCTCGATGAAAGAACGAGAAAAGGCGACCCGATTTTTACTTATCTTGAATGATTCTCACCGACGTTCCGATCGCAGATATTGGCCATGGAACCCGTTCCGCCTCTCGGGCGGATTTTTCAATTGGCCGTCCAGGAAGAAAGCCAGAGGCTCGCTTCATCAGAATCGGCGAAAGGAGGAGAGAGCTTCGCTCTGGCCAGTCGCGGCGAGCGGCGAAATTGGGGACCCAAAACCCTAGCACACGAAAAAGGGGGCGAGCTAGGGTTACGGGCTTCTGGATCTGAGGATCCTCGTTTCCTTAAAAGGGGAGGAACGAGCGGCTCAAATTTGCCGCGCGGATCGGACGGCCCAAAGGGGCCTATCTATTCGTCCGGATCCAACGGACGAGATGAAGGAACCTGGAAGACATCTGACGGTGGTGGTATCTCCCTCGCATCCGACGGTGGGAGTTATTCCTCGGGATCTGACGGTGGAGGAATTTTCTCAGCATCTGCCAGAAATTTTAACCAAAAAAGGGGTAAATTATATTGTGATTTTTGCAAAAGGCCACACCACACAGTGGAAACTTGCTGGAAATTGCACGGTAAACCCGGAGAAAAAGGCAAAAAAATTTCTGCAGCTTATCAGGTTGGTATTTCTAGTGCTGATCGGTCCATTTCCAATGACCAATACCAGCAACTAATGCAGGCAATACAGAAATTAGACACTTCGAACAAAGGAGGAAATTTCTCAGGTATTTCTTGTTGCCTGATTAATATTATTTCCAGAAAATCCTGGATAATTGATTCTGGGGCAAGTGATCATATTATTTGTGAGAGGGCATTATTTTCAGATATTCATGAGGATTTGGAATTCCCTATTTCTGTTCAATTACCAAATGGAACTACTACTCATGTCAAAATCACCGGAACAGTCAAACTCAGCCCACATATCACACTTCAAAATGTTCTTTTCATTCCAGAATTTCAATTCAATCTTATTTCTGTGTCCAAAGTCTGCAGAGAAAATTCCTGTCGTGTATTATTTGGTTCTGACACTTGCTTCTTTCAGGCCCTTTCGACTGGCAAAATGATAGGCTTGGGTAGTCTTTCTGAAGGGTTATATCTATGGAAGAATTCTCCAAGTAATTTTAATTTGTCTTCATTACCTTCAAATAAAATGTCATTGTGCAATACAATTACCAATGATAAAGACTATCTTTTACATTCACGATTGGGTCATAGTGCTTCTATTCCTTACTCTAAGTGTCAGATATGTCCCCTTGCAAAGCAATCACGCATTCCTTTTGCTCTTAGTAACAATCGTGCCATATACATTTTTTCTTTAATTCACATGGATGTATGGGGTCCCTATCATACCCAACATCATGATGGATCCCGATATTTCTTGACAATTGTGGACGATTATTCTCGTGCCACCCGGGTCTTTCGATGCAGTCTAAAGGACAAGTTTTCTCACACTTGAAAACCTTCATTGCTCTATCCAAGAATCAATTTGGGAGATCTATTCAACGGGTTAGGACAGACAATGGAAGGGAGTTTTTCAAAGTGATTGCAGTTTACTCCTATCATCCCATGGGATTCTTCATGAGAGTACTTGCGTTTATACTCCACAACAGAATGGAGTAGTGGAGCGTAAGCATCGCCACCTATTAGAAGTAGCACGTGCATTAAAGTTTCAGGCGTCTATTCCAGAAAATTATTGGGGCGAATGCATCATTACTTTGCAGCATATCTCATCAACCGTATGCCAACTCGAGTACTCAATGGAAAAGCTCCATTTGAATTACTATTCAAGAAGAAACCAGAATTGGGACATCTGAGGATATTCGGTTGCCAGTGCTTTGCTACTGTCTTGGGTCCTCGAGGCAAAATGAGCCCTCGAGCACGACGCTGCATATTCATGGGTTATCCAAATTTACAGAAGGGGTATCGTGTACTGGATCAGTCAACACTGGAATTCTTCATCAGCAGAGATGTATTTTTTCACGAAGATATTTTCCCTTTCAAGGAAGCGGGTTCTTCAACAGAAGCATCAAACACTTCTGGTAAGTTTTTTTTGGAAGAATCCCCACCTACCGAATATCTTGTGACAGGAACTCAGGCACCACTTACTCCAATTGCTCCTGAGGTTCCTACACCAGAAACCAATGACAATTCCACTGATGAAGATCAAGGGAATTTCCCAATGATCGAAGAATCACCCAATACAGTTGGCAATACCGAAACATCATCAACTCCAGTTCAAGTGAATCCTCCTCGAAGATCTGGTCGGTCTACACGACCACCAGCATGGACACAAGAATATATCTGTGCGTCCATCAACTCACCAGGTATTCACTACCCAATATCATCTTATGTTTCCTTCCATAGACTTTCACCGGACCATAGATGCTGTGTGAGTCGAATATCAGCGGATATCGAGCCATCTAATTATGAAGAAGCGGCTAAAGACCCAAGATGGCAAGAAGCAATGGGGGCTGAACTGCAGGCCCTAACTACAAATGGGACCTGGAATTTGGTCCACCTACCTCCAAATAGGAAACCCATCGGATGCAAATGGGTTTACAAGATTAAATACCGCGCTGATGGATCCATTGAACGTTACAAAGCTCGGTTGGTGGCCAAAGGGTTTACTCAACGGGAAGGTTTTGACTATCACGAGACTTTTTCTCCAGTCGCCAAAGATGTAACCGTCCGATCATTCTTATCTGTTGCTGCTATTCATGATTGGCCACTACATCAAATGGATGTGCATAACGCCTTTCTGCATGGAGATCTAGAAGAGGAAATCTACATGGATATTCCTCAAGGAATACGGAGACAGGGGGAGAATAGAGTATGTCGTCTCCGTAAATCTCTTTATGGTCTCAAGCAAGCTTCCAGGCAATGGTATGCAAAATTTGCCGATGCTCTCACTTCTACAGGTTTCAGGCAGTCCAGATATGATTACGCCTTATTCACATGGAATCAAGGTACGTCATTTATTTATCTGATGATATACGTTGATGATATCCTCATTATGGGAAACGATAGAACTGCGATAGAAAGATTCAAAAAGTACCTGCACCTTACTTTTCACATTAAAGATTTGGGAGCACCCAAATATTTCCTTGGGATAGAAATTGCTAGATCTGATCGTGGGATTTCTCTTAGTCAACGGAAATTCATCTTGGAGATTATATCGAAACGGGTTTGTCAGGATGCAAACCATCAGTGATTCCAATTGAGCAAAATGTAAAATTGACCACCAAGGATTATGATGCTGGGACAACTGAAAATAATGATCCCATTCTTAATGATCCTTCCGGTTATCAGAAACTCGTTGGGAAACTTATATATTTGACTATGACCAGACCCGACATATCATATGCAGTGCAGACTCTCAGCCAGTTCATGCATAGTCCTAAGTTATCTCACTTTAATGCTGCTTTAAAGGTCGTGAAATATTTGAAGAAATGTCCAGGACTAGGGATTCTTTTATCCAGAGATTGCAACATGGAAATGTTGGCATACTGTGATGCAGATTATGTGACCTGTCCTATGAGTCGACGATCCATTACAGGTTTTTGTATTAAACTTGGAAATTCTCTTCTTTCATGGAAAACCAAGAAGCAAGCTACTGTATCATTGTCTTCAGCCGAAGCAGAGTATCGAGCTATGGCAAAGACTACTTATGAAATCATATGGATACGGGGACTACTTGGGGATCTTGGAATAAAATTGAAGGGTCCGACTAAGTTGTTCTGTGACAATGATGCTGCACTCAAGCTTGCAACGAATCCTATAGTACATGAAAGAACGAAGCATATAGAAGTGGATTGTCATTTCACTCGAGACAAGATTCAAGAAGGTGTAATCAAGACCAAGGGAATTGGAACGGAAGAGCAACCAGCTGATATCTTCACCAAGCCTCTGTGTCAAAGACAGCATGCATATCTACTAAGCAAGCTGGGTGTCTTGGATATCTATCGGCCACCAGCTTGAGGGGGAGTGTTGGAAGATATGCATCAATGTGGAAGATACGCTTGGATTCTTGACCAATTTGGTCTGTACATAAATTAGCTAGGAATCTTAGATTGAGAGTAGATTTGATCCTTGAATATTTCCTTACCTTTATTACTTCATCTACGTACTATAATTACAGAAGCATTGTACATCAGAATATACAATTCAATACACAAATCTACAAATCTATCTTGTCTTCTTCATCTTCTTTCACTTTGTACTAATTAGGTACCTCAAAATTAGGTTAATTATGTGATATATGTCTAAAACATTTGTAATTACAGCTCAATTAATGCAAAAGGATTGAGATCCTTAGAAAATCAAACTCAAATGTTTAAACTAATAGGTGAAGGGAAACTCCGTGAATATAAAAATAATATAAGATCCATTGTTAAGTGATGTGCGATAATATTTCAACATTCCCTCTTATGTGCAAGTCAAGTTAAGAGCGCCACATAGAATTTCACTTGTGAAAAGGATACCACTGGTTTTAATATCATATTAAAATGTCAAATCCAAAAACTTAAACTAATGAATGGAGAGAAATCACATAAAATATGTAAACCATATAAAACGAGTTATCAAGTGATGCAAGATAATATTTTAATAGAGATAAATGTTTGAGATCATTCAAAGATGATTTTACATTGTTTCATGTTATTTCAATTGGAATTGTTGATATTGTATAAACCCTAATGGATGGCCCAAGCATTTCCTCCTTGTTTGCGACCAGAGTTCACCGACTCTTACCACGGTTGAGAAAAGTCATCGCTTATTAGTCATTTTTTAAGTTAATCAAATTGTAATCTCTGTGCTTTCCTCATAAATATCTCAAATTATGCATCTATGATTGTTACATGAAGATGGTCACTCGTCTTTTTAGGTGCTAGTGGATGGATATGACCTTTTTCGTGTCATTTCAATCTGATCTAATTCATTTTCAGCCCGTCGCCATCAATGCCGTGAATGGATGGCAGCGAAAGCAGCTGGGGTTTATACATATACATAATTCTGGTCAAAGAACTCTATCATTGGCCCATTTGTGCAATAAAAGAAACACTTTAAATATACTAAAAATAAATAAATAAATAAATAAGCAAATGGCCCATTAGATTTTGACATAGTGAAATGCAAATGATTGTCAACCCCTGTATCAAATATTTCTTCATTCTTTGTGTGAAGATTCCCTTGCATATGCTCAGAATGACATATGATATTTCGTCTCCTTGGAGCAGCTTCAGATTCCCTCCATAGAATACACACTGTTCTTACGGGGAAACCAAAGATATTTATTAATGGTACTTGTCATGCGCAGTACATTAGGCAGTATTTGTCATTTAAGGAAGCAATTCGATTGGTAGAGTCAGCAAAGTTTGACCCTCAGCCCAAGAATCCCCTCCCGTTGAGCCAAGTCTCATTATTTTTTGGTTCTTGCATATAGTCAAATGTTGTCTTGGCCATAGTATGTACTTAGAAATGAAGCGCATGTGATGCATGGAAACATACGACTTTGAAAGTTTAGTAGAATGGTCCGTTTTATTTTCAGCTGAAGATTGCAATCACATTACATATTATTTGATGGACAGGTAGTAATGCAAATGAAATCAATATCGTTATTCTCGTTCCCAAGAAAGGTTTTTATTTTTACCAAGATTTGGTTCTTGCTCTAATATAAAGGTGATTTAATAACTCCCTAGATTGAACATTTGAGAAGGACCTAATTTTCTTTCTTATGATTCAATGATGTTATATGGGCATAATTTTTTGTGCCATAATATAAAATCGGGTGTCAACAATATATGATCCATGCTCATAATGTTAATATCAAATTTATCTACGTGGTTAACTTAAGAAATATATATATGTACTTACATGACCTTAAACTATCATCTTGCCATTTTTCTATCCAATTTTGTTGCCTTTACATTTATCGATTAACAACATGCAAAAAAAATTATCTATGAAACGGATAGATAAAATTTGTATATTAGTTGAGAACTTATTATAGCTTGGCTTCTTTTTGCAAAGAATAGATATTAATTTAGTAACTCTTGTAGAGCAGGGAAAAAAAATGAGGTATCCATATTGTACCCATTATATCATTGAGAAATGCTAAATGTACTAAATTTTTTTTTTTAATTTCGTGTCTTAAGTGATTAAAAATTCATGATTAGATGTCTAAATATAATTCAATCACTGTGGACTAGTTTGAACAAACTACAATTTTTACACATGATTTGACATAATTTAGAAAAATGGTCAATATAATTTTACCTAGGATTGCTGTACATGATTTGTAAAAAAACATCAAAAGTCTCGTAATTTCCATCGTATCAAGTGAAATCAATTTAATTAAGAAGAAAGTCTCAGCTTGTACTACAACTCTTGGGGTGCATGTACTAGGTGAGAATATGAGGAAGAGCCCCACATTTTGGATGTTTGGATTTGCTATTGACCGGAGGAATTGATTTACCCATTGTTTTTAAGTTTTTAATTTGAGTTCAATTAAGAATGTTAACGGATTCGAACAAAAATTCTCACTTCATAATTTCCCAATTATAGTGGGGAAGACCAAAAAAAAAAAAAAATGAAAGCATATCTTATTGCAGGTTCTCTAACACTCCGTATACGATGATTGGTTTTACCTATTGCAATATTTTATACACTAATGCTGCTATTTTTTGAAGTTCTTAAGTAGTAAGGCATGCCCTAATCATGTAAGTGCCATGGATGCAGGAGGCACTCCATCTTAGCCAAAAACCCCCCAGGAAAGGTATGATACGTGGGTTGGTAGGATGTATATAGAAGAGAATAATTAACGGACCATTACCAATCTATTCATTTTCAAGATTGTCTTTCAATCCATATAGAAACAATAACAATAAAAATTCATCCCCCTATGCGACAACACGATTTATTTTTCCCCCCGATCGGAGGGAACTAACCAGCTCTATTTAATAGGTGTATTATTGGGGAGTTTGATTGAGAGTTCGGATAAATAAGCAATAATATCCAAACAACATCACGGGTTGGGATTCCGGCCAAGGGAAAATGACTCACGACAGGGCACTGTTCATTAAACAACCGGCAAATCGGTGAGCCCCACGCTGTGCTGAGGACGGTTGGGAAGTGGCATTTCCTTGTCCTTCTCTTTGTTTTCTTCTTCTTCCCCCATCTGAGAACGACTCAAGTCGTACATTATTCGTTATCACAGTTGCCAGAGCGACTGGCGATCAGAGTATTAGATAAAGGTATTCATTCGCCTATCGTTTCATCAAAGAACCATCAGACTAGATCCTGGGTCGATGCAGCTCGTGAAATCGGGCGAGTGATCAATTGTAATTTTGTTTCGACGAAGAAATGGAATTGACCATCTGAATCGGGTCGTCTCTTCACCTTGTTTTAAGTACCTATCAATTGGATTCTCCCCTAGTTGATTTCTGTTGTTTTAATTGCTTAAGAAAAGAAAATGTCTAGATACCTTGACCATCCTTTCTAATTGATGTGGATAACTAAGTCACGCAAAGAAGACTTGGCAATTAGTTTGAAATCATTATACGCCTTTGCAGATCGGCCGACAGCTTTCATCACACAATCACATGAGAACCTTGTAATCAAGAAGCGAATAGCACGATTAATTAGGGAAGAATTACATAATCTAGAGTTAATTTTGCTGTCTTGACACATTAGAAGGAAAATAAAAATAGAAACCCCAAGAAAATCTGACAGTCTTAACCTTATGAGTTATGATTGTGACCTCCTTGCCCATGACAAATGAAAAGCCTAACTGCCGACCGGCTTGCAAGAACGGTTCAACTGCATGTGGAGCTCAGGAAAAATTCTTGTACTCACTCCGATGTTGTTTCCCAAGTTACGCAGAGCAAACCACCAACTTGCTCCGGCAAACAAGAACAGTAAAATCTCGTAGAAGTTGATAGAGCGAGGCCCCCTTTTAACCCTAGAAGAAGAAGAAGAAGATCTCCTTGTACTTTCTCAAGACAACATTCTTCAGCTAACATTGATAAGACCAAGCAAATGAAAATGCCTTCTTAATCAGCAGCTCCTCCCGCAAACTCTCCAGGTGCCCTCCACGTGGATCGTTAATTTCAAGTAGCCCAGTCTCTCTCACGAGGTACGCCCATGTTAGTTCCGAAGCCACCTTTTTTCACGTACGTCACGGCTCCATTGTCTTCTTCAACCCATAGAATATGCAACAGTAACGGCGACAGATATAAGTGGGCTGTGATGGCTACGCATTGTCTGTTTCAAAAGGGAATCATCTCCCTCAATTACATAGAAATATGTAGTGACTTGTGAATTCTTTAGTTCTGGCCTAGGGTTTTGGGGGAGAACGATGAGTGGAGCGACCGATAGCGAGATAATGACATTGTGTTGGCTGAAGCCGTTCGATTAGGGGACATTAAGAGGGTGTTCAGGCGAGGCCATTGTCACTGCCTTTTTTGGAGTAGGTACCTTTCTCCCTCAAAGTCGGCGGTACGGGCTAATTTAATCTTAGCAAGAGAAGAAGTAGGAAGATACTTCTTACCCTGTTCATTATTCAAAAAAGGACTGCTACATACGTCATTGAGTAGGTCACCACAGTGTCGAGACCCAAAAAAAAAAAGTTGACCGAGAATAAAGACTTATCATAATAAATAAATAAATAAAGCATTAAAAATCTTAAATTATATTTATTGCGACATATTCATCATGAACTACCTTTTTTTTTTCTTTTTTCTTCTTTTGTGACTGAGGATCCGTCAGAGCATGCTCTTGTTGGCTTACGCTGATTCGGGGTTGCGGTGGAGGCTCAACAGTAACTATACCTTGGAGGAAGCTAGCCCAGCAACTCATCGCCACTACCCCCAACTTCATCATGAACTACCTTTCGTGACATAAAAATCCAAAACTATACTCACCATAGCACATTTATCCTCTTTTTTTCTAAAGCTTATACCCAAGTGACACAATTATTCTTCATCAAGATTCCATCAAATAATTTTTCACATAAGCGACGTCATTTTTATATTACATGGACACCATGTCGATGTCGTTTGTCTTCTATCGTCTATTGTCCATTGACGGAATTTGACGATGCAAGCACAAGTTTGGAGTTTTTCCGTATCATAAAGAAAAGTTTAGGATAAATATGCCGCAATATGCATATTTTAGGTTTTCGGTTCATTTCATTTTAGTTATGGAGCGTGATTCAGGTCTTGATTAGGTTAGGCCAAATCCGTCGGATGGTTCCCCACGCTCCGCCCAAACTGACTAAGCCATCTCCTGTTAACCAGCTTTGGAAAAATTAAGTACCAAAATCGGTCGACCATACGTTGACCCAGAGGGTCACCAAGGAGTTTGCGTGAAAGGATTTGATTGTTGGGCCCTGTCGGCATAGCCCATCGGCGTTGACTTTTCTTACTGACGTAAGTGAAATGCTGAGTGCGGCCCAAGGACGATGGTAAAGTTAGAAGATGAGCTTCTAGTCATGGGCTTTTAGGCCTCTTGAAATAATCCCTTTTTTTTTTTTTTCACCTTTTCCCAACTTTATCCTTTCTATAATTCTTGGAGTGTTACGATAATATTAAGAGAATCCAGTGAAGCAATTTAACATAATCATGTATTGAAATAAGCATATGGGGTTTATTGAGAAAGGAAAAGATGCATCGCGTTGAGCAACAAGAACAAAAGTTTATCAACTTGCTTTATTATTAGCTTGATGGATATTGCCAAATAACAAGTACATTGGATATGGACTCTTCTCTAATATGTTCAGCTCTCGAAAATGAAATCTAGGATCGATTTCTTATTTCAGTGATCAAATTATTCAAGACCGACACTTATTCACTTGCACTAGCTGAATCAATCATTTTGAATAAACAGTCGAATTAAAGAGTACGATCTATGATCACGTTACGAAGCACGATAGAGTCCAACGTAAGACCAGCCCCATATGCAAAGAGAACTCCCCACTCTCTTCCATCACCTTGCGTCGCCGCCTTGCCTCCCTCCATCAGTCTCTTCCTTATCTCATCAAGAACAAAGAAGACGGACGAGCTCGCCATGTTCCCGAACTCACTCAACACGTGCCTCGTCGCCTCGAGCTTGTCGGGTTTGAGCCTAAGCTTCGTCTCGATCTTGTCGAGGGTCGCCCTGCCACCGGTATGGACCACCCAAAACAATGAGTTCCAATCGCCGGCGATCCCCAGAGGGCGAAGCGCTTCCTTCAAGTGCTCCTCCATGTTGTCAGACACCAATGCCGCGACACTCCGTGAGAGGCGGATCGTGAGGCCCATCTCCCGTAGAGGTCCCTCGATCACGCCCTCCGACCCAGGGACGATCGTCTCGGAGGATGAAATTACCTGGAACAAGGGCCGCTCGACGGAGGCGTTTGGGTCGGCGCCAATGATCAGGGCCGCCGCTCCATCCCCGATGAACGCCTGGCTCACGAGAAATTCTGGGTCTGCCTCGGAAGGGCCGTTGAATGAGCCGAGGGTGATCTCGGAGCACACAGCGAGGACCCTCGACCCAGGGTTGTTCTCGGCTATGTCCTTGGCCATGCGTAGGACCGTGCCGCCCACATAACATCCTTGCTGGTACATCATGATCCTCTTCACGGACGGCTCGAGACCGAGCAACTTCACCAAAGAAAAATCCGCACCGGGCATGTGCCATCCGGAGGTCGAATTGAATATCACGTGCGTGATCTTCGATTTCGGTTAGCCCCATTCTTCGATCGCCTTCGCCGCAGCCTCCGCGCCAAGCTCCGGAACGCCAGGGACCAATATGTCTTTGCGGCCATTCAGGGATGGGACGCCATAAGTGCACATGTTGGGATTCTGCTTGAGCATGTCCTCGGTGATGTACATGTGCCTTTTCCTTATCTTTGTTTTCTCGCCTTCATGTACGAAGTTGCAATAACAGAACATTACCAAGATATGGCACCCGACATTTTACGCCATGCTTGATTGATTCTTGATAGGACATGCGATGAATATATTACAGGTTTTTGCGTAAGTAATTTTTTTTCTTTTGAGAATCCAAACCGCAATCGTAAAAACTCAGTTTCCCTTATCTGAAGAGATAATGAAGTAACTTATAAGCCCCATGAGCTGATAAGTCTAGGCTTTACATAAGTAATTCAATAGTTACATCATGCGCTTTTATTATCATTTTGACAATATCTCGCGATAATGGAGATTTTTGTGAGCGATATATATGACTTTTTACCTCTTTTCCAATGCATTTAATTCAAAGTAAGTGTCATTTTTGTTCCATCTCTAATCGGAGAATGTGTTCTAGTTTGCCACAATTGCTCGCATGTAACGCTATCTTTGAAAAAAAAAAAAAAAAAAAACGCAACAAACCCCTCTTCTCTTTTCCACTCCCTCTCTCTTCCCCTCTTTCTCCTCTCCATCACCGCCATCATCGCCATATTGTCTCTCTGCCCCTTTGCACATCACCTAAGGTTCTATTTCCAATCATAGTCGGAGGAAGATGTTACTTCCGAGTATTGGAAATTCAAATTAACAATCCCAAGTCATTCGCTTCAAGCCTAATTCTACAACACGCTCTAAAATGAAATCACATTAATTTTGTATGATTTAGTGCAATGCAACAAAGGCAATGATCGCGATCTGCTGGAAAGGAGCTGACCACGGTGGTGGAACATTACTCAGAGAGAGAAAGAGATTATTGGTTAAATTTGAATGGACCTCTATGTGTAAACATGCCTATATAATTCATTGATCAGAGATGGAGATTAAGGAAATCATTATCCTCCTTTTTATCTTTCTTAGTATAAGCAGCAGTTTCCCTTAAGGACTTACATATGCGCTTGAACTTATCTTTCCAAACGGTCATGTGCTCGCTGTTGGTGACTCGAAAATAGGAATCCGGATAATCGGCCTGGTAGATGGTGTTGGGAGGATTTGCCGTGCCAATTGCAAGGATTGTTGCCGGACCTTGAGCTTTCTTGAGTGCCTCCTGAATTTTGTCACACGGATTCGCCATTGTTTCTTTCTCAACACCGCGACAATAAGAAGATGTTTGCTCAAGAAAAGTAATGCTGCGAGAGGTGACAACCAGAGGGAACAAATGAATTGTGAAGCAAGAGAGGTTTGTGGCATGTCGTTTTATAGGCGAATTCGAGATTCATTGTTAAGTGACAATGAAGAATGAACCTATCTTCTAAGCATAGTTTTTTTTTTTTCTAATGTAACATTAATTCCTATATTCATTACACTAGAGATAGATATGATATGTTCAAAGCAACCCGTGAGCCAACTCAAGACTGGTTCAATTTGAGATAGATATCTTTTTTTATTGGTCGAGAGGATTAAAGTAGATGTCAACTGGCAGAAATTTTACAGAATAACTGTGCCAAACCCAAGCAAAACTAGAACCCAAGCTCGACCCTGAAGTTGACTGAACTCGAGATTGGGACGTAGTCTTGAGATCAATTTGGCCATGGAAATTTTGAGAATTATCATCATTCATTAGTATGGATGATTTTCCAACCTTAAAAAATTTAAATATTATTAAAAATTATCCACATCAATATTAACCGTATCACGTAGGATAACTAGTGTCCACATTAACGATTTCCAACCAAAAAAGGCAAAATGGATTTAATTAATAAAATGTGAATATGTGTAGGACTCAATTGGCATAATTAAAATATATACAGCTTTTTAAATAAGTTTCCCTTACAAGTTATGAACACCATTCATGTGCAAATTTAGCTAATAAAGAAATTATCAAAAGGTTTAAAATTATATTGGTATATTCAATACTTTTTTTTGGTGATTTTCTCGATACTTCTATCGTGAAAAAGTCTATCAAGCCAGCGTCTATATTGATAACGGAGAGTACTTGATGCTTCTTAATGAAAGAGCTTGTAGGGTCCATAATTCACTTCAGTAGTTGACAATAACTGTTTATCCAAAAAGTAACTAACAACAATTGCTACTCAATTTTATTTTATTTTTTATTGGATCAAAAAAAAAATATTTTATTTTTTGTCAGAATTTCTACCCAATTGGCATGTGCTTAACTCGTGGTTCATTGGTCTTTGTTTCTAGCAACTGCAGGCATTTTGTGGCCACACAAAAAAGAGATACAAACGGTAAGCACAACAGAGTTTTCACCTACCTCGAATAAAGAATTGGACAACGTAAAGCCTTAAGCACCTCTAAAGCAAGATAATCCCAAAAAAAAAAAAAAAAAAAAGAGTAACTTTCAATCTTTTATCGAACTATTTTAGAAAAGAAAATAAAATCTACCAAATCACCTCGTAAACTCTTGAAGGACGGAATTTATATGAGTATCAAATATTTGCTTTTACTTGAAAAATTGGGAAGTGGTGATAAGAGAGCAAAGTTGGAATTCTTTTTTAAGCTTGAAAATATAAGAAGATCTATCTATAGGCCAAGACAAAATTAAAAGTAATAATAACTTTGAGTAAAGAAGACACTCAGTAAGAATTGGAGGAGATGTAATAAAAAATATCACACGGGACCACAATTGGATCGCTAGGACAAATAACCAGAGTTAAATTAATGATGATCATGAATTTTTTTTATGGGAGAGAAGGAATGCATTTATTCCTAGCCTTCTAAAATTGAGCAACAAATTGATCGACTAACTCTTTAGTATAATTGTAGGGTATGGCCAATTTCAATCATCGAAACTTCAGATATTGTTTTATAATATGGACAATGAAAATGTCTTTCTATTTCTACTCAATTACACACTGAATTGTATGATAAATTAGTGTACCATGTAGAAATAGTTTTTGACAAAAATAAAGAGATAATGTAACTCTTAAAAACTTGTTTGTCTCTGCTTCCTCACACTGGGCTATAAATTGAACAATATGTTCAATGGTTGATTGTTCATTTTCGCTAGTAAATATGGCAAAATTGAGCATTTTGAAACCTCTTTGAAAATGTTGATTGTCCACCCATTCAGGATATGGTTTCTTATTAACAGGTATGATAACACCATTGTCTAATATCAACTATTATCGAACTTCTTCGACAAACTGTGTTGAGTTCGAATGTGGATTTAGTTAGCCATCTTGCCCTTAGGCCATGATGCTAGTCTTGTTGGATTATCTATATTAATTAATATATTAGGTCTAACATAAATATTCATATTAGGTTGTACCAATGGAGTGACTGGCCTTACATTTTCAACGTTTGGCAATTGATGGGGCTGTCGCCTAGTTAAATTTGTCAAATTATTGTTACTAATTTGGTTATTTTGACCAACATTAGCCAAAAGTGTGGAGAGGAATCAGGAACATAGCTTGTTACCACTAATTTTTATTCTTTTTTTGTAGTGGTTGATTGAATGATCTTCATCTCGATAAAGCATCATTTACAGCATTGATAACGATCAGCTTGCGGATATATGACTCACAATGTAGGTGGTCATGTCATTCTGCTCTTTAAACATTCTTCTCATGGGATCTGGAAATGGCTCTGGAAATGGCTCGTGGGGTCTGGTATTCACTTTAGTAGTTGACAGTAAATTGCTTGTTAAAATAGGTCATTGACGACAATTATCACCCAAAATTGGCACGACGCAAGTGGTCAACATAATTCCTATAATTCAATGCCCACGGGCTATAACTTTTCGTAGAGTTAAAGATTTAATATATATATTAGTGTAAAGATTCTGATAAAAATGCAATCGAAAACAGTTATCTTCATGATCTTCCGAATCTAAATATCTTCTTTTACATGAGTCTAAAAATTTGAGATGAAGGATCGTGGATGAAAGCAAGAGATAACTTATTAAGTTTTTCATTTCCAAATGAGTCTGCATACACCCAATTCATACGATCCATTAAATTTAATCGGATCCCCATGATAAGATGACTTGCATACACTGAAATCAAGTTGGGAAATGAGCAAGAATTAATCAAAATGGGTTGATAAACAAAAAGATGTGAGCAAGTAAGTGGGTTATTGATTAAGTCTAATATTTTGATAAACAAACTTAATAGGAATGGAACGGAATCAAACAGCTCATTATATTCATTGTCTGTCAGTCTAATGATATCGATTTGTCAGAGCCTCGTAGTACATGAGAAAATGTTAGGTACGTCTCACGCTCCAGCGAAATATCATTCTCATCGATTGCATCGCTGACATGAAGCAAAGCTAATCAATTCACAACAGTGGTTGCACATTGAAACGCTCTTTGTGTACTCTAATTTACAATTCTAAGAACTTCTTATGAATTAGACAGTTTTGGAAACATATGCCAGCATGATGAATCTCTTTCATCAAATGTCTGTAGACATGAAAAACCGAAGTATCTCGTTATCATCCACTCAATTCCGATTGGCATCTCACTGCTCTGTCATCGAAATTTTCACCATGCCAGGATTTTCCATCTTATAAAGCCGCGAGGTAGCTCATTTACCAGATCCGAGCAGCAATTGAAGGTGGGATTTCTGCACTTCCAAATTGAAGTGTTCTAATTCGACCCACAATCCGCGTGGATATTAGTCAGTACGGGCTTTTCTTATTGCTGCCATAGAAGCGTGAAGAGATGGAGTTCGATCATCACATCCGCATTAAGCATTTTCTTTTGGAACACAGGCTAAAAGTCTTCCGATACATATCACAAGTGAGAAGTAACACTCCTCGGCTTCGCTTGTAATTTGCTATCTGCTCAAACATATGCAGGGTCAAAACTCGATCATGGTGGGTAAATGCATACTTGCATGTACATAATGGAGCCCGCCTCAAAGCACCATGGAAAAGCTCTTAGGCAGTATAACTCGGTCGAGCTCTCTTGTCCTGTCTGTGCACAGGTCTGTTCTCCGAAGTAAAGTAGGAGGAGGCCATCTCGATATGCTTACTCATATCCTTTTATCCAAACAGGGAGATTGTATATCAGGATTCCCAAGCCAAATGAGATGGATATTGTAGCAATCGCATATGCATAAGCTTGCCAGGGATGTTTGCTTTGTCTCATTGCGTTGAACTCAGCCATGAACGTCGACACAGTACTCAGACAGCCTAGAAGTCCAAATTGGATGCCCGTAGCAACTGTGTCACAAGTCTTGGTACTCACCTTCAAAAAAGTATAAGATGCTCAGAATACAAATTGATACCCCTAGTGCTGCTGATAACCGTCACATTTAAGGTGGATCTAACAAAAGAATAAGTAAATAACAGATTCGCGAGATATTAAAGATCACTTTTGTTTCTACAATGCACATGAACTGGCCCTAGTTAAAGTGCGGTCGCCAAACTGTACGTTTTGTGGTAATCTGAACAAATGTCTAAGAGCTACATCTTACATGAGACAGTTGTGGAAGTAGAATTTCACTCAACAGAGTATATGTATTTAAGCAAAACTGGTGGGGCTTTTAAGATGTGCGAGTCCAGATATTCAGCAAATGGTGCAAGTATAATGACACTCCAATGGCAGAAGTATAAGTGCAATTTATCTAACTTGAAATAAGTCTGTGGACTTACTGCTTTCTTCGTGGTAGAGAGAGCTGCCATGACGCAAGCTGCAGAGACATTGGCAATCAGAGTCCCAAATGGAACCCATTTCAAAAGACCACTCTTTCCTAGCCCACGACCATTAAGTCGTGCTAGGAACCACCGGATCCAAACACCGACAGGCCCGACAGCACAACCCAACCACAGTTGAGCTTCACTGCCTCCATTTCCAAACTCATGTTTCAGCATTATCGCACTAAGAGCCCATAATGACCCCAACAACAGTGTCATCACCAGGATGATAGACAAGTGACGCTGGCAGCTGTTTACTGTCCATCTTTTTGCAGATATGCCATTGCTAGAATTCGCAGGGTGCTTTTTCATTAACCACCGGAAGCCCTTCGCTGTCTCAACCCCGAATTCAATGGAATAGGCTGCAAGAAATAATCCTGCAAAGAATTATAGATATAAGGCTAGTCATTCCATGTCGATGGAATCAGAACACTTTGTACCAACAATCTACCGTGATAAAGCTGATGCAACTAAATTGAAAATGTTTGCTTCTTGCGTAAACTCACATAAGTCTTCCCAAGACTACATACCAATGACAAATCCCAGGACTGAAAACAGCCACTTGCCATGTACACTAAGGTCAAGCATCTTCTGATTCCAACCACTAAAAGTCGTAAGGCTTCCCAAATAACCAGTTGACAATCCAATTGCTAGAAAATCAGAGACTTCAGATATATCTTGCTTGAATACAACACCAAACCACCCCATCAGAAAAGAACCAACCTGAAATGAAGTATTAAGTTGAAGGAAAGATAAGTACAATCAAGGATCAATTACCATGCGAAATCAAGGGACAATTTGTCAGGTATATTTCAGTTCCAACAACATAGCTCCAATATCTTGCCAAAATACTAATTCAAAGAGCATGAAATAAGCCACCCAAGTAATCTCATCCTATTCTAGCACGCACCTCATGAACATGTCCCAATAAGCACGTTTCCGATCGCATGCAAACTTAATCACAAAAACTTAGTATGCCATGTGCATGATCTCATCACATTCATGAAGTATATGCATACGGTTTTCTATTCATGCGGGGGCAGGCAACAAAGAGAGAGAGAGAGAGAGAGAGAGAGAGATGCGACCATGTTTGAAGGAAGATCGAGGTATAATATAGTTGTGTCACTTGTCACTCCAGCAACTGCAGGGCCAAATAACTTTTGAAGTAAATACCTTGTTAAGACCTGTAAGTCACAACTCATCAAATGTAAGTTCCGTCTTCTGTGAATAATTTTAAGTTGCAAGCCAAGACAGCAATATTTTACAAACAAAACCTAAGGGAACAGACATAACGGACAGAAACCAAAAAATTAGCCAAGACGTAGCTTAGAGCTCATCAGGAAGCCTCTAGAATTACTAAGCATGAAATTCTGCGGACAATAATTGTCATATTTACCACCAACCTACCTACTGATACAATAAAAAGAAATATACTGCAAATCGGGACAAAAGGGCCAAATGACTCTCATAAATAATATAAATACTGATACAAAATTCAAGAGGGAGAAGAAGCTTCAGAAGGTACTTACTAAAACATGTTTTCAGAATCAGTTCGGGTTCTGCTATTTAGAAAGTCAGTCTTTACAGGCTTTCCTACCAGCTTGGTGATAACTTACTAAAACTCAATGGTAAATGCTACTGCTGAGACATAATTTGTTTCAATTGCTGATATGTAACAATTTACATTAGCATCCACACTGACATCTCTTTCTCTCTCTCACAACGTAGGTCAATTGAATTTCAGATCCTCAAGGGTGTATGCTGGCTCGCTGCAATGATCAACACTTCAGGAATAAAGCCGAGTCATTCCAAAGAGAAAAGTAGCCATAAACTTAAATTTATAAGACGTGATCTTCTTTATCAAGTCATCACCTGTCAATTCAGTAATTTAGTGTAGGGTACTAGTAAGCTGCTTGATGGTAAAGAAGTATCATTCTGAAGTCAAGGACAGATCCAATACAAAATGTACTGACATGATCCTTGATGGAAGAGTTTACAGCTGACTAACATGGGACAGGCTTACTAAGACAATGCATGGCACTCTCAATCCTGAAAGCACATTATCAGAGAGCTAGTGGAAGCATCATAGGATGAAGACACTCACAATATCTAGTAATATTATATTTAATTCAATCCAGCAAACAGAACAATGCATTAGGAGCTTTGGCAGATAGGATTTTTGTTGCTCACCAGAAGCATTAGCCTATTAGTGACCATCCTTAGAAGAGAGCTTTTGACAAGTCATTTTCAAGGCCGAGAGTTAGGGACTAGATCCTCTAATTCCTAAGCTAGAACATGACTTTTTGTATTTAGATGAAAATAACATGTTTATTTATGTAAATCCCTAAGCCAATGGAAGTTCTAACATATTTCGCAGTTATTGTTCAGTGCTCTTGAATGATATGCTTCCGTCCAACATCAAGAACTTTAGCAGGTGACACACGAAAATTCTCCCCCAATTTTTCCTAGAAAGTACCAATTCTTCACAAGGAAACAACAGGAAGTATCATCATTGTTCACATGGAAATATGCATATCATTTGAACAGATTCAGAATAAGAAAGTTCAAACATTCTTTGCTAGTCCAAAATTTCTAAAAGATAAAGCAGAACAAATTACCCCTAGAATCCCAAAAACAGCAAGATGAACAAGACAGGATATATACTCCAATGACTGAGGCAACACTTTCTCTTCATCCTGCACAACAACACATAGTTGAGCAAAATTACTTTACTAGAAAGGCATACGAAAGATGCTAGTGTCAGGAATATAAACAGCAAGATATAAATAGATAAGCTCTTGAACTCACCTTTTTTTTGTCGACGGGCCTCAAGATTCCATCAGTCGATAGAGGAGATATGATCTCTTCCACCAAGGGCGATACAGGGGAGACAGAATTCAAAGTCGATGGATCGCGAGACCAGAAACCAATTGGATGCAGCAGGGTGTCCTCTTGAGTTGGAAAAACTATTCCATTCTCTATTGCATGATCTGCAGATAAACGCATACTGCCACTTTCACTGTACCTCTTACTGCTAAGAGCCCGATCCCCAATATCGCCAGCCTCTGAAACCATCTCACTGTCAATGTCATCATCCAGCTGATTGGGAAGCACACTTGACAAATTCAACGACCGTCGTCTCAATGAGGAACCAGTGCTGCTTGTCCTGCCATGAGACATGCTTCGTCTAGGTTCCCGGTCATCATTCTGGAGTTCCATGCCCCCCAACAGCAGAGCCATGGAGTATCAAATGATTGTGCAGTAGCTGCAGAATCAGCAGGACAGATATGTAACAGTCTTTCCAGAGATTTCGCAAAAAATGGACATCATAGTATGCAGGTAGTCACGCTGTCCACGTCTACTTTCTAAACTAAGGATCATTCAACTGCTCCACCTTTACATAATCCAAATAAAAGGTGGCTAGACATACAAAAAAGGGAACATTTCACATGGGAAAATGGCAACCACACCATTAGACAGAGAGGAGAGAGATTTGCTAGTAGAGGTCACTTTATCTAAATAGTTCTAAAAGAAATGCATAATCACATTGTGATACATCACTAAAAGTAATGGCGTCGCGTCAAAAACAGAAAGTGAATTGTTACCTACAGGAGAAATAATAGAGAAGGTAACTTTAACACTACACATACAAAGTGAACAGCATGAGGCGCTCGATATGGCCAATATTTAACCATGAACAAAGAGTGTAGTGCACAAAAGTGAAGTTTCCCATAGAGAAGAGACTCTGGTGCAATCCGTGAGCTAATTCTGGCTGTTTTCTCCACTACATATACAGATATAAAATCCTTCCAGTCACAAAGTTTGGTCCCACAGTGCCCACACGATTCCTGCCAAATGAACTCCTCACATGTTTAGATATGGAAGGAAGATAGATCGATCACGATCCCAGGCACGAGCTAAGCATCGTGCTTGACAATAATAATTCAAAGATGGTGATGCTCACAATCAGTTTCAGCAGATTAAACTGTTCCGCCAACGGTACAATCACCGTTATCTTCCACCAGAAGTGTTATTAACAATTCCATTGACATCCCACATAATAAGGAAATGAGCTGACGACACTCGGAATTAAGTAAATCTCTGGATAAGTTTATTATAATCACAATCCCTGACCGGCTCTAGCTGGTTAGGTGTCGAACGAAATGGGCAGTTCGCACTCATCTCCCCACATCAACATAATTTGCTCTTATCTTAATTCGATTCAAGTGCACTGCTGATTTCCCTTCTTCTTTTTTTCCAGTGACTTAGAAAGGTGAGTAATACGAAACGAAACCGATTCGGGCGAACGCCCGGATGAAAAGGAGTAACTTTTGGGCAATCATTGAACCAAAGTTGGCGTCGCTTCTAACTGGCACCAAGATTCGCGAATTGACATCTTCGCAAGACGTCAAGAGAACGTGTCCCACCATGCTCGGCTTCTGAAGATGAGAGAAACGAGGGGATTGGATAGACTAAAGCAATTCCCGGTGCCTTTTTTATGCTGAATGATTACTGACTTTTAGCGCGCGATTGAGAATGGACAATCTACAGAAAATCTCAAAGTTCCGAAATTTCGACAAACCAACTTCATTGACAAATTCAGACACAGTCGTCAAGCGACACGAGACTGTTAGGTGATGAAGCTGCATCGATTTCGTTAGAAAGAAGGAATCTTTCCGACGTACACAGATGTCGGCTTAACTTTTAGTGTTCTTTTCCTATTAAAAATGAAGAGAGAGAGAGAGAGCGTACCGTACGCAACAGATGACTTTCATGGGAGACGCGGATGGAGAAGCCGGTTCGAACCCTAGCGCAGAAATGCCGAACGCGGCGGCAGCGGAAGGAACGCCTACGCCGCCGTGTCCAGCACGCAACTCGCGCCGCGCGGTCCGGCCGTCCTCTTCGGGCTTTTGACCGAAAGGAAATATTCTGAAAATGGAGAACGAACCCCGGAGGGCGAAGACTCCAAGAGAGAGAGGGAGAATGCGGACAAAAGGGGACGAAGAATCGCAGAACGAGGTTCGGTCCGGGAATTCCGAGGCGAAGAAGCGGCCCTTCCGCGACGGAGCTCCGGCGGGGACCGCTTCTCCTCGGGGAAGCGGCAGCAACGTTTTTAGGGATTTTGCGGAAGCTTTTGTCGACGGAGCCGGTTGCAGGAGCTCTCTCCAGGTGCAACGATGGCGGCTCCTTCGACATGCCGGCGATCATATAAATGCACAGAGAGAGAGAGAGAGAAGAGGTTGATGCTTGCATTTTGCCACGTGGGCGGTGCCTAGTTGCCTCTCGTCCTTCGACGAGTTTTACGTTCCGAGTCGTTGACTTGAAAAAAGAGGCCGCGACGAAGGGGAAGTAATTTTCACGCACGGGTTTCGCCTTTTGACCATGAATAATGCATTTATATAAAAATTGGAAGTTAACCAAGAAATTGCCGCTCCTTGTTTTTAATTAAATAAAGCACGCGCGCGACGTTGGGTAATTACTGAGTAGTAAGGTCTTCATAAACTATTTTTACTAGGTACGCAATACATTTAATCCTTTTATCGGATAATCTTTTCGTGTCTTCGTTGATGTCGATAATTGTTTTGATCATTCATTTACATAACTTTGTTTCGCAATGTCCGCATGATATTATGACGACTAATGTTACATCTTATCATTCTTTGTCCAAATGGGGAAGAATAATTCGTTTGCATGCAATTATGGATATCCTATTGATTCAATTATTTTTTAATTGGGATTTTCAAAAGCAAATGGTGAGTGATAGATGAATAACCATTTGCAATCAACTTTGCATTTCCATCTCTAAATAACAATTTGTGGTCAACAATGCATTTTGAAATAATACAATCTATAAAGTGTTGATTGCGCATAACATGAGAAGAAGGTATTGAAAATTGTAAAATTTTCTTAATTGGTTATTTAACGAGTGTTTCTAGAGCACCCTAATTTTAAAAAAGAAGGAAATCAGGCATCCTTTATGTTAATACTAGTGCCCTAGGGCATTAAAATTGTAAAACCTTTACTCATGGATCCCATATTTGATTCTATCCTGATAAAAATCTCCATATGGGTAATTCATGAGGAAATAATTTTCACGTGAATTTGTTTAGTTTTGATTTGCATGATTTGCCCATGACCCATCAGATAAAAGATATAACTAACTTCATTTTTACAAGTTGGCTCATGACATTATCTGAGCACTCGGTCGAAATCAAGTGAGAAAATAAGGTGTAATAGAATTATGAGTGCTAGCGGCTGGAATACTTGAGGAAACCATGGGAGTAGTTGTCGCCCGCCGTCGGGAGTAACACATTCGACTTCTTGAAAGTGATTTAGCTACACTTGGATTTGGATTTTATCATCAATAATAATGCATATCCACCAACTGCAATATTATATTGTTATTAATACATTATATGTTTGAATAAAGGATGGCTCAATATCGATTCCATTAGTTTCATGGAAAATTAACAATTTGAAAAGTATTTTCTTAAAAATCATCATTTATATTACTTAGAATAAAATAATTAATGAAATGTATTTTCATTATTGATAAAATTTTATGTTTAAACATTTTCATGAATGACGAAAATGCTTTTCATTCCTTCATTTTTTTAAGTAATACAAGCAATTATTTATTAGAAAATATTTTTCAAATTAGTTATTGTTCTTGAAACACACAAAGTCTTATTCTCTCATCCGATGATGCATCTGGATTTGTGATATATGCAGAGCAATACCAAAGGGAGTATGGAAGAATATCAAAAAGGTTAAGGAATTAATTTTTAGCACCTATAAAAAAATCATATTCAAATTAAAGCTTGATATAAAGCTTTCTATATAAATGAATTTGAAATTAACTTCTAAACAAGAAAACTGTATGTAGTTTTACAAAGATAAAATTGAAAAATGAAATGCATCAATTCATCCAAAATAAACTGTACATAAATTACAAGTGATGGAATGTTTCACCAATGTTAAATCTAGACAGCTTGACTAGATTGGTAATGAGTCTCATCTAGATTCTATCTATAGTTAAATATGCTTTTGCTGGATAAAAAAGACAATATAGTCAAAATAAAATTACGTAGATGATCTAAAAATTATGTTATTAAAATGGAAGGCAAAAGTAAACGTGAAAAAAGGAATATACATTACCCATGAATAAACTGATGATCGAGGCATTACAGTAAACAGTAAATTGATGACTAAGGTAACAATATACAATGGCGAGATTATACACTAGCATTATATAGTGGAAAACTTCGCTTTCTTTATAGATTGTTGAAAAATCAATTACATAAGAATAAACCTCCAATGTAGTTGTTTTATCTTGCACTTCACGGAAATGATAAGAGATTTCGTGATATATTTATTTATTTATTTTTCATGTAATAATTGATTGAAAGTCTACATATATGACTTGAAACAGCAATATAAAAAGGACGAAGCACGTTTGCACAAATAGGTGTAACACTGCACCAAACCGTCAAAAAGACATTCTGGCAACATATGTGTGTTGGAAAAATTATCAAAAAAAAAATTCATAAACCCATTATATAGATACTAATTCAGTCTTCAACTTCTCAATTTAGTCAATGCCATGTTATTTTGGCCAAAAGAACTATATTGGTAAATTATCAAAAGTATAAAACATCAATTGATAGAGTTAAGGAGTTTAACACTGAATAGATATCTATACAATAAATTTAGGGTCAATACCTTAAAAAACCACAAACCGATACACTTGTGACAAATTTATTTCAAAATAATTTTTTGACCACCAAAAATCTCAAACTAGTATACATTTAACAAATTTATCACAAATAATTTACCTCAAACTAGTACATTTGTGATAAATTTACCCTATACTAGTTTTCGTTAAATTTTACTGTCAAATTGTTAAGTTGAATGACACATAACAATTTACTAATATACAAATTTGGGATTTTACTCTCAATTTGTTACAATTATACAATTTTGTGATTTTTTATGGTATTAATCCAATTTAATAGAGGATATATTTGTCACAAATACATCAGTTTGAGGTTCTGATTTGGTGTAAATTTGTTACAAATGTATTAATTTGATTTTTTTTTTTTTGTGATTATTTAGAATAAATTTGTCACAAGTGTATTGATTTGAAGTAAATTTGTCACAATGTATTAATTTGAGATAAATTTGTCACAAATATACCGTTTTTATTTTTATTTTTTTATTAAAAAATTAATTTATGATAAATTTGTCACACGTAAATCAATTTCTGTTTTGTCAGAGTATTGACGCGTAAATTTATTACTTTCTTTCATTGTAATTATCCCCACGCACGTATGTACACAAACAATCGAGTGGATCTCCCCTGTCAACGTAACCTTAAGGATAAGAGACAAGGCCCCAACGTGGCATCAACCTGTGGGGGACGAAACCAAAGGTCTCATCTGGCAAAGATCGAAAGGAACGTGAGCGGTACGTGAGCATGAAGAAACTGAAACCATTCTTTTTCAAGATGCCGATTTTCGTCGCCTTCATCATCGCAGAACTTTCAAACTCGTGAAGTCATTTCCAATCGCCATGATCCGATCTTTGCTCTGATTTTGACATGATGTTCCCCATCAAGGGAAATGAAAAGGATGCGGATTATGCTCTAGCTTCATGGCATGTGATTAGAAGTCGCAAAATGGACCGGATCCTAACTTTTTTTCACTTATATTTTGCAAGCTGAACTATGCATTTATTAGTTAAAATTTAAAAATATAGGTTTTTATCAGTTAGAGTAGAAAAGCCCTACTGTTTTTAATGGGTCGACAACATAACCATTTTCAATCTATATTACTCAAAATGCAGAAAACCTACGCACGGCAAAAAGCTTTTGTACGACAGTCAATTCAATTATAATCTTTTTTTTTAATTTGGTCAATCTAGCTGGAAACATTTTAATGATTTGTCCTTCCATCAATTTTGGTCAGAAATATATGGCATGGCTAGCACTAACTTGGACAGTTTTTGTGGTTTTATTATTTTCTAATTTTTTATTAATTTTTTGAATTCTTTTCTTTTCTTTTTTTCACTGTGAGCCGGGGAGGGTCACCGACACCAAGTGAGGGCCCTCAACTATGGTCAGAAACCTCTGCCAACCACTACTAAGGCCGCAGATTGACGGAGGGAGATAAGGAAAAAAAAAAAGAAAAAAAATTTAAAAAAAAATTTAAAAAAAATCAGAAAAATTGTAAAAATTGTATTGATTGACGTTCACGTCATCAATTTATTGCCAATTTTGGCCAAAACAAGTCATCAAAAGTTCTAAGATTAAAATTGACTAAGTTGAAAATTTCATGATTGAATTGGCCCAATAGGATGAGGACTTCTTTTTGTGTTATTCCCCCATGCACGAGCGTTGCCATGCCTGACCTAACCTAAGGTCCTAAGCGCTCGATCCTGAAAGTTCGTTGAACGGTTGAGGCCCATTTGTAGGGTCCAAAACAACAAAGGTCTTTTTAAAGGGATACTTATCAGAAGATGCGGTGGATCTTGAAACCTGTCGGCGCGGTAGAACGAGGGAACCAAATCCATGGGGAGGTTGGACGAATATGGTTTTCCTAGGCACGGAAAAGCGGATGCCCTTCACATAATATGCCATGCGAAAATTATAGAATGTAAAGAAGGGAAAAAGACATCTTTGCTTTTGCGACGAAAGAGGCAGAAGCCAAACGCAACTTAGATACCTAAACAGAGTTGCTGCTGCTGCTGCTTTATCACCTAATCGAACACGAATCAATTCCGGAGGAGGAAAAGGAGTAGGAGCATCGGATTTAGATCCGATTTCGCGGCAGTTCATGTGCTTGTCGTCACCACCAATGGCTTCATTCAAAGTTTCCGCCGCGCTCTTGGAATCCAAGTCAACGATGCATTAGTAGGGCCATACTGAAGTGATGAAAGTCCGCTTAGATAGAAGTACGAAATTCTGATAAGAATATGCGTCATCACGACACATGCATACTTTACATTTCTTTATAAGTTTTTCCAATTTATAGATTTTCTTTACGTTGGTTTTTTTTTTTTTTTTTTTTTTTTTTACGTTATCTGCTAACATCTTTTTATCTTGTTAATTTTACTTTTTTAATATGATATAATTTTATCCAAGTAACTAATTCACACAGAAAAGCTTAAAGTGGAATAAATGGGTGGTATGCTTTAATATGAATATGTTTTAATAATATGAATTGAGTCGATTTTGGTCAGATCCAATTTCAATCCCGACTCATCCATTCGACGGGTCTATGATGCAATATGCATTACTCTAACATCACTATACAATTGCATCTTGAGGCATTGTACACTTGATCACGGGCCGACAAGTCCACCCAACTCATCGTATGAGCACGCTTGGGCAACGATTTTGGGCCCTCAAAGCTCGATAATCGCATTAGATAAGCGAAACTGGCCCGGCGACCCCACTTCTAGGGCCCAACCCGCTCATGTCCAGTCAATTTTCCAAAGGAAGCTCGATCGATGTGGTATCTATAGCATTATCATTGATGCAATCAAAATGAACCGGTCCCAGCCATGACATGTCGAGATGTGGCCCATGCGAAAAATAGCGACATGTCGAGCAGAGGAAGAGAGAGCCCTCAGCTCGAGAAGGATTCGATGTATTTAATATGCTCGACTATATTATTAATCATGAGTAGGGGTGTGCAAAATGAAGCGTCCAAATTGGAAACTGCCCAAACCAATTGGGCCTGATTCTCAGGAGTGTCAGTTCGGTTCAAAGTTCCTAAAAGTAGAATCAGTGTTTGGGTGGTCTGGTTCCCGATTCTCAATTTCAAGGGGAAACCGGACCAACTAAATATACTTGTTTTTATTATTTCTTCAAATAAATTAGTAAAATATAAACTAAATACCATCCCGTCCGATGGCACCATAAGTTGTAGCACAATGATTGTTCACTCATTATTACTTCTATTAATATCTTAAGGTTTTCCCCCTTCTCTCATCGCGCATGGACACTCTTTAGAAGGGAAAAAAAGATGACCGATTTGTTGGACCAAACCAGAGGTTCTTAGTCCAGGGACCAATCGATCCAATTCTCGTTTCCATCTTGAAATCAAATCAAACTGGAAACCGATCATCTCTAATTACGGGTCTTATCTAATTTCTATCTATAGTTAAATATGCTTTTGATGGATAAAGAAGACGTATAATCAAAATAAAATTCCATGGATGATATCAAAATTATGTTATTAAAATGGAAGCCAAACGTAAACGTAGTAAAAAGAGGATTAGCAGATACATCGATGAGTAGGATGCTATCGATGTATGATACGAATTAACGACATTATTATCCTTAAATTACTGTACATTAAGCAAGATATTGTGTTAAAAGTCCATTTTCTGACGAAATCTTCAAATTTACGGTAAACAGTACGATGATTGATGGGCAAGTAAAAATAGTATGCCATCGGGAGATAATACATTAGCAGTATATAGTGGAAAAATTCACTGTCTTTATCGATTGTGAAAAATCATTTATTTAAAAATAAACCTCCGATGTAGTAGTCCTATATTGCAGTTCACGGAAATTGATTAGATATCTCGCGATATATATATATAATAATTGAAAGTCAACGGATATGATTTGAAACATCAATATAAAAGAGGAAGCATGGCTGAACATGTTGGTGTGGCATTGCACGAAATCGTTGGAAAGAAGCTAGGGCAGCACGTATATGTGTTTAGGTACCAAATTGAGACAAGTCAACCTGGTACACACAATCTAGGGATAATTATAAAAAAAAAAAAAAAAAAAAAAAAAAAGCTGGTACACACGATCTCAGGATAATTATAAAAATATATATATATATATATAAATGTATTGAACGGCTATCATTTTAGTCCAAAATTTTTCGATAATTTATCAATATAGTCTTTCAACTAATTTTGGTCGAAAATCACTCACGTAATAATCCCATCGGCGCCGGCCAACGCCCATGTGGAAGTCTTTTGCAACTTCATTTTAAAAAAATTTTAAGTTTTCTTTTTCTTTTCTTTCTTTGTTGCTTCCTTCTTCCTCCACCAATCGTCAAGCCTTCACGAGAGTCCATCTCACAGGCCTCAGGCAAAACTCCACCTTACCATAGCCATCTCACATAGGATGACTAGCATCCACGTTAGTAATTGGGTCAAAATTGGTTAGAAGAATTATATTAGCAGATTATCAAGAGGTTTAGCACTATATTAGCCAAATTAAAAAGTTATAAGACTGAATTGGCATTGTATCGTATGGTAAATTTATGAACTTTTTGATAATTTTTTCTATAATCGAGTAGATTCCCTTGTCATCTTGAGAATGAGAGACAGGGCGCCAACTTCGCATGAACTTCCGGTGAAGGAACCAGAACTGTTTCCGAAACCTGCCGGTAACGATTGAAAGGAAAGCGAGTGGTGCATGAGAATGAAGAAACCGGAATCATTCTTTTCAGAATGCTGATTCTGTCCTTTTCATTATCATGGAGCTTTCAAACTTGTCAAGCCATTGCCAATCGCCATGATTTGGTTTCTACCGTGATTTTAACAAGATCTTCACCATCAAGGAAATTGAAGAGTAATGATTTGGCCAATCGCTACAGCCACCGATGATTTTTTAAAATCAGACCGTCCCGGAAAGTCACACATTATGCTTTGACCTCATGATGTGACTCGAGGTGGCAAAATGAGCTAAATACCCATTTCCAACTTATATTGAGCTATATATATAGTTTTTTGGTCGGTTAGAGTAGGAAGGCCCGAGTATTTTAATGGGTCTACAAAATGACCATTTTTCATCCATGTTACTTGAAGTGTTGCTATGCGGTGAGCGCTAGATCCTGAAAGTTCATAGAATTGTTGCAAGTCCGTTCCGGAGTCGGTATGCTGTGGCTTGATGGAATATGCTTATATGAGATTGTAGAACCATCGTATATAAAGTGAAAGACGTCTTTGCTTTTGCAGTGGAAGAGGCAAAAGCCAAACACAACTCAAATATCTAAACTGAGTCGTTGTTGGTGCTTGATCACCTAATAAAAGTGCACAATTCTTTTGTCTCTTTATAAATTATCCAACCTTTAGGGGTTCTTTACGTTTTTTTATTCTATTTGCTAACGTCGTCTTTTTTTTTTTTTTGTTAATTTACATTTTGAATTTGATACGAAACTTCATCCAAGTAACAAATTCACGCGAAGAGCTTGAAATGAGTTAAATATCATACCCAAAAAAAAAAGGTTAAATGGGTGACTCTGTTTTTTAATTTGTTGGGTTAAATATTGATGCATTCTAGTAAATATGGATTTGGTTATATATGGGTTAAGTCAGGGTCGATTGGATCGGGTATTAGTCGCCATAATTGTATAAAATAAAAACGGGTCAATTTTGATTGGATCTAATTTCAACCCCGCCCCGCCCATCCGTTCGACGATTCTATAAATGCAACTTGCGTTGTTCTCAAATCACTCTACGATTGCATCCGGGGGAAGTGTACACCTGATCATGGGCCCAGGAGCCCGCCCAAGTCATTCTACGAGTTCACTCAAACAATGAATTTGGGCCCACCGAGCCCGATAATGTCGGGCGCTCATGTCCGGTCAATTTTCTAAAGAAGGCTCGATCGACGTGGCATCTGTTGCATTATTGCAAATGCAATCAAAATGAACCGGTCCAAGCCACAACATGTCGAGACGTGGCCCATGAAGAGAGAACCTTCAGCCGGTGAAGGATTCGAGTAGAAAGGCCAGGCTCGGCTCAACCGGTCTATGGATTGCTGGGCTTGTGTTCTTGTGACCGATCTGCATTTAGCCTTCTTATGCCTGCTTGTAGTTGAGCTCAATTGGGCCAGGCAGCATCCACAGCCTTGGATTTACGGCAAAGAATACACGTGGTTCTCCATATTGATATGTATTTTGAACTACACTTTGGATATATCACGTGCACGTGAGCCAGAATCTACAAAATTTGTAACGACACGCCCCTTATGTGCGAGCAAAATGAATCTTCTAAGTAACATCACGCAAGGTAATGATTGTTTGAGGGTGAAGGTCAACTAATAAATCAATCGATAGGGTCTTTTTTAACTAACGTGAGACTTGGAATGTCTCGAACCCGAAAATTTGAACAACCGAATAAAGCCAATGTAGCCTTCAATTGATTATAGCAAATGCAACATAAATCATTACTAAATTTTAGTTCAATATATAATGTCATATTAGACTGTTAATGTTCAGTGTGATCCATGAACAATTGGTAAATATTCAGTCTAATTACTAAATTATATAAATTAATTTAAGTTAATGGAATTTGTAGAAGTAGCTTCCAATTAGTTAAGTTCAAACAGTGAACAACAAGAAAAAGTTATGGGTGAATTATCCAAATAATATATTCATCTCAAAAAAAGATATGATAATTCATTTCATCAAGTAACGATGAACATGTTAATGCCCTAATTTTTTTTTCTCCTCTTCTAAAGTAGATGGTAGAAAGACAAACATATTGACTAAAGTTCATGATTTAATTAGATTATACTACAACAATGTTCCTCACAAGGAGGTCACTACTTAGAAGTAGGTCTTTTTTTATGCACAACTTAACAACCTCTCCCTCTTCGATAAGAGACTTTGGGAAATTGTGTCTATACTAAAGTTATATAAAAAAAAATCCCCACATAAATAGTTCATAAATTTTGAATCAATACATAACATCGTATCTAAATTTTTAATTTATCTAATGTAGTTTTAAAATTATTGACAAATGTTCGATGTATTCCTTAAATCATATAGAAAATGTTTAAAATTTCATGAGCTATATAAATAGCGGATAAAAATTTATAGATTATATTAAATAAATTAAAATTTTAACTACGGTACAGACAGAATGTGACATTAAAGCTGGGAGACGGACACCGACACCCTTCGTCTCAATTTTCCACACACAAAATGCCCCTCGGGGGGCGGCCTCTAACGTGGAAGCCACGCGGTCTCGGTCGTGAAAGACACGAAGTCGCTCCAGCACCCGCGGGCGGGCGAAAGCATCTTTCTTCAAACCTTCTCTGGCGGCCGCTCCTCGTCAACAGGCGAAACCATACGGTCTCTCCGCGTGTCCCCACCTCAAGCCGCCCCCACCCCCTCCACACGTGTCGCTTTCCTGGAAGCCTGCGCGCCCTCTCTAACCGTACGCACGGCCGCAGGCGATCCCGTCCTCCAACGACCCCCCCGAATCCGATCCCTCCCTCCTTACACATTCGCGACATTCCCAAAATACAAGAGAGACCCAAAAAAAAAACACGAAAACTTCAACCGCCGTTCCCTCCGCCGCGCTCTCGCCGCGGTATTCCTCTCCCTCCGCCGCAATCCACCGCTTCCGTCTTTCTCGACGCCGCCTCTTCCAATCACCAACCGATTCTCTCTCTCTCTCTCTCTCCACATATATAGCTTCATTTCTCTGGATTTGAACATCCAATCGCACGCAAATCTCGGAAATACCGCTCCCTTTCCCCCCCTCTCTCTCTCTCTCTAGATGATCCTTCCTCTGTCCAGTTCCTCTGTCTCCGCCGCGCTCCCCGCCGACGATCTGACTCGACTCTCGGGATAAGTTCTTCCCACATGCATCCTTTCTGCTGCGTCACCACGGTCTCCGATCAGCAAGCCCCGGCCGCCCTGCCCTCTCACTTCCCCATGGCCGCCGCCGCCGGCGCCGGCCCAGGCCAGGCCAGGCTCGATCCGCCCGCGCGATCCGCCGATCACGCCCGCGTCGATAACCGCCCCAACGGCGAGCACCGGGCGGGTCATCGGCCGAGCGTGGCCCCCACCGGCGCCGCCGCCGCCGCCGGGGCGGCCGCGGCGCCTGGGGCGGTGGCGCGGGCGGCGTCCGCGAGGGAGGAGCCGGCGGTGGACGTGAAGATACACGACATCGTGGGGAACGGGATATCGGGGATACTGTACAAGTGGGTGAATTACGGCAAGGGATGGAGGAAGAGGTGGTTTGTGCTGCAAGACGGCGTGTTGTCGTATTATAAGATCCATGGGCCTGATAAGATCGTCGTTAATCAAGAGACCGAGAAAGGATCGAAAGCTATTGGTGAGGAGTCCTTGAGGAGGATCTCTCGGCCGTCGACGGCGGGGCCATCGCAGCTTCGGCGCAAGCCCGTCGGTGAAGTCCATCTCAAGGTATTGATTTTTATTCCCGGGTATTAATACTTTTTTTTTTCCTTCTTTCATATTCTTTTGGATATATTTTAAAAATTTCTTTGTTGGTTACAATACAGTTCAATGTAGGGTCGGGTTCATGATTAGATGTAGCAATGATGATGCCACTTGCAAGAAAGGCATAAGCTTTGAACTTTCCATTACGACCTGATACGCTTCTACCTTGTCTGTTGATATGAAGAGCGTTATGAAGGTCTTGGGGTTGTTCAATCTGTCGTGGATTTTAATTGTTTGTTTAACTGGTCCTAGTACGAGATTCTTTCCCTCCCTCTGCGCCACCCGTGTCAATTTTTTGTTTTTTTGGTTGGTTTTCTTACAGACATTTGTCAATGCATTCGCTTTAGCTCTGGTGGTTGGTGGTTTCATTTTGCTCCATATCAGCATTTCCTACTTGAAATGCATTTTCTTTATATATTCATGGCTATACTCTCCATTTTCCAATGTTCTTGGCACACTGGAGTTTCTAAAAATTCTATTCTTCTTTGTAACTTTGGTCAGTACATAAGCCGTAGCTTCATGCTTAAATTTTTCACTCGAATAAAAAATCTTTTGTCATATGCATGATCGTTATTGTTACAATTTGAGATGGTCTGTAGATTACAAATCAATGGCTTATTTACATGTCAACTAATTCTGGCACAATGTGGCCCAAAACCAAAAACTCAATTCCCATGGAAGATTAAGCGACGTTTCTTTATGTAGCTAACAAATTGATGGCTGGATGCATATCGAGTTACGGTATGTGACTTAAGGCCATCTCTAGCGTAGATACACTTATTGTACATCTTTGTGCATCCTCTTTGACCTTTTTTCGGATTATGGACTTTATGATGATGTTGGAGACAATGTATAGTGTTTTCATGGATTACCTGATAGTAAGATCTAAGTCATAATGTTTATCCTTTTCAAGTGAAATGTTTGGTGAACTCTTTGTTGCACGAACTAGCTGATTTAGTTCTAGGCTTGACTCATCATGTGCAGGTCTCATCTATCCGCGAAAGCAGATCGGATGACAGGAGGTTTTCAATATTTACTGGAACGAAGAGGCTACATTTAAGAGCAGAGACTCGAGAAGATCGACTTGCTTGGATGGAAGCACTGCAGGCTGTCAAGGACTTGTTCCCTCGAATGTCTAACAGTGAGCTCATGGCCCCGATGGATAATGCAATTGTTTCCACAGAAAAGTTGAGACAACAACTTCAGGAAGAGGGTGTCCGTGAAGATTTAATCCAGGAATGTGAACAGATCATGAGGAACGAAGCTGCAGCTATGCAGAATCAGGTGTTGCTTCTCAAGCAGAAGCAGTGGCTACTAATTGACACTCTCCGGCAGTTAGAGGTACATGTTATGCAACTTAGAAAACGTCGTGCCAGTCGGAATTCTTCTTCAGTTAGTCCAACTACTCCTCAGAATACTGCACATTCAACCAAATTTTGATTCTTTGCATAAATTTCCTCGATGCAGGCTCTCTGTCTGCTCTTCTTTGTACCTGGTCCATTTGTAATCAATTCTTTTATATACTATAGACACGTTTTCTCTGAATGCTCATGAATTCTCTTATTTAATGCCATTACATATTGGTTGTTTTGTTTAAGTTTAAAGTAATATCGTTCAGTGGAGGAGCCATAGTATAGCGATCAATTGCTTCGCGCCGTGCCCCTTCTCTTTCTTTTCTTAGCTTTTAGTTCGGGAGTCTGGGTGGTTTGCCAACGTCTGTGCTCTATTTAGCTGTGAATCAACTGTCAGGCTGCTACTAAGAAACTTTGGATAGTAGATTAGTATTTCCTTGGGATCTCTTGATATGATCTAACCTATGACTGATCTTTCAGGCTGTGCCTTATTCTTTTCTGGGTCTGATGGGAGCCATTTAATGCGACCTTTTCTTTTTTAATGTAACATGGGGGCTTGGATATTTGTACATGCTATTACTTGGATTTCGTATATCGATGGATATCTTGTGCGCTGTGTGCAAGAGGCTTATACCATGGTATATGTGAGTCATCGCAATCATAAATCAAATTTCTTCAAATCGAATTTATGTGTCCATTCCTATTTCTTGAAACCCTAACTCCTCTGAGAAGTGAGATCTGTTGAAGTTTTTTCATGTGCTTGTTAATGTATTTAGTCATTTTGAGTAATGCCATTTGCCACTAGCTTGCTGGTGGATATTCTTTTTGAGGGAGAGGACCCGTGAGGAACCAATGGGGTGAGGCCTCCACCGGTAGCATATCCCCTTTTCCTTTATTTGATACTTATAGATAGCTATATTTTCTTTAAATTTTATAGCATTTAAGCAGTTGAATGTAGCTTTGGGTTTTCCATTTTCTAAGAAGGTTTCACAAAGTGAGTCATTGTGGTACTCTTGGAAGGGTAGGAGTGGTCGACAGATAATGGTCATGCAGAAAAGGGAAGTCTGTGACCTTGGAAGTACATTCTTGGCTGTAGTGGCATTGGCATCACCGGATAGCGGCCACTTGGAAAATAATGATAGTATGTGGCATTAGCAGGGTTGAGTTGACTTAATTATTCTGTAACATAAGTCTGAAACACTATTTTGAAACTATATGATTTTACGTACGTAATATCAACATGATGTTCGTAATAGCTATTACTCTTTCTGACAGTTTGCTTAGTCATTGCAAGCTTTTTCTCCCCATTAGTCAGAAATAAACTCTATTGGTGGTAAGGCTTTAGTACATGGGGAATATAGGAAAACTTAAAGTTAAATAAATGGTAGTTGCATTCTGCTCCTTTTATATTGGATATGTTAGGACCTGGCATAATTGACGTAAAAGTACCCTTGCTATTTGAAGAACTTTCTGTAGCAAGGCTTTTGTTTCTTGTGTATAGCTGATGAAAGTGATCAAAATGTGCTCAGCTGGATAATGCTTTGTTCTTTCTGCAGCTTCAACACAAACCACTTTGTTCATTCCTTATTGTTTGTCGGGTTCTATTTTCCCATTATTTTGATTTCTCCCTTGCAAATGAGCAGTGTGTTATCGGAGTAAGGAGGATAAATTCCATAGGTTTTATCCACTATCTTCGCTAATATTGAGCACGCCGTTCTGGTCATTCCTAACTTTGTTGGCCTCCATATTCCCCGTTCTTCGCTTTCTCTATTGTAAACGGGCTCTGATACTATTCAACAGTGCGGGGGATAAACTTTAAGTGATGCTATCCACTATCTCCACCTTATACTAAGCATGCAAGATCATTGTGTTCTCAGTGAATTTATTTTTCTGGCATTAGCCACATTTTGTAGCTGGGGCAACATCATTATTATAATTCATTGACCAGTTTGGAGGTTCAATTGGCAGAGAGAGTCTGCTAGCAAAGTCTGAGATTGTCCAGCCTTCAGTGATGTTCATCTTGTTGGGTGTGTTTAGGAGGCTGATTGTGTCCTTTGGATAGAAGAAGGAAGAGGAGACAGGAGGGGAGGGACTTTATTTTTCCCCCTCTTTTTGTTGTTTTATTTTTTTTTTGCGGGGGGGAGCTTGTTATTGGGTGAGATAAGCAGCACGTGTATCCTCAATGGTTCTATTGACAACCTTCTTCTTGAAACATATCTTTATTAGTCAGTAATCTCTCAAATGTCGTTTTATTTATGGATGAAAGAGGAGGAGGTGAAGTGTTTTGAAGGGTCTTATTGTGCTTGAGACTTTGTTTCTGCGTGTAAAGTAAGCTTCTATTTTCCGTTCTACAATAGGGATTTCGCATTCTCTTTTTTTCTTTCTCCAAGGTATAACAGCCTTTTGATTGTCCACTTACAATAAACAAGTTGCAAATGTTATGTATTTTTCACTTTAACTTTTGCCTTTTCTTCTAAAAGAATTTATTACTTGCAATGAAGTTATTAAGCACAGAACATCAGAAAGTTATTTTTTCTCTAACCCCCAAGATAGACATCAGTAGTGGCTCATCTGTAAATAAACTCATTTTCTTGTATTCTCATGAATGTTGCTATCTCATTTTAATAAATTTGATCTGGCTGCAAGTGCTTAACAAGCCAGTTTTCTGATGTTTTAATCCAGTTAAAAGTATATTATCCTGGTTGTGGGCTTTATTCCTTGTTTTCTGATGTTAAAATAAGAAACTGGAATGATGTTGTGGTTTTTGTAGACAGAAAAAGTTGATCTGGAGAACACAGTCGTTGATGAGAGCCAAAGACAGTGGAATGATCACGGGGCTTCTTCTTTGAGGCAAAATAATTCCAGTGGTGAGCTTATGCGATACAAATACATTCCTAAGCTAATTCTGTTGTATCTGCATTGCAACAAAGCAAAATTCCTGTGCTGATAGTTTTGGTTTAGTTAGTTCATGTTTTTGTTAGACTTTTATGGACCTGCAGAATACCTGTTGTGATATAATGACTTCTGGACTGGATAGGCTAGGAAGGATGCGTTCATCCTTATATCTTGCTGGAACAGGAATTGCTTATTTTTCTAATTATAATAGGCAAAATTTCCATTTTCTTTATTCTAGAGGTTGTCTTTGTATGTGTTGATGATGTGACTCTTCGATGCCTTTTGCATTTTCTTCTAGCAATAGCATTCTAATACTTTTTTTTTGTCATCTTTAAAAGCAGAGGCAAGTGCAAGCGAATCTGATGATAATGAAAGAGCAGATGCTGCAGAAGAAGAAACAGAGGATGAGGACAATGCCTTCTTTGATACTCGGGATTTTTTGTCATCTAGTTCTTTCAAGAGTAGTGGGTCTGATTTGCGCAGATCGTCTTCTTCAGACAATGAAGGCCTCTGCATTGCTGAATCTGAAGATGATAGTGATCCTTCTATAAGATCAGCCGGGTTGAATTTTCCATATGTCAAGCGACGCAAGAAATTGCCTGATCCTGCTGAGACAGAGAAGGGTGTCAGTCTTTGGTCTATGATAAAGGATAACATAGGGAAGGACCTCACGAAAGTCTGTCTTCCCGTTTACTTCAATGAGCCTCTTTCTTCTTTACAGAAATGCTGTGAGGATTTGGAATATTCTTATCTCATTGACCGGGCAAATGAATGGGGGAAGAAGGTATGCAGTTTGATGATACTTTCTGTTCTGTTTGGTCTAGAGCCCATGAAAGTTATTGGCATTCTACTGATGCCATAAATGTGTTAAGATGATTACTCTCTCTTGTCTTTTAGTCCAAGTTTCTCCTCTACTTATGGAGACAAGAAAGATCCTTCTCTCTTATTGTTGCGTGAATCAGTGTATAGTGCGGAAATGTTAAGTTTTCAGCCATCTGTTCTTTGTTTACTACTAATGACTTTGCTCTTTCTATAATTGTCTTACACTCAATCATCTTATGAGCTTAAATTCTTTCATTAGGAGCTTGTGATGACTGGGTTTCTCATATTCTTCATCTTTCGTCCTTGTATGGTGGATGATTTTTCTTATAATATTTCTTTACGTGGATATAAAGGATCCTTTATGTTAAATGCAGACAAGCACATCACTGATTAATTGAACTGGAGTGACTAAAAGTATGGAAAATGATTTTATCTCTATCATAAGATAAATTACTTTTACAATTGCATTTTTTCCCTGTGGTTTGTTTATTCACTTTTTTGCTCATAACCATTGTTCCAAATTTTCAGTATTTCTTATATCTGTTGTTTCTTGCAAAATTCAGGGTAACAGCCTTATGAGGATTCTTAATGTGGCTGCTTTTGCCGTATCTGGATATTCTTCAACTGAAGGAAGAATTTGCAAGCCGTTTAACCCATTATTAGGGGAAACATATGAGGCTGAGTATCTAGACAAAGGCTTTCGTTTCTTCTCAGAGAAGGTAACTCCTGAAAAACTTCAAATCCCATCAATTATGATACGATGTCTCTTTTTTGGGGATGAGTTATAATTTAATTGTAGATATAGCTTTGGTAGCCTTTTTCTGGGATAAGTAACAGCCACTTGAACCTTGATGCTGGACTGAACTAGCTTCTTGTTTCCGTGAGATTGCTCTAGTTGTCATGAGGTTATATGTTATCTTTTCTACCAGTTTCAAGAAAATGCATGCCCTCCGTCTCTTTGATCATTGTTGAGATATTATCTTCTCCGTGCCAAAACGCTTACAATCAGGGGATTAGTTGAGGCCAATTATTTGCTATTGAATATTGTTGTGGCAGCTAAGTGGAAGAATAGTATCGCTTGTCACGCTTCATTGTATAGAATGAACCTGAAACCGCCAACCATTAGGACTATGAAGAAGAGCAGTGTGTCACCGTAATTTTCTTTATGCCAGCCACATTTCTTTTTGACATCTATTCAGATGAATTCCCATTTTACTTTACGAAATGGCTTATCTACAGATCTTTTTGGAAGTCAGTGGGTGTGCTAACTTTTTAACATCTAAATTTACAAATTTCGTGTCAGGTCAGCCATCATCCCATGATTGTCGCATGTCACTGTGAGGGTACTGGCTGGAAATTCTGGGGAGATAGTAATTTGAAAAGTAAATTCTGGGGTCGTTCAATACAGGTTGATCCCGATGGTGTTTTGACCTTGCAATTTGATGACGGTGAAGTTTTCCAGTGGAGTAAGGTAAAAATTTTGATCATTTAGATGATAACCATAGTGTTTAAGGTTCGTGTTATTGAGATTACTTTATCTTGCAGGTGACAACATCCATATACAATCTCATATTGGGAAAACTTTATTGTGACCATTATGGAACTATGCGCATACAAGGCAATCATGACTATTCATGTAAGTTGAAATTCAAGGAGCAGTCTATCATCGACAGAAATCCTCACCAGGTTCTCTCTCTCTCTCTCTCACACACACACACACACACAATTACTCCCATCAATGCTTACCCCTTGGGTGCAAGCTGTGGCATAGAAGCATCTTATAACTTCAATGGCATTGTTTTGGTTAGTGAATGGTCTAAAACCTCATTTGTGTTTTCATGGGTTGTTAGGTTTGCATAGAATCTGATGAACTTGAGCATGGAAAAGCTTCGGTATTGAATGTCGATATCGAAAGGCCAATGTTGTGATAATGATCAGTATTGTGAAAAAAATCTTTTACCCCTTCCCTTTAATTAACTGATCTGAAAAATTTGAAGAACAAATGGTAGTTTTCTTGCTCAAGTAGTATTTTGTTCAGTGTAAAGAGAAGAGTACAGCGTATTCAAGATGATGCGGTGGCTCATGTGTGACCAGATACTGATTGGTTGCATTTGGATTTGCAATTTTTATGGATGTCAATTTTAACCAATAGCACCCTCATATGTGATCCTTGTGCTTTTAAATGGACGTCTTTGCTTCAGACCGAAAAAATTATCTCACTGCTTCGTTCATAGCCTCTGTGGAGTTAAATAGTTGACATAATTTGAAGTGGGTCATAACTTGGTAGGCCTTAGGTGAAACTGATGGAGGATGAGGTTTTCCTGAGGAATCAGAAACGCTTGTGCTGTTGATTTTGTGACTTGCTCTGTACTCATGACTGATTCAGAGTTTCATTCCATAGATAATATCAGCTGATACATCAAATAAATTTTCATAGTATATCAGCTGTTTAACATATTTATCTCTTGTGGCCTGGATAACTTATCTATGATGGGGAAAAATGTTCGAGATGTATTGTGTTTTCCTTCTGCAGTGCAGCAATTCAGCTTCATGAGGAAGAAATGCATTCTTTCTTTACAGGTACATGGTATAGTTCAAGATAAGAGTGGGAAGACGGTGGCAACTTTATTTGGAAAATGGGATGAAAGCATGCATTATGTAATTGGAGACTGCTCTAGGATGGGGAAAGGATCTGACTCGTTATCTGAAGCACGCCTACTATGGAAACGTAGAAAGCCTCCTAAATATCCTACAAGATACAACTTAACACGCTTTGCCATAACACTGAATGAGCTTACCCCTGGGCTCAAGGTGATGTCTGAATTCCCGAGCTCTCCCTTCTGCCAATATAATAACAGAAGCAAAAATTGCAGAGTGTGTGTGTGAGTGAGTGAGTGAGTGAGTGAGTGAGTGAGTGAGTGAGAGAGAGAGAGAGAGAGAGAGAGAGAGTGAGGATGATTCTTGGAATATGAGACTGTCCATTAAAGATAGCTTGGGCCTACCCTTGCTGGACTACTTTTAGATTTCTATGAGACTTCAATATTTGTTAACCTTCAACTTAATTGGTTCTCTTTTATTTCTTTAAAGACTAAAATCGTACAAAAGAATACTACTGAAAATGTAGATGTAAATGCACTATACATAGGACTTTTTCTTGTGTTTGTCTGAAATTTGTTGTCTTCATAAATTACAGCTAATCTTTTCAAAGTACTTGTCATTTAATTTAGTCGTCAGATTTGTGTACTTCATTTCTGCTATGTATACTGCTGCTAACTTGATTATTGTTGGGTGTTCTTTCTTTGAGACATTTATATTTAACAAAATATGTTTGCAGGAGAAGTTGCTACCTACTGACTCGAGGCTTAGACCTGATCAGAGATATTTGGAGAATGGGGAGTATGAAATGGCAAATTCAGAGAAGTTGAGGCTTGAGCAGCGTCAACGGCAGGTAAATAGAGTGTCCCATCTTATCCTGAGTCAATTTCCTGTGGAATTTTTTTTTCTTCTTATTCTGATTATGGGTTTTCTATAAGTTTGTTTTTTGTGGTTTTTGGTTGAGGGTGGGTGTGAGGGTGGGGTGCGGGCGTGTTTATGTTATGAAATGTTTCTCTACTGAGTCTAGGAGACTTCAAATTAGATGTTCACATAAGAGAGGGATTACCTAAGTTAGCAATGGCCTATGGCCTGTTCGACTAAACAGGAGGTATTCATCAGCTTATTTAAGGCTGAAGTGACTATGATCTCAGAGTCTGCTTAGTGTATGATTTCCTAAATAAATATAGTAGTGGTTGTAGGAAAAATGTACTTTCCTATATACGGTTGGACATACTAGGTGGGTGAACATAAGTGCTTTCGACATGGACTTTTCAGTTTGGAAGGCATATCCCAATTGTCAACCACACTGAAAAAGAGAAGGAAAAAAAAAAGAAGACACACCACAACTAATTGAGGCCACCGGTCAACACGTGTTTATAAACCCAACAGGATCGCATTGAGAAGAGGAGAATCTTGTGCACTATTTGCCAGAGTTCTGTTGCTGTTTATAATGAAGAAGTGGTGGAATCATGATTGTTCAGTCTGTAGAATGAGTGTTGCACCTAAGTCATGAGCTTTAGGAATTTATTGGGCACCAAAATGTGCCTGACAGGATGTAACAACCTTGAGAGAGGGAAAGGGTGCAGACCTGCTTTCATTTCAAATGGGGGTCAATCCATAATTGCATCTACTATGAAGATGTTATTGACGAAGTATGAACACCGTGCTTCTTGAAAATGGAGATGCCTGTTGAAAAATGTGCATTAGGTGCCAAATTCTTCTAAGATATTTAATTATATGACAATTGGGTGCTTGTCCAAGCTTGAGCATCAATGAACTTCTACACAGTTACTATTGAGGTTAATTGTCTGTTAAAGAATGCAGAGGATCGTTGCCTCTTACTGCCAAATAAATAAAAAAGTAAGACAAGGGAAATTTAAGAAAGGTTTATCAATTTGTTCAGTTTCATTTGCTTTGGAAAATTGAATTCGGTGCGCTGGTTGGTGTTCCTTGGCCTTGGAAAGCAAGTAATGCAGATTGGCATGTGAGAGAACTGTCGAAGAGCTTAGCATGGAATTCTTTTTTCGCTTTAAAATATCCTAGCTGTTATGAATAGCTCGGATACATGTTTGCCTATTGTCATGACTAGTAATTAACAATGAGACAACTGAAATCAGGCTCGGAGGATGCAAGAGAGGGGCTGGAAACCACAGTGGTTTGCGAAGGACAAGGCAACTGATACCTACAAGTACATTGGTGGGTATTGGGAGGCGAGAAAGCGTGGAAATTGGGAATCGTGTCTCGATATATTTGGCCAAGTTCCTTCAGAGCAACTAGAATAAGAGCTCGCTCCCCCTCATCCCTCCCTCCTCTCTTCTTCAAGTCGTTGATTCTTTCTCAAGTTTTCTCAATGGCTGTCAATTGACAACTCTGAACAACAGTTTTGTGGCCCATGTGAGTGCATGAGGTTAGAAGCTAACAAAAGAAAGCAGCGAAGACTATATATCATGCCGATAATCGTGCACCCGGAGCGGTGAGCTGCTTCTAGCATAGTGATTTTTACCATGCCAAGAAAGAAGCTCTTGATTTTTAGTTTGAGATTGTATCAAGCCTCTGCTAGTTGATTGGTTGCTCAGCATCCATTCGACGCCCTTCCAACTAATGTTTGCCTTTGGAGTTGTCCATTGTAACTCCTCCGTTTCTTTCTTCTTTTTTTTCTTTTTCCTTGTTACTGTTTTTCATGTAAAGTGCGACCTTTTCTCTCCCTATCGGTTTCCTCAATTCACATCGCTGCTATGCATGTACCATTTTTTCTACAAATAGTACTATACATAGAGAGAGGAACAAGGACAGGTTTATTGGTGGATGTTAACTTGAAAAATACAGCATTTTGTTTACTATTTTGGGTCAATGGACCATGTCTCGGGAAGATTTTCTCCTTTAAAACTACGGGCAAGAGGCGGTGGAGAAAGCATGAGAAAGAAAACATGTGACTGAAGGAGATCTACACTACAAATGCAGTACCAAGTGGCTACACCAATACAAAGTGTTTTGTGTTGGTAGATCGACCATAGGGACATATTGAACACATTTTCCGTTAAAAAATTGTATCAACTAAGAGGAATATCATTGGAAAAAGTGTCCAAGAAGTTCTAAATTTATTGTATAGCCTGTCAATTTAATCCTAACATCAGATCGATTGTGCCATATAGGAAGGCTGTTGCGCAACTACAATTTCCAACCAGAATTAGCTTGATATATTATATTGACAAATCATCTCAAGATTTAGCACTACATTGGTCAAAATGGAAATTTTATAACCGAATTAGTGGTCAAACATTAGGTTTAGAATTCTTTAGAACAATTTTTTTGAATAGTACTCCTCGAAAGCATTATCCTCTACGAAATTGTATTCATCCAGAGAAAAGGTATGCACCCCCGAGCAACTCCATCCCTACCATTCTCACTCAGGTTCTTACAGGGATAGAAGGCAGGACACATCCCTGTGACATGCCGTCTCCATTTCATACGGTCGTTCTTACTTTGTATAAGCACATTTCAGCAAACCTTGTGTCCAAAGTAAAGCAACGTTCGATTGCAGGAAAAAGGAACACCAAAGTCTACCGGCTCAGCTTATTAGCCACTGTCTACACCGTCACATTTCAATCGCGATTAGCAGAGTATAATGATGAAAAGACAACCACCTCAAGCGGGAAAAGTTCCACCATAATCAGTAAATAAGAATTTGAACCTTACTGGTCAGAGCAAACCAACTCTTGTAATTTCTTTTTCTTCAGCTCAACAAAAACTCAACTCCTGTTACCTAAGTATTCGGACTTCAGGACAGTTCCCTAATGAATGCAAGCAAACCAGTTCATCTCCAGCTCTGGTACACCTCCAGACTACCTATGGGAAGTCATCTTAAATGCAGCAAAAGGAGTTCCCCTGTTCTTCCTGGTACGGGCATTCGTTCTCGTACGCTGCCCTCTGCACGGCAAGCCATCTATGTGCCTGATTCCCCTGAAGCTTCGTATGTCAACCAGTCTCTTAATGCAACTGGCATTCTCTTTGTCCTGCAACAACCCAAGGCAGTTACAAACCTAGGCTTTTATACGTCCTGTGCTTGAATAAGGAGCCGTGCAGCTTCTGCTATGAAATGGGACGAGTAGAGACTTGAGAACGGGGACAGATTCAAAGAGGTATATCATAGAATCACCACATTTCTGCGGTCTCCACAGAGGAAGGACACCTAATTCCCACATGTTGGCTCTACCGAAATTCGATTGATCGAGAAACTAACTAGACCAGTGTTAAGACCCAAAACAAAATTTACCCATATTCAGTTTCATTGCCTGAGAGGCTCCAAGCAACAAAGTTAGCAACATGGAGGTAGCAAAAACACGAGAACCGTCTTCCCTAAGTCGTGATCTCATACCCATGATTGTAACACCGAAACCTCGACATAAAGTCAAGAACAACAGAGAGCAGTACCAAATTATGTCCGATGTCGTAGTTGAGGACCTCGTTGCGAAGTGACTCAAGCTCTATCCCCGACAATTCCCTGGTCGGCTTGTTCTCAATTTGGAGCTCACACAGTATTTGGCGAGCAGTGCAGCGGCCAATTCCCTTGATACGTTGGAGAGAATACGTCAGCCTCTTATCATCAGGAACCTCCGTGTTCCCGATACGAATTCCTCGCACCCCCTGCTCGCGAAGCGGCAAAACGCATCAGACTTTCCACGACACAACAGGCAATCATTCCTCAATCGAGTGATCGGGGTCACCACCCAACACCATCAGTCTTTCAAAAAAAAATCTAAACTTTAATTCAAAGAAAACCGAGTCGCGCGATTCCGACAATGCCCTTTGAGAGAGAACCGGATTTGAGGCGATGGGAGGCCATCCAATATCGAACCTTAAACCCTAATCGAATCCCTCACAGTCGCACAATCAAGAATCAAGATCACCGTTCAGCGAAAGCAGGAGAAAATGAGAATTGCTTCGGGACGAGCAGGAATCACCTGCGTGTTTCGGAGGAGCTGCCGACCGGCATCGGCGGACCTTCGAGCTGAAGCGCGTAGCGCGAACATCGCTGGGGAATGTTGCGGCCGAGCGCGGCGAAGTTCCCTTCTTCCTCGTTGCAGTCACTACCTAGGACAGGGTTTCTTACAGGAAAGAAAATCCTACAAATGACCCTATTTCTGAACGTTTAACATATTCAATACTATCTCTAAACTTTTAATTAATTCAATATAATCTCCTAATTATCGATACAAACTTGATTTAGTCCCTGAACAATATAGAAATGTTCAATATTGTCTTTATATTAATTCGAGTCAATGACAACTTCGAATATTTTCATATAGTTTTGAATCAAATATGTACAAAAATCTCGGTGGCTACATTGAACAAATAGCTCAAATCTATTGAAGAAATAGAAAGTTTAGAGGCAATATTGTGCATTAAGTTAGAATTCAGGGATCATTTGTGTAATTATTCACTAACTCGTACTTAGCTTGATGAGTCGTAGGGTTTAGCTTTAGCCATGGATAACTCTAGCCGAAACATTGTAAAGATCTATACCTGGATAAATATACAATAATATTATTACATAATATTACATTTAAAAACTAAGTATTGCCTCTAATGTTTTCTTTAATCTATCATTCTTTTCAATAATAAAAACCACGTATTCCTCTATTCCTCTCCAATCATATATTCGGTTCTTTTTTCTCACTAATATTCCATTACACAATATCAAGCTTGTAGAGATTCAAAACTTTCTTTTTTTGTTTTTCTTTTTTTGAAAATACTATGGATGGACTCAAGCTTTTAAAAACTAGAAATTCGAATATAGAACCGGTGAAATTGTCTGTCGCCATATATGCATGTAAGTGTTATTTAAACCCTTTTACGGTTTTTGCAAAAATACACTATCCCATAATTAAAGATTTTTATTTTAGATGTGCCTTTCTGTAATTTCTTCTTAACAAATCAGTGTTTGTGATGACATTCTTATTTTTTTTGCATTAAAAAAAAACTTAGGAGCTGAGTAATCTTGATTGCTTTGTTTTGAAGTGAGTTCCAGAGAATTATGTGATCCTTTTATTGTTCAATTCTTTTGTGGGTTTTCCATAAAATCAATACTTTTAGGAGCCAAACAATAAGAATAATTTCCAATTAAAAGAAACTAAATCTCATATATACTTTGTTATTTTATTCCATAAGTTGTCAATTCTACATAATAATATTTCACGTCTAAACATTTGGCAATTTGAGCTAATCGCAATTCTGTCTTGGCAGTGTTCATAAAATTTTAGGAGAAAATGATACCAAACTAAATTCTATTTATTTCATGAAAAATCGATGATTTAGAAAATATTCTTCTAAAATTGATAACTCATATTTCTCAAAGTAATTAATCAACAAAACATATTTTTATTATTAATAATAAAAGTCGTCTAAACTTTTTCGTAAACAATAAAAATATTTTTATCTTTAGTTCGTTCATTTTTGTGCGCAATATAAGTTCATTTTTCACGAAATAAATGAAGCCTGAACATTACCGTTTGAAATTAATTGTTAGGCATACAAGAAACACCACTCTAAGCCCATCCGACCCCTAAGTGCACACATGATACAAACACATCTATTGCTTGTATAAATGAACGTCTAGACTCTTGATCACATCCATCGCGCTCACTGGATTTCGTCATGAACTCGATGTGGAAGCAATTGCTCCGCCACCGGAAAACAGCGAAGCGGCGCCTGCGTCAACAAACCAAACAAGCTTCCCGCCGATGGGCCGAATCATTTGGGCAGGGCTCGACGCGAGGGGCCTCCGGTCCGCCATGGCCTCGCAGAAGGCGCGAGCCACGTCGCTCCCGGAGGCCACGATCACCACATTGGCCGCGGCATTGATCACGGGGAGCGTGAAGGTCAGGCGCTCCCTTTGCGAGCCGGGCACCAAGACGGGGGCAACCCACTGGGAGCCCTCTCGGAGGACGGGGTGGTTGGGATGAAGGGAGGACACCTCGGAGCAGGGCCCAAGGCTCAGGAGGACGAGGTCGAATCGGGGGCAGTCGCAGGACGGAGACGCCGGGACCATCCGATTCTTGACCTGCTGGCGGATGGAGAACTCGTAGGCATCAGCTGCCGTCTCGCCCGGCATCTCGTGGCCCGCCGGGACGACGTGGGCCGGCGGTATCGGAACCTGATTCCAAAGAGCGCGACAAAATGTGAGTAATGAGGATAAAGTCGTTGGCCGGTCGGTCCAAGCTTAATGGAACGAGGTACTGGCCAAGGGGGGAAAAAGAGGTCAGCTTTTCCGTCCTCGAGAATGCATGATGTATCATCAGCATTGTCAATAAAGAAACCAATAAGCAAGAAAAAAGGGGCCAAATGCTTTTCCGATCGCTATCGATCAGCTGCTGAACGTGCTAGAGATACGAATGTCATGATCGTTTTTCGTCGAGATTAAGGCGATTGTTTACGAGAGAATCGCTAAAATATATCTTTTTAGTTGGTAATTCGCGAAGTGTCGTATTCCAATCACCCGTGTTGCGTAAGGAAAAGGGACATTTGCATAGAGAACAAGGTCAAACGGGGAATCTAGAAGCTAAAAACATAAGATAATTCCACACGCCATTTCACGTCGACGTTCAGATGAGTTCAGACCATGTCATCGCCAGTTCATTTTCTCTTCCTTCCCATTCACATCCACATCGTAGAGAAGTTCAGTCAAAGACTCCAAACCAGCCTGCTAGCTACCCCGCTTGCCGCTATATCCACGTTTTAGACCGGCAAGAAAGATCATACGAACAGGATGCCTCCCGGAAACGAAAGAATCAGCAGGCGGTAGGTCGAGTTCTTCACGCGGGTCGAACATAATCGATTTCTATAATGGCTGAAAACTCCGACACGACATGAAGGTCTCTCATCTATGGCGGACTCATGCACCAAATGCGGATGATTGTAGAGAGAGACAGAGAGAGAGAGGACCTTGGAGATAAAGTGTTGCTTGGCTTGCATGTAGAAGCTATCGGGGTGTCGCTTGGGGACGACGTTCTCTTCGGCCCAGAGCAGATGCCATTTCGACCAGTCCACCGTCCTCAAGTACGGCAGGCCCGCCAGCTTCCTGCATTCAACCGCGACAAGAGCGCGCAGATAAGTACAGACGACGGGTCAAAGTAGAGAGACGGGGTGGGCATATCGGAATACCCTAAGCGCTCGGGAATATCTCCTCCGGAAAGCGCGAGGGAGAAGGAAGATCTCTCCCTCACGGCGGATTCCGAGACGTGGTGCACGTAGTCGGCCAGCCCCGTGGACAGCTCCTCGCTGCTCTCGAAGAACCTCACCTCCGCCTCTGCGTCCGATCTCTTCTTCTCCATCTTGTCTGATCTTTCTCTGTCGATTTCGGCTTCTACCTCTCCCTCTCCCTCTCCCTCCCTCCTCTCTCTCTCTCTCTCTCTCTCTAACTATTGCTAATTTATTCAGTTGCCCAAGAGCCTTTCGACACTTTTGTCTTCACATGTAGAGAGAGAGAGAGAGAGAGAGAGAGAGAGAGAGGGGTTTGAGAAATTAGGAGAGAAAAGACAAAGCGAGTGAGAACAAGAGAGATACTAGGGCAAGGAGTCCGAGAAGCACTATGGTTGGGTTGCTCAAATCTCTCGGATGATAATCACATGTAGAGAGAGAGAGAGAGAGAGAGAGAGAGAGAGAGAGAGAGAGAGAAAAGACAAAGCGAGTGAGAACAAGAGAGATACTAGGGCAAGGAGTCCGAGAAGCACTATGGTTGGGTTGCTCAAATCTCTCGGATGATAATCACATGTAGAGGAGAGAGAGAGAGAGAGAGAGAGAAAAGACAAAGCAAGTGAGAACAAGAGAGATACTAGGGCAAGGAGTCCGAGAAGCACTATGGTTGGGTTGCTCAAATCTCTCGGATGATAATCTAAAATAATAAAATCCTTAGAACAAAATAAACACATTAACTACAAATTTTAAAACCTATCACGTCTCGCGTATCGAGATGCTTATGACGATCATCATGATCTCGGCCACTTCTGTTAGGTCATTGAGTTTAGAGCTATGTACTCATGCTCGTTTGAATATCATCTTGATCATGCCTAAATTGCTAAGTCAACCGGCCCTAATCAGCGAATTATTGCATAGAGAAGGTATATGTATAATGCATATGCTGAAATGTCTATTCTGGATAAAATACAACTGCGTCGTACTGATATTGGCGAGATAAATGTTTTGTTATTAAACACGACTTTCAAAGCGTCACATATTATAAGAGAGGTGAGAAAACGAGGACATCTAAAGAACTTCTCGAAACATCTCGTGTGGTGCAATCCCATCACCATGTGGGCCACGACGAGTCTGTACCACAAGAGCGCCACAATTAGAATCCATACCTACCAAACGATGCTATCATCCAAACAAGAAAACGTTCTGATTTCATCATACAATACTTATCATCTTAATATATATAATATGTATCTTATCCTCCCGATATCTCATCGTTAGCTATGTTAACAAGTACACCCAAACCCATTGACAGAATCTCCTCAGAAACGTGTTCTATTTTTAGTGCGTCCTACATGTAATTAGAATTGGTCAAAGCACGATTAAAATACCCCTTACCAAACTGGAAATTTTTTCTCTTTCTCTTTTGACATCTTCCTCTTGATGATGAGCGACTTAACGTCCAAAGTCCAAAGGACGAAATGGGGCTTTGGGGCCAAAAAGCTGCTGCAGAGTCCCCCAGTTCAGTCCCGAGGCGTTATCCTCCTCTCCTCTCGATGCAGTGAACCGGGAGACGTGGTCTCACGTGGAGAGGGGGGGGAGGTGTGAGCGTGTCGGGCATCGTCGCGTGGGGACGATCTGCAGGTTTTCCAGTCATCCGGGGCACTCTTCGGATCCCAAAAAAACACGAGTCTGCCCGCATGGTTGAAAGCAGAGCTGCCTTGAAAGCAGAGCTGCGGCAGCGTCTAGACAAGTCCCCTACTAAAGTCTTCTCTGCTTTTCTCCACCGTCCACGTCCTTTTCGCCCCAACTAGAACGAGAACCGGCCCATCGAATCATTTACGACCAAAACTCAGCTGTCTTTCACTATCGTCTTTCTTATCTCTTCTTTCATCCTTTTCACGTTTTGCAGCTGGGGTGGGATTCTGTCAAGAACTCCTTGTCATCTTCCTGGCCTCTCTGAAGCTCAGTGTGAAGTCTAACCACGCCTTGAGTTGGAATTTTCCCTTTTTCTGTTCATGATTGAATCTGACCTTTGACTTTGAGCTTCTTCTTCTTAATTCTTCTTCTTTTTGGCGAAATGGGATCCTTCAAATTTCCAAAGAAACATCTTAGCTGTATCCTTTTATCAAGACTTATAATGTTGGTGGGGTTAGCTGATATGGACATCAGACATTTAATTAAGTTTGTTCTCGGTTTTAGAATCGACATTGCCTTTACCCTCGAAAGGATTGTTCTAGTTAATTTTTGCATACCTCAATTAGTCTACCATCGTGGGAAATCTTAAGGGTGCACTCTTTCACATTAACATGGTGCATTTGGAATTTTACTCCAAAAATGCTCCCAACAAGACTCCAACATAAAATCACGACGACTTTTTTACCATTTAAGTCAATCCATCGATCTGCTACTAGTGAATATCTTCCTTCTTCTTTTTTGGCTAAAGAAAGTATAGTGGATTCTCATCGTCTAGCCATTTAGGGAGGAGCCGTACTTCTTGCCACTTGCCATTTTCCTAGTGGGATGGACCAGAATCTTTTGTGAAAGGAATTATATCATTCCAAAGTGCATATGGTCCCGGGTTCATCAAGAAGTTGTTCCCTGGGGCTATTTCCAACCAACGAGTCCATTAGAGAAACTATGCAACAAGCTTTCGAAAAGTCCAAGATGAATTTGATTCGATACTCGAAAGCGATCGGGTTGATAAATCGATCGAAAACTTTGCCCCAGAGGAAGCATAATTTTTAATGTTTACTCCAAACATGATGTGATCTCATGACACTTGTTCATAAATGAAGTAATCCCTCGAAATCTCTACAGCGTCTTTGTCCCTTAATCAAACCTTATTTTTGGACATGAAATGTCGATGTAAGGCTTAGGCAAATAGAATCGAGCGTGTAACTCTAAAATCCATTATTCATTATCATTGCCATCAAGGATGTTATTATTATCATCACCGATTCAGTATTCACCACATACAACACTTCACCTTGAGCTATTCCCTCATGTCCCTTGAACGTCTAAGTCTAGGATATACCCTATTGAGCTCGCATGGCTATTTGCTTCTTCCACGGGTTTTTCCAGAGCTCATTCCTGCGTCTGAAGGAGAGACTGGACTATCAACCTCAAGTCCTCGACATCGAGGGCAACTTCCAAGTCCACGCCATGCAGGGAAGTGATCGTCGCAGTCTCGAGCAAGCTCGCGAGCTCCCCGAGATCCATATCCTTGGTGTTCATCTCCAAGAACTCGCTCACGCTCAGCAGCCCGTCCCTGTTGGCATCCGCCTCTCGCATCATCGCATCGACCTCTTGTGCGGAGACATTGTAGCCCAGTGACCTCATGATCCCGCCAAGCTCGGCGCTGGTGATTTGCCCATCGTCGTCGCTGTCGAATGCTCTGAAAGCCTCGACGAGTGCAAGGACTTGGTTTAGAGTCTCGTTCTCCGAGTGAGCCATTGAACTTTAGAGGAGCGAACTTGTACTTGCCGAACCCCGCGTCACGTCCGCATATATATATTGAGGCAAAAAGGTAGGTCGGTTTGGTTGATTCCTTTCTGCTGTCATAAAGCAAGAAGAAGATGAAGGTAAGATTCTCGATTCTCGTTTATCCCTATGCTCATCAGCAGCATAAGAACATATGCGAGCCCAGCAAAACTAGCGACATTCGGTTCTTCCCGCGGGTCGATGCCTTCAGTTCTTTTCTTGCAGAATCTGAGGTAGCTACTTGAACGAATCGAATCTAATCGCCTTTGCACCCGGCCAGTTTTTATGCTTACTGCTTTGAACTCTGGTCCTGCCTCAAGATTCTCCAGCTCCAGTGGAGGATAATCGTGAGGAGCGTATTCATAAGAAAGGTTCCTCTAGTTCTCTTCAGATACCAGATTTAGTACGCCATCTTCTCCAAATTTAGGCTGTGGTATCTTTGTAATGACTCCCTCTTCATCAATACCGTAGCCATGTCTTCCCTCTATTTCAAAGTACACATTTGTCACCTGAAAACTTTGAGGCTGCACACAATTTCCTCTTCGAAATCTCATGTCGTCTTACTGACGTAATGAGATAGATGAATTTGGAGTTGAGAGTTCTGTGTCACGATCGCTAAGCATTAAAAGACAACTGAGAGACAAAGGATGATTTCCTAAAATAATCGAATTCCTCGACTAGGAAAAGATGCAACAGAGTAAATGCAAAGGCTATACATTTTGTAGTCTCGCTCGAAGTCAGTTTCACTTGATACGTGTCTACTCTGCTTCACCACCAATTGATCCTTTACATCATACTTCATTTTTACCAAATTCGGCTGCATGATGAACTGGATTATCATCGGCAGCAGTGGCCTACCAGCCAACGCAAGGGCGTCGTCTAATTATTCAGGGATGCAACTCCTAAAAACACTCTAGCTCATAAACCCTATACTATATTGGCACAATTGAAAGGTTTGAAACTGAATTGACAAATCGTCAAAAAGCTTGGGATTAAATTGGTCAATTGAAAGCTTTACGATCGAATTAATACAAATATAATAGGTTTATGACTTTTTTTATAACTTTCTTGGAAACATGCACAAGGGACTAAGCTGTGGACTAGTTCATGAGTTAATGACTTGCTTGCACTCTGCAAATTTGGTTTAGGTTTCTTACTTATGAGGAAAAAACAAAGATGAGGAGAATCTCAGTACCTGCAACATGCGATTGGATTTTGTCTCTAGGAGTACCTAGTTCGCTAGAGAAACTTCCATGGGAACAAAGCGAAGGGGCAAGACCTAGCGCAGCCAAGAAAAATTAAAAAGAAAAAAAGAAAAGAAAATTTTTAGGAAAATACAAGTTTGGGTCGCTACATTTAAAAATTTAATCATCAGTGCACTGCGATGCTCTTGCCACTGATTTCCTTGAAATATAATTTGGGCATCGATTCAAGAATGAAATGAAAGGATGGAGAAGTTTAGCTTCCTCAAGAAATTACCAACATCATCTAAAATCGACATTATATGAGGTGCAAATTTGTCAGGAAGAACACTCGTTTTTTTCTCGAAGTATATCAGGAAGCCAAATGCGGTGCATACGTTCATCCATGGACTATCTTACATAATGACTTTCGGACAGATAGAGAGAGATCAATGGCGTTCGATGTTGGAAGCGTCCCAGGGGGGACTCCAATGGCCAAGAGAGAAACAGGCGGGCGGTTCTGAGTTCAGTTGAGAGAGAAGGAAGACGCCCAAAAACCAAGACCACTCCCTGCTTCTCCTAGAGGCCATTGTCTCCTCTTTTTCCCTATTCGCCACCGCCCATGCCGTGAACTTTGTGACCCTCTCTCTCTAGAAATCCAGATTGCAGGAGAATCAAGCTTGTGTCAAGTGCCTGAAGGGAGCTGCAAACTTTACTCTACCAGAGGTCAACCCATATCCTTTCAAAGTCCAGGAACAAAAGGGTTCTTTCCCAAAGCAACAACAGAAGTCTCACATATTAAGGGAGCAACTTAAGGCGCATTTGATAACGATTCTATTTTCAGGACCAGATTCTGACGAGAAATAATTATTTTTTATTCTGTTCCCAGAAACCGATTCTAAGTTAAAAAACGTGTTTGGTAACTATCTAAAATTTCTGATTCTGAAATAGAATTGTGTTTTTGACCGTCTTCATTAATTTTGTTCCAAATCAATTTCTTTTAATTTTTAAATAAATTTTTTACTTTTTTTTTCTTTTCTTTTTCTTTTTCTTTTCTTTTTTTTTCTTTTTCTCCTATTCTTCTTCTTCTTGTGGTCGATCGCTCGACGAGGCCAGCCCTCGTCGGCCGAGCCTCACCAGCAGCTGAGCGAGGCCTGCTTGGCCACCGGCAAGGCCAGGCGAGCCTCGCCAGGGCTGGGCGAGACCCAACAAGGCTGGCAAGGCTGAGCCTCGCTGGTGGCTGGGTTGCCTTCGACAAGCTCGCCAGACCAACAAACGGCGACCAGCGGCAGCAGCGAATGGCGGCTGGCGGCGAGCAATGGTGGATGGCGATCGCAAGATGACCGAAGGAAAGAAGAAGAAGAATTGGTTTTGATTTTCAAATTTGTTCCCGGAACAAGAATCAACTTTTTTTTTTATTCTTGATTCCGCTCCAAATCTGTTCCCAAATCTATTCCCGGGAATAAAAATTTTACTAAACGCAATTTTGTTCCCAAACTGATCCTGTAAACAAAAAATCAAAATCCGGCACTGCTTGGCACATTGCCAAACAGCCCCTTAGCTATCTCTTCTTCCAGTCAAAATACAAGACTATACGGTGGTGTGTGATTCGCTCCAAAACATCATGGATTTATAGATAAACAACTGATTCCAGACCATGCCAATCCCACCTAAATAGCAGAGAAGCTGCTAGCCTCTCTCTTCCAGTTCTTGCTGGGGAACCTTACTTCGAACAAAAGCCAGATTTCAAGTCGGCCCTCATGAAGATTTTTTGGAGCTGTGGCTTCTTGTTCTGAGGACCACTAGATGTGCCCATGTGAGTAGCTAACACTCATGTCGTTCAGGCAGTTACTCTGATCCTGTCCGGTCAAGAGTATACATGAGAACCGTGAATGTACAATACTCACTTAAAGTGTGTAGTGATAGTGATTGGTGAGACCACTAGTCATATAGAACGCTAGTTAATCAATGTTTTTTTTTTTTGGTAAGAGTAAGCAAACTAGTTAATCAATGTTTGTACAGTTTTAAGTGCATGAAATAGCTAGCATACCTGATTTAGACAAATTGCAAAGGTAGAGATCATTAAACTTTCAATACACCCATCAATCTTACCATAACAAACTGATCCGATAGCATGTTGGAAGCCACACCACCAATGCCACCAATAGACCAACTGTATAACATTGAGAAAGCCTAACAATCTATACTAAGAACAAAACATAAGTCAAAAGGCTCCGAGAACAGACAAGACCAATGTGAAACTAGTGCAACAAAAACAAGCTCTATCTTCTGTTTGCCTAACAATCTGCACCGTGATTGGTTGTATCTATTCGGCTCCGTATAGAAATGAGAAATCTCTCGACCTTTTGTTTGCACAAATTCTTGTCACACATGCTGTTGCAGTGGAACCTGAATGAAGCCTGGTTCAAACAGCAACAGGTAGGCAAACAATGAAGAAAGTACTTCAGATCACATGATCGATGGCCATTTATCCAGTTTTTTTTTTTTTTTTCCATCAACTATCCTAGTAAAGTGACCGAGGACGGATCTTAAAGGAACCCTGCAGTTCCTGTTGAGAGTCAAATCACTGGTTCACTACCCCAAAGGAAAACAAGCTACACAAGCTCTTTCTATGGATAATGCAATAATCAGCTTTCCTATTGCGACTCAATTGCTTCCTTTTACAGAAAATGAGAATTAAGAAGCCATATGTATGAACCAGCCCAATCAAAGAACAAGAAAAAAAAACTAAACTTAAATCCAAGCTTGACTACTAGCAACTCTCCACATCTGCCGAAAACACTTGATCCATTCAGGCAATTAGGGATGACGACTAAACACTTATAAAAGGCAATGAGGCTTCGCACTTCAACGTGCAATGTAACCAACAAAAAATTCGTCATAGATTATAAACAGCCACTCATCTAAGTACAACTGTTGAAACCTGTCAGATCATGGCAGTTTTAAATGCAGAAAGGTACCATACCGCACCAGAAGTAACATATGACTATAAGAAAATGCCCCGAGGTTGTTTTTGGCATAATAAATTACCAGCATGGACCCTACTCTCTTGGTATACAGAATGAGTCCGCATTCAAGAGTTAGTCTTATAAGTCACAATCATATGAACAGAATTGCCAATCATATGCTTTCCCTGCCCAATGTCTCTTCTGATTGACTCAGACAAAGATCATCGTAAGTACAATGTCAATATCAATCTCTAAAACAAACTCGAAGCTGTAAAATATCCAAGTCCATGCACCAAAAAGAAATAGATTAATGCAAAAGATCCTTTGTGAATCCAAGGACCACCTCAATAAATGACCATATAACATAAATGACCAGAACAGTAGTAGCCATCTAGCAGATCTGGGTTCCAGGCAGAAATAATTACAGCCTGTTAGTTGGCCACGGATTATGCAAATGAACAAGCACCACACAAATATCCTTCAGATAAAAAATGGTTTTCTCCTTCAGATAAAAAAATGGTTTTCTTGGCTGCCCCACCTATCCAATAATATGAACAAAATGATCCAGTAATACCAAAATGAATAAAACCCTATCCAATGGCGCAAAAAAGCATTTGCAGTAAGGAAGTAACTAGAGAAAAGCTTAGATCATGCCACTTCTCACCACTCTACTCTAATATACTTCACCAACTTCAGTTAAAAAATTCTATTTCTCCGGTGCCTTCTTGATCGACTAGTCAATGATACCCTGCGGTAGCTACGACCAGACCGAAAGGAAGGACAAGAACCGATATCGTTCTCCCTCAATGAGTCATAATCATTCCCTCTCAATGAGTCATAATCATTCCCTCTCAATGAGTCATAATCATTCCCATACATTCTTCGAGCTTGCGAGATATAATTTCTTCCAAAAGACTCCAAAGGAAACATATCACTATCTGAATATTCTTCTGAATCATAATCAGAAAAAGAGTCCCGATGGTTTGGCTCCAGCACATAATCCCCAAGCATTACTGCACCCGGTGTTGATGACATAATTGTACTAATCACATCGTTCCTCTCTCCTCGCTGCTCAAACATCTTCCACTTCTCCTTGACTGAAGGGTCCACAGCCCGTGGTCGTGCTGATGGATGCTCCTTTTTTACATGCTTACATAGTTGCTTATAGCTGCCACTAAACGTGCACTTATCTTGCATGCAGGTCCTCTTCTTTGTGTTAAGATACTTGCGTGCCCGTTCCACCACTGTCCAGCCTTTCACCTGTCCCCGGCAAAGTGGGCACAAAAGCTCAGAGATTTCTATCTTTTCATTGGTCTGCCCACAATTGAAACTAGCACATGGGGTTGATCCATTTCCCTCATGGGTGCTTGGTACTTCTGTCACTTTTGTGTAAGCCTTCTTGTACTGCTCAAGACAATTCGAATAGCGACGCCCAGTTGCACACATGTATGGTCGACAACCTTTGTCATAGGAAGAACATAGCAGTAGTACAGCATTGTGAGGGTACTCCATACACACTGAGCAGGTAGCTTGGTCCCACTCCTTCTTTTCAAATGCATTGCAATGCTTGCTCCTCTTCTTCTTAGATTGTCCAATTTTGGATGCTTTTAATGTGCCAGATCCCAATGTGCACAAGGAATCCTGGGTAGCTGGGAGCTGGATTCCCTCCACAGTCTTCTTGATTCTTGCCATTTTAAACCTGGACAAAAAGGCCAAGAGAGCACGTGATTTTAGAGCGCGCCAATTAATTGATAGCTTTCTCAAGTAAAAATGGAGCAAGTTTTATGGAATTAAGATTATATCAAAAGCGAAAAAAGAATTCACTCCTACTAGACCATGACCAGCAGCAGAAATGCACCCTTAGGGAAGAAAAGTTAGACTCAATGGGTATCTTAACAAGAAGCCTTATACAAGGAGGTTCCTTAAGGTCCTGTTTCAGGTAAGAGAATAATGACGAAATCTGTGAGCGAGAACAAGGCTAAACAGTCAAGGAGCTTCTCCCATCAGGGGCAATTAAGGGGGTAACCAGGAGTAATTACGTCGAAACTACTAAGGAACCATAAAAGCGAGAACAGAAAAGAACAGGATTTTAGTTAAGATCCTTTAACGTCTTGAAAGACAGGGAAAGAGCGACTGAGGATTGCAGGACGTAAGGTACAGATATGCCAAATTATCGCCCAATCATGATATTCACTATTTTTAATAACTACCCATATATTTACCTTAAGAAGCAATAAAGATAGCTCCTTGTCCCCGGTCCTCTTCTCAAACATCATAAAAGTTCGACCTTTCACCCATCTAAAACAAGAAGACATACACTCGAGCTTAAAAACAGAGAGAGATCAACCAAAGATGCCAGGGTACATCGTCGGAACCCTTGCGTAACGGATCAAAGCAACCTGATTGCACCCTAATCTAACACCTCAGCACAAAAAAAAAAATTGCATTTTGATCACGTTCCACACCCGATACTCAGCAGAGATAAAGCTTTCGAGCAGCAAACCAAGGATCGCCCTCCACCAAAAATCGAACCTTCGTCCGGGAAATCACGGGGAAGAGATCGGATTCCAAAGGAAAATAAAAACCCAGAACGGATAACTCCAACGAGAAAATGCGCGCAGAATGAGCCCCTTGACGATGAAAGTGCAGTGCCGACGCTCGCGATCAACATCAATCGCAATCGCAAGGCGAGACGACAGGTCGAAACTCGAGCGCTCGAACGTAAAACAAGCAATGGCGGCAAACGAGGACGAGGAGGAGGAGAAGAGAAACTCACGGATGGATCGCGAATCGGATCGGGACGATGCGGGAGAAGATGGGGAGAGATCGAATCAAGCGCTCGATTCAGGCCCTCCAGAATTCGAAATTTTCTCCCCCCAAAAAAGGAGCGCAGCAGAGCAGAGCAGAGCAGAGCAGCGAGAGCGAATCTTGACTTCTGTGCCCTAGCTTTCTGCAACTTTTTAAACAGGGAGGAGGAGGAGGAGGAGGAGAAAGAAGAGCTCCTCGGTTTCTCCACCCGGTAGAATTTCATGGGCTTTTTGTGGAGATATTGGGCCTAATTTCTTGAGATTAGATCCATCACGTACTCAAATACAATTACATATTATGCCTTGATTATCAATATTGAACTTACTAATTAAATACATTTGATCAGAGTGGAATTTTTTCAGTGAATGGCATGAGCTATGCTTGGAACTATAATTTAATTACTATAAATCATATGATTATAATTTATTATAATTTGAAAAAATCGGTTCGCCTGATATATTGAACTATATACCACTACACATAGTCAATCTAAAGCAAAATTTATTGATGCAATGGGTTAGGTTGTGATCGAAATTACAAATTGTACCATTATTAACGACACATTTTTTCCTATTTGTGTAAGTTATCCAAGTTATAGATTCAAATGACAAAGATTTTTTCCTTAATTTTACTAGTGTGGTGCTTTCAAAATAAGTTATCCCGCTTGAGAATATATTTGAAGATATATTTCTTTATCTATTTTTAAACTCAACCATTTAAATTGTAGATAAAAAAGGACAGAAATTGTATTACAATTCATGAGCTTTCTCTTTAGCTTGTTCCACTGTTTTTGAGTTTTTATAGAGCGATTCTCTTTAATATCTAAAATTTTCAGCGTAATTTTTCTTTTGTTGGTTAAAGAGATTGTGTTGTATTTAATAATTACATTATTCAAGTCAAAACTATATCATTCAAGAATATGTTTGAGAAATTATATTCAAAATACATGTTATCAATTAAGAATATATTTGAAGATACTTGCACATAATTTATCCAATTTTCTTTCAAGTTTGAACTGGAAAAAGAGATAAAATCGGAATATACTTTGCCTCTGTCCATCATCTGCAATTTTAACATCATGTCATGTCTAACCATTATCTTATCAAATATTATTCTATTAAAAAAAAACTCCTGACAATAAGCCAGGTCGTTAGAATTTGTTTCAGATTAACTTGCTTTATAATTATTAATATCTACCAAGAATCTATTTCTCATATTGTGTTCATCGCTTTGTAATTATTAATATCCACTAAGGATCTATTTCTCATATTGTGTTCATTACCAGTAACCAATCAAAACGTGAAGACACCTAAAATATTTGTAAGTATATAAGTATCAACTTTCCAAATCAAATACATATCATGCGAGATAAATTAGGGATGAGCAAGACTAACCAATCGGATCAAAACCAAATTGGCCGATTAGGCATAGTTCCCAATTCCTAAAAGTGGAACTGGTATCCAAGTGGTCTAGTTCCAGTTCCAAGAGAAAATTGCACCAACATACATATATATAAATAAATATATACACACACGTACATACATCTTCAAAAGAATTAAGGGAAGAGAGAGGCATGAATGGTCTCATTGATTTGCTTCGCTTCTATGAGTGCTTAAATCTCTCACCCTCTTCCTTAATATTCATATTTTCCTTTTATTTCTCTCCAATTGACCGACCTTTCCCAATATCTTCCAAAGAGAATATCCCTCTCCGTATGTTATTTCCCTCACAACCAAATTCCCTTGCCAATTTGTTGCCAAAATAAAATGGAGACAATCTCCTTTGCTTCCCTCTTCGATCATTGCCGCCTTTGTTGCCCCTTCTAACATAGTCTAGAGGAACTAATTCCTTCGATCATGATGTACGAAATTTGCCAGAGAAAAGCATGAAAGATTTTTCTAAATGATCAGTTGAACCTCTTTCTTTTTGCAGGATAAAAGCTGAAATCTCTCGCCCTTTTTCCTTTTCAATTTCATCTTCGTGTTAAATAAGTTACCAATTCTATTGAACCAAACCGAGAACCAATCATCTCTAAAATAAGTTAATGACTTTTACGAAATTCAAAATTTGTAGGCTATATAAATTTAGTGACCCATACCTGACCCGACCCATTTACTACAATATTTCCATAAATAATCCAACAAATAAAAATCCATAATCACCTAGTCAACCCTCTTTAAACTCTTTAAATAAAAACACTAATTTGACCATTATATGATAAAGAATTGGCTTTTAACAATGTATAGAATTTTTAATTTTTGTATTAATTCACAATGAAGGATAAGATGAAGTTAGCATTTGACAATGAATTTATAAAATTATAGGAACAAATAACATGAAGGACTTTCTATTTTGATTAAATGGAGTGTAGGATATTAAAAAAAAAAAGGATCTATGCTAACCATGGATCACATTGACAAGAACAAAGATTGGAATATTATAAAAAAATAATAATAACAATGCCAAATGCAACCAAAAAAAAGATATATTCCGATAATTAATAAATGAAACTTACACGATTAATAAAAACAAAAGATAATGGGAAAAAAAAAAAGCAGCCTTCATATTTTTAATAAGGATGAATTGGGCCGATCTTTGGGGCTTACCAAAACTTCTCTGAATTTAAAACTGTCTAATAAATTCATTATTTTCTCATAAAAGATGAATAGAAAGTACCGAATGAGTTGAGTTTGGTATCTGTATTTTTAAAAATTTTTACAATTTTAAACCCATTTATTGAATATATTTAACATATAGTAACACGGGGTCTACAACCCATTTCCACAGGTTTACCAATAAGCAATGAACCAAGGAAATTTTGGGCGCATTTGGTAACGATTACATTTAGGGAATAAATTCTAATCATAAATGATTATTTTTTATTTTGTTCCCGAGAACTGATTCTGAGTAAAAAAACGCATTTAATAACTGTACAAATTTTCTGATTATGGAATAGAATTGCGTTTGGTACTGTGTTCATTGATTCTGTTCCAAATCAATTTATTTTAATTTTTAAATAATTTTTGTAATTTTTTTCTTTTTTCTTTTTCTTTTTTTTTTTTTTTCCTTTTTTCCTTTTTTTTTTTTTTTTTTTTTTTTTTTTTTTTTTTTCCTTTTTTTTTCTTTTTTCCGGCAATCGACGGCGTCAAACGGCGGTCGCGGGATGGCGGTTGATGAAAAAGAAGAAAAGAGAAGAAGAAAATTTTGATTCTCAATTTTATTCCTAACAAAAATCAACCTTTTTTTTTTTATTCTTCGATTTTCGTCCCAAACGATTATGGGAATAAATTTGTTAAGGAAAAAATTTTATCAAACACGATTTTCGTCCCAAATTAATTTTAGGAATAAAAATCGAATCTAACATTTGTTGGGATGGTTATCAAACAGGTCATAAGAAGACCAGCAAATAGAGATTAAGGAAAACTTTTCAAAACGGCAGAAGCGACAAAAATAGAGAAGTTGGGAAGACTAGCAAATAATAATAAAAAAGAAAATCGAAAAGAAAAAGGGAAAAAGCCCGCCTGGTTTTTTCCTTTCTTCTCTCAAACCACCTCTCGCTAAGTGTAGAGCGACGAGGGCGGCGCCGTTCGACGAGCGACAGAGCAAAAGAGGGGAGAAGCCCCCAAACCTGTGGTGTCCGAGAATCTGCTAATTTATGTGTTGAATTCGTGGAGAGGTTGGTGATTCGATCTCCCGGTAGTGTTGGTCATAGTAGTTTCGCTTGAATCGTAATCGTTGCCTGAATTCCGTGCTTAAAAGATCCGGCCAGCTGCTGCACGTAATCCGTTCGATGAAATGCCCATGAGAGTTAGCTTTGTTTTTCCTTGTCTAAACCTGAAGGCAATCCGACCTAGGTTTCCTTTCAAGCTGGCACTCTAGCAGTTTCTCCACGCCCAAGTCTGCTTCGTTGTTTCTTTGCTTTGTTTTTCTTTCTATGTCCTCTCGGTGGTACTCCGGCGTCCTGGCCGCCTGGGGGAACTTAATTGTGCCAGTCTGGTTTTTTGGTCGTTGGCGGGCGTTTGGCGCCACCGGTTAGAGCTTGGTCCGGCCAAGGGCAACAGCCCCATTTGATTGGCGTGAAGTGGGTCGTCAGCGAAAGGCGTGTAAAGTACTTAAATCACTATGCACAAGAAAGCTTTTTGCTCAATTTCACGCGGAGTTAGATTCTCGTCAGTACTTGCTACCCATTGCTGTTGAAGTTTTGAGATGTTTTCTATGTTTCTGTTTGGGGCTTAGTGGAAATTGCCTAAAGTTTAAATCTTTTGAGAGTTGTGTTGATGATTTAGGATATTGAAATCTTCCTTCACGTCTCCAATGCTTGCCCAACACTAGTTTTACCGCTGTGTATCCTACACTATCAATAACTGCAACTGACATTGTCTTGCTGATAGGGAACCATCAAGATATCAGCTTGCCTTTGGTTGTCAAGACAGTAGCTGTTTTCTAAGAATTCTGGTGCTTTTGCAAGAGATGGAGTATGTTAGCCCTGAAGGACTCCGCATTGACGGTCGGCGGCCCATGGAAGTAATCTCTCTTTCTCTCTCTCTCTCGTGCCCGTTTTGCGCGAGCATGCAAGGGTTCTGATGCACAAATAGATGCATGAACGAGTTTGTTTTTAATTTTGTTGCTTCCTTTTCCATATCTTTTGACCTTAGATGAGGAAACTTCAAGCAGAGATTGGGGTTGTCGCCAAGGCTGACGGGTATGCCAAACAACAGTTTGGTAGTAATTTCCTTCTTTGCTGTATCTCTTAATATTCTACCAAACTGACTTTGGCAGTCCATATGGATTGACTGAACTGCCTTTGCTACAGTTCTGCTGTTTTCGAGATGGGCAACACCAAAGTCATTGCTGCTGTTTATGGTCCGAGAGAGGTATCCATCAGAAGATCTTTTGTTTTTGCATGTCATTTACCTTGAAGTTTTTAGCGGTGGTTTTTTTCTATCTGCTTCGGTCCATCACATCACAGCACTTGGGAAGTCTGACCTGTTTTTGTTCTTGGGCATGATCTGTTCATTTGGATAATGCTAATCAACTTTAATTTTTTCTTGCACTGACTTGTTTACTAGCCTAGAATTTTACAATGACAGTGGTCCAATTTTGCATCGTGTGAATCTTAAAATTTTTAAACTGACACTAGCAGCACATGAATTATCTAAGCTTCAATGACTGAGGATGCACAGACTAGTGAAGTAACCATGTCCTTGTTTCTGTATGTATTTGAGTCTAGGCTGCTTAAGCCTCGTCATTAACACTAATGCTGTGACTTTCGTGGGCTTAACGTGGTCAATTTATCCTTTAAGTGCATGGTGGTTGTTGTTTTCTCTCTGCAAGAAATGTTACCAGTTTTGAAGTTAAAGCTGCAAAAATATTATGTTGAGAATTATGAAGGGAAATTATCTACTGTAAGTAAAGGCCTTATGTCTTGGGGAAGGAATTCTTTTAGGTAAAATGCACGAGTGAGGATGTATGGTTTCTTTTTGTAGAGATTCTAATTAGTACTTTTTATGCCTTTTCAACTATAATCAGACATATATTTTTATTGTTTATATTAAAAAAATTTCTTAGATAATCTAAATGTAATGCAAAATTTAATGGATCTTCTGCTCTTATGCAGGTGCAAAACAGGAGCCAACAACTGAGTGATCAGGCTCTGGTAAAATTCATTCATTTGTGTATCTTGTGTATTCGGAAGCAGCTTTGTTTCATCCACCATTCCATGCTAAATAGCAAGGAAGAGAAGTTTTTAGTTATATCAATCGTTTTTATATCTTGTAGGTACGCTGTGAGTACAGCATGGCTAATTTTAGTACTGGAGATCGAATGAGAAAACCTAAGGGTGACAGGTTGGTTCTTCTCTTGATATGTTGTTTTGATTACTAGGAAAAACAACTTATGCATCCGATATAGAATAAGCAGTGAAATGTGGTAGCGGGTACTTCTGCAGCTGTCTCCAATGCTAGTAGCGCTCTTGTACCTGGATAACTAATAACTAGAGCAGTCTCCTTGGTAGTTATATATGACACTGACCAACTATATAATTAAGATGTACGTGTAATTAAAAGCATCTTAACTCAAACAACATGATAGCTTATGCACTTAGCAAAATTGCCTCTTTTACTCTTTACAAGGCCAGTGCTCAAAAGAAAAAAAAAGAAATAAGGAAGAAGGGTAATCTCTTGATTGGCTAGACAGTTAATGTGCCAATTGGTCTTTACAATATGCGCATCAAAGATTTGCATGATATACATGGCCAGATGTTTTTGTTATACATACTAGCTGAGGCTTCAAAATCCTGCCTTGAAACCTCTCTCCCCTGACTCTGATTGTTATTCATGCTTGCAAAGTTCCAAAATTACCAGCAATATCCCTGTGGGAGTGAGACGTGTGTCAGGGTTCTCCTCTCTTGGTTGGGCATATGCATTCTTGTCAATTTTTCTTAAGGTTCTCGATGTTAATGTCACTGCCATTGTTCAATTTAATAATTGCTGCTGCCTATCAGGAAGTTCATCATGCCTGAATAAATACACCAAACACAATGTCTTTACTCTTTGATTATGAGTTGTTAAGAGAAGTAAACAATCCTAGTTGGTGTAGGGTATTGTTAAGCTACTATGTCCAAAGGCATGTGGGGGCAAAAATAAGTTGTTGAGAGAGACGCGTTAATTAAAATGTTGATTCTGTTCATTGAGATATGTCAACCAAGGCCAAAAATTAAAAAAAGAAGAAAAGTCAATCACTCCCAAAGCAGGTCATGTCCTTTCCTTTTCTGGTGTTTGCAATAAGTGAGTTGCTGATTTCTGTCTCTTTTCAGTGGGTGCTGAGACATTTAGTTAATATATTTGGAAGTCAATCCTGAAACTTCTATAATCTCCTTATTCCTTATATTGTAAATGTCTTAAATGAAAATCCTTTTGATAATTTCTGCTGTGGCTGTGGAGTCTTATATCTGTTCAGTGCTCTTATGATTGTAACTGGTTTCTGTTAGAGCACACATTGATTGGGTGACCTGCTCGAGAATGTGTCTTCTGTTGCCTTATTATTATTAATATCTATGGATATGCTTTGTTTTAACTAATAATTGCTACCTGTATTTGTCTGATTCTCACGTATTTTTGTGTTCAGACGGTCAACAGAGATATCTCTTGTCATTCGACAGACAATGGAAGCATGTATATTGACTAAGCTTATGCCTCGTTCTCAGGTTATACAACAGCGTTTTCATAATCTATTTTGTTTTAGCATGCTTTTTTTTTTCCTTATAAATGATTTTCTTTTTAATGTCACAGATAGATATATATGTCCAAGTTCTTCAAGCCGATGGAGGTAAGTACAGCCAAATAGTAAATCTAGATGCATTGTCCTTCATGTTTCTACCATTCTCATAAGTTCTCAGATGCTTTCTTTCTCTTCTTCATGAGGCTGGGCATTGCCCCGCGATGTCTTTGATTTTCTCATTTCACGGCTAAATAATACATATGCCCTGTCCAGATAAATATCAATTTTCATTGATAATCCTTCTGTAAACTGATTGTAGTACACATTTTTTCATCCTTATAAGCTGCATAAGTCATGCCATGCCATGCAATGTTAGCTTTAAGGATCATGGCATCTTGAGAGAAGTGAGTGACAATGGCAAGCACTCAACGGTCCTCTTGCTTATGGGCTAGGCATATCGGCACTCTATTGTTAACAATGGAACACTAAGATTCTTTATCTGTCATGTGCATTTGTTAGTCCAATAAAACTGTTATTTGACTGTGGCAGTTTTACACAGGAACTCGGTCTGCGTGCATCAATGCTGCCACTTTGGCCCTTGCCGATGCTGGGATCCCAATGCGCGATTTTGTTACATCATGCAGTGCTGGATATCTGAATAGTACACCACTTCTTGGTCAGTGTATATACAAGTTGTGTCTTTTCCTTAAGTTCAACTGTTTGGTGAATTAAATGACAGCATAATAAGCTAGTGTTGCAGATTATACTTTGGAGCTAATTTTGTCTTTTCTTGTAACCAAACAGATTTGAATTATGTGGAAGATAGTGCAGGAGGCCCTGACGTTACAATTGGAATTCTACCAAAACTGGACAAAGTTACTCTTCTGCAGGTCCCTAGTGATCGTATTATTTGTCAAACTTTTTTCCATGTCTTAGCAATCTTGCAAAATCTGCAATTCACTTTGTATTTGATGTTTTCTGCTGCAGATGGACGCTAAATTACCTCTCGATATCTTTGAAAATGTCATGCAACTTGCAGCGGAAGGCTGCAAAGCAATTGCAGAATACATTCGAGAAGTAAGATTTTACCTCACATTTGAAATTCGACGAAAGAACAACTTCTGATATTTTAGCGTTTGGAATATCAGGGTCATTGACTTTTGATTGATGTGATGTTTCCCCTTGATTTCCTTGTTTCCTAAGTCATGCTTCCCGAGCTTCACATACGCATTTTTTGGTTGCAGGTTTTGAGTGAGAATACCAAACAACTAGAGTACCGGCGGGGTGTGTAGTGTTTTAAGTCAATGATTGTTGCACTTCTGGGCAAAGGTTTTGGATGTAAAATTTGGATTTGATGCCTTGGAAAAGGCGGGATGCGAAAAAGGAAAAGAAACTCTCTCCCCTTTCGTTGCATAATCCCTTGCATTAAAGGGCTACTTCTTATGCCCATGTTATTGTAGTCAGAGTGCAACATCTCTTCTCCTTCAATTGCCGTGCCTATGTTATTGGAGTCGGAATGCAACATCTCCTCCTTCAATTGAGATCCGCATTGATGACGTCCATATAGCATGTTAAAAGGATGTTTACTCACTATAGTGAAGGAAATATTAACGCAACGATATGTGGCGACGCTTGTGTGGATTGTTGGTGGGTCTCAAAAGTTGTGGGGAGGCACAATGCTGCAACAAAGTGTTAGCAGAAATTTCTGTGAACGATGACGCGTCAGGGTGCTTCTAATTTCCCAGAAGTTGTTCCTCTCAGCTCCACTCGACTGAAATTTTGAGCGAAAGCTGCCTCATTCATGCCATCTCCATCCATTTGAGAGAGAGAGGGAGAGTTGATGCGAATATGACAATGTCATGTCGAGAGCGAATTTATATGCAATCATCACATTCAGCTTGTAATTGTGCAGTGCATAATTTATCCTAAAATAATTTTTTAAACATGAAATTCATAAAGTAGTACGCTTGCGATAAATTTATCACTATTAGTTTTAATTAGATTTTTATTGTCAAATTATTGAATTAAATGACATGTAGTATTGTATCAATTTAGGTTTTTTCGTGGTATTAATTTAATTTAATGGAAGACGAGTTTATCATAAATATATCAATTTTGGATTTTTCATGATTGACCAAAAAATTAATTTTAAATAAATTTATCATAAGTATATCAGTATAGGGTTTTTCGTGACATTAATCATATAATATATCTACAATTAGTTGGGTAATTTTTCATTCGGAGTGGCGCTCTATCGGCTTGAGAGCCACTAGAAACTTTTCTACCCACAAAACCAAAGAAGGTTTTATTTTCTATGTCCATGACAATAATTGACACTATAAACTACGGTACATTATAATAGGTTATATATGAGTATACAACTCGATTTTAGTACAAAATTAATGAGTTTAAGTTTATATTAATCGTGTTTGTGTGTGTCACATTTTACTAGACTTTTACCAAGTTTGCGTGCGGTATCGATCTCACTTATAACTAACAAAATGTATTGTACAATAATTGTATTAGTTTCAAAATCGTATCAGCTAATCTATTATTTATTTGGTATCTTTCAAGTCATTAATATCTTTCCAAAGAATTTCCTTATGAAAAGTAGGTTTATTAGTTAACTATTTTTAATATGTAGATTATGATTTTAACCAAGTGGTGTTTTTGAACTTCCTTTTCGAAGTCTCGTGTATAAGAAAATTTCATCAAAAGATTTGAGAAAACTAACAAATGCTAAATGTATATTAATTCTTTCTACTAATAGAGATGAGAAGTATGTAAAGTTCTGAGGGAAAATTTCAAAGAAAGGTCCGAAGTAAGGTTGTTTTCTTATAAGAGAGTCAAGAGTGAAATATATCTCAAATAAAACTCCGAAGTAGCCAATTAAGTCTAAAAAAAAAAGGTTTCGAGCTTATCAGTAGTTCAAATCCGAGCTCATGCACATCCTCTTGCCTCTGGGTGGGATGATGCGCATTGAACTTGACTCCACCCATAGAGGTGCATAGCCCGGCGAAATAAGGTTTTACCTAAGGACGGTTGCTACTCGAATGCCTAACCTACTCGCTAACTCGAGTCCCAAAACAAAGGCAATAATCATTGTTCACCGACGGAAGCGAAGCAAGACGACTAGCTAGCCACCCCGGGAACCCAGGAGCGAAGCTATCCCTCCTGAGACTGGGACTGGCCAACAAGAATCCATTGCAGGATTCTGGGGGTGTACACAGGCAAGATAATCATTCTTACATCGCTCCTTTAGCTACACATGGAGTGTCATGCTATCAAGTGCATCTTTCACGTAACTCGAGTGCATTTTTTGTGAGATGCACGTGAGACAAAAGCTTGCTGTACCTGAATTTCAAAAAATCCAAAGCCCCAAGCGAGGTGCGACCAAAAGAAGGCATGCCAAGATCCAACGTATTGAACACGTCGTACACATGCCGGGCCCACCACCCCTATGTCGCCCTCCGGGCCACCAGGTCGTACACGGCCGCCGCCGCAAAGAACATCCAGTAGCGCACCTGCTGGGTCAAGATCCCAAACGACGCCAACATGAAGATGACCGGGAAGCCGACCAGCCGGATCCATTTCTTTCCCGAGAAGGTGCGAGCCACGAGCCCCGTCGCCAATGGTGTGGCCACCCCCACCGTGAAGAGGTAGTAGATGGCCCCATAGGCTCCGACGTGAAAATCCAGGCCCGCCCGACCCTGCCTGACCCGACCCGACCCCGCGCCATATCGAAGAGTCGGTCAGGGAGGGCCGGAACTCGGGGGCACATCCAGATGCTCCCCTTCGGCAGCTTGTCTTTGTTGCATTTATTCTCGACAGAGCCGGACAGGAGCGGGCCGAAGACCTAGGAGGCACGCGGAAAGTCGGACATAAAAGATGCACGATTTGTTTTGTTGATTGGATGCATTAAGAAGAACGGTTCAGGTCGCGATTGCCGGTGGGGCTATTTCGTTGGTCACATCTAAATTGTCAAGTCGAGGGCAGAATGTCTATGCAGCAGTTAAGACATGTCGCGGAATAGACAGCTCGGGCCGTTAGAATGGTAGGCAGTGGAGAGAATTATGAACGCCAACAATTTCCATGCGGTTGCGTATTACCAGGATATAGTTTTCGTCCAAATTCTAACCGTCTCTCTTTTTCTTCGCAAGCAAGTTTGTACCTTTCATCGGCGAAAAGAGAACAAATAGACAAATATGACAGCAAGCTGGAAGTTGCGTATAAATCTACCGTAAATCAAGAGTCCGTTTCGGGTATATATGCAGGATTTAAGGATTATATATGATACGACTTTTAATCTGAAAGAAATATGGTTGAAATAATTCTGTCGATAGTTTTTAAGAATTTCGTAATATCGGATGAATATGTTATTTAATAAATGGATAATTTGTTGTGAAGCACCAATTTCCAAAAAGAAAAAAGAAAATCACATTCCAATGATAGGATGGTCCAAGGTTAACCCAAGCAAAATAATGTCAATCGTGTACCAACCACATGAAGGAATCTCTCACTCCAAGCAAAAAGGATCCCATTTCCACCCGACAATATATTTCATCTTGTAAACCAAACGAGCCCTAAAGAATACATGCTGGCAACGCATTTATGTTAGATGAGTTAAAGGAAACCTCGTTGAAATCGCTATAACAATGGGAAAGTCATTCTAAATTGCAAAGTTTAGTCTAAGATTTTAGTTGCTACGGTCACAATGAAAATTTGGCGAATTTTAGATCAATTGACAGAAGCCTAATTATCATCACTTTAGAGCTCATGACTTCATTTCGAATGCAATCTTTTGTAAAGTTATACATCAAAGTACTTAACATTTTAAATTTTAAAATGTGTCAATTCATACGATTCCCAAATATATTTCAAAAAAGTAATTTTAAAAATAGATCTCTCTCTTTGACTCGAAAGAAAAAAAGATTTTTCTCTAAATTATCTGCCTAATTAGACTCCTCCCTGCCCCGCCATGCCTAAAGGTTGCCTAATCATCACCTTCGTCCCAGTCACTTTTTACTTCTCTCAGATTGATTTTTGACATCGTGCACAATCTTTATTCTTTTCTAATTAACCTATCATAAATAATTTAATCCGAAGAAAGAATTGCACACGTCCAACCAAGTTTTAATTTATGGATCTGTTACTCCACATATTTAATTTCTTTTTGAGTTTGTATTCAAAATGTGGATAAGAAAATATTTTAAAATACATTTTAAAATTTCGTGTGTGGAAGTATTTTCTTATTATTATTAAGTTTAGAAATGGGCAAAAACAAATGTAAATTGAAACAAGGTTTAAATCCATTTTATTTACAAGTTAGACTAGAATCGAAAAATTAATAACTAATACTACATCTAGCGATAGGATAAACTTTATACTTTTAAGCAGAACAATAATGTCATTCAACCCAGTTACTCTTAAACTATCTATTCACTCAACTGAAAGATTATAATAAATTAACAATTGAAATACAGGAATATATATATATATATATATATTAATTACACGTAAATATTCTATAGATTAAGTAGCTTAATTCTCCCTGAAAAAAATGGAGACATTGGAAAAAAATAATATCGAGGAAAATTAAATTTGATATTAGAGTAAACTAACAGATAGATCAAACCATCAACATAGAAAAGTTAGACATATTCCAATTTTTTAAAAATAATTTTTTGTTAATTATAAGATATAATGGTGTCAATAAAGAAAAAGAATGAATGAGAAACTTTTGTTTTTGTCCCTATTGCATTCCACACTTCAATTTTCTTCAGGGAGGGATTTCTCCATTAAGCACAACCACCAAATATTAAAAGAACTATTAGGGAATTTTTTTCACTTTACTAAGTAAAAAGTTGCATTTTATATTATTCCCTAAAACTTTATTTTGTCTTATCTTTACCATTTAGTTGGACGCACTATTTCCAGCCCCTACATGACAAATCCACCCAATTTCTACCAAAAAGACAAAATTACCTTCTATCATTTAACTACAATTTAAATTGGTGGTCCCAAATTTATTTACTTTCCTTTTTTTTAGTTTTTCTCTATCTATGTAAGATCTACTTACCATAGTTAAGAAACATAGGGCCTGCATGATTGTGTTCTTTTCTTTTGTTTATAAACAGATTTTCTGTTTTTTTGTTCCCGGGAACAAAAAAAAAAAAAAAACGCGTTTGTTTGCGTTTTTGTTCAAAATCAATTTTTTTGTTCCCGGAACGAAAAAAGAATGTAAACGAGAAAAAAAAAAAGTTGTTTCTTGTTCCGAAACACTTCTTAAGAAACATTTTTCTTCTTCTTTTCTTCTTTTTCTTCTTTTCTTCTTCTTTCTTCTTTGGCCGGTCGGCTGGCCTCGGCCATGGCCGGCGACCGGCCGTCGAGGGCCGGCGACGCCATCGAGGGTCGGCGACCTCGTCGGAGCGTCGCCGGCCCCGGCGAGCTCGAGCTCGCCCGGACCATGGCGAGGCCGAGCCTCGCCCGCGCCGCCGACGCTCGGCCTTGCCGGGGCCGGCGAGCCTCGCCGTGGCTGGGCGAGGGCTGCTTGGCCCCAAATCGGCCGGTCGCCGGAGGCGGCGACCGGCCAAAAGAAGAAAAAAAAAAAAAAAGAAAGAAAAAAGGAAAAATAAAATAAAAACATTAAAAAATTAGAAAAAACAAAAAAAGAATAAAATTTACCAAACATGTTTCTATTCATTCTTTATTCCCGGAACAAGTTTACCAAACACATTCTTTTGTTCAAAATCGTTCCCGAAATGAAATAGTTTTTTCTATTTTCGTTCCTGAACGATTTTTGAACGTAAATACAATCGCAGACCCATAATATGTTTACGTTTTGTTTATTGTAAATTTCCCATGTATATTAAAGACATTTTTCTTTTTTTTTATTATTATTGTTAGATATTACTTCTTTAAAAATTACTTTTGTTGAAAAGATAAATTCCCCAGAAATTTAGTTCTTTTTCACGTGTCAATTATATTTATGGATAAATTGTTAAGTAGATCAAATTTAATTAAATCAAAACATTACGCAAAGTAAGAAAATTTTCTTTTTTGAAAATGCAAGTGAAATATCATTATTTTGGATTGACAAAAATTAACATCATTTATGAATTGTTCGCCAAAAATATCAAGATATCTCATTGTACATAATATTTTTAGTGTTTTCCTATATATTCATCGAACATCTTACATGCTCTATATAAAAGTATCTAGCTAGTATAATAAGGAAAAAAGATAAATTCTTTGATTTTATATATATACTAGACTAATGAAATTAATGAAAAGTTCACCAAGAAATTGAGATTTCGAGATAAGAGGGACAAAAAATAGATAAATTGTTATAATATCAATGATGAAAAAGAGATTTTTCAGTTTTATGTTATATTATTAGTGAGATGATTTTACACTGACCATGTGAAACATCATAAGAATATCTGAGAATGTACATTTCTTTAATACGCTTAGAAAACAAAATATTTGAAATACTTAATTATGGAACTATCATGAATAGAAAAAGAAAAAATAGAAAAAAGAATGAGTGGGGCCATCAATTTAAACTACAATTAAAAGATTATTGACAGGTTTGTCTTTTTAGTGTAAATGGGATAGATGTAGTCATTTTTATTTTTTTGTTTTGGTTAAAGCGAGATGTAATCATTTATGAGATACAAATAGCGCCATCATTTATTTTTTATTATTTACATCTGCTTGTTTAATTCTTTCATAAGTTATCGTGTCTCGTTTATCTTATGTTTTTTTAGTTTGAGTTAGTGCATTAAACATGTTAACAAAATTGATCCTACTTAGAAAAAAATGGTTGCGGTGTAATATTATATAACAATATAATTGCCAAAAGTAAAGATATTGTAAGATCGTTGGCTCGTGAAAAACGATTTTAACGGTGTCAGTGATAGTCTCCACTAGAGGCTAAGGACAAAAAGAAATGTCAACATGAAATAAAAATTAAACTAAAACTGAAATAACAAGGAAAATATAGTACGGAATAAATTATTGGATTGGAGAGATCTTTTTGGCCTAAAATTTCTAAAAACGACAATGAAAAATTAAAATTTGTCAAAAAAGTATAAAAAATAATTAACTTCAGGAGAGAGAGAGACGAATGTGAATAGGATGAGAGAGTGATAACTAGGAAATCTTTAGACATGACGTGGCATGGAAGTCTAATTTGGAAAATTATTTTAGGAGATATCTATATGAGGAATTTCCTTTTTTAAAGAAATCCAATTTGGTAAAAAAAAAAAAGTCAAGTTTGGCCGACAAGAGAGGGTAATCTTTTTTCTTCAAACAGGAAAATTATGAGGACAACAATGAATTTTAAATGAGCTAAAAAGTCCATCCTATTTTTTAATAGTGGCAAAAAAAAATAAGAATACTCGAATCCCCCTTTCGATGCATTTTGCACTTTCTTTTATTTAAGAATTATTGTTAAAGTCCAATGCTATATAGTAACCAAAAGGAGTTACATTCCCCGTCGAATTGAGTTATTTATGCGTTTTAATTTAATTATGTAATCAAATTTTTTCGGCATGTCAATACTCCGATTGTGATTGATTAAGATAATCTTACATAAGCACTAGTTGCAAATACCCCTTCTATTTAAATTGTGCATATAATTATTTTCTTGATAATGTATTTTCTCAATGTCAAAAATGAAATATAACTCCCTCTCTATTTATCACATTTAATTTCGCAGCATATTCTTATTCACGCAAGTGATCATTGACGAAGCCCCACACCAGCCTTACATTTGGCACTCATCAATTTAGTAACGGAAGCGACATAGATTCGAACCGTTTCGTACTTACACAAAAAGAAATGCGCCGTAAGATTAATTTATTATATCTTACAGAATTCTCGATAGGTTCTACAGGAGTTAATGTGACAAATAGTTAACTCCGGCACCTGCGCCCATGAAAAGGGCCGGGCCAGGTCGGGTCGGGTTGCCTCGAGAAGGACATGGGCGGCGACGGTGGTGTCTCGCTGCCCTAAGAGGAGGCGTTAGCATCCGCTAGGACCAGCACCACCATCCCCCTCCCACCCAACCCCTCCGGCACGCACGGGGCACGTGCTTAGAGATATAAAAAGTAAAAACCAAAGCTAGCTAGGACCACCCCCACCATGACCCCTCCCACCCAACTTCTCCGGCACGCACGGGGCACGTGCTTAGAGATATAAAAAGTAAAAACCAAAGCTAGAGAGAGAAGGAAAGAGAGAGAGGAGAGAGAAATTGGGTGGATTTTTCTGCAGAGTGGGAAGAAGAGAGAGGAAGAGAGAGAGAGAGAGAGAGAGAGAGAGAGGCTTTCTTTCTTCTGTTCTTCATACGTTTCATTCAAAGTGTCGCCCCTCCCCCCCCAAAAAAAACAACTACAGAAAACTGAAACGTCCACTCCCCTCTCCCAAAACTTAATATTAGCAATTTACGCACCAAAATCTTTCTCTCATTCTCTGCGCCCCCCTTCCCTTCCTCCTCCTCGAAATCGCTACTGAGAAACCCTAATCCTTCTCCTCCGTTCCCGCAATCCCCCCCCCAATCCTTCCCAGATTGCACGCCGCGCCGCCGCCGCCTCTCCCGTTCCCGTCGCCGGACTCGCCGGCCGGATTTTGAGGAGGCCCGGTTTTCGTTTTCCGCCCTCCTCCTCCTCCTCCTCCTCCTCCTCCTCGTGCTTGGGCGGAGCTTGGTTTTGCCGTCGTTCCGGAACCGATTGCGCCGGCGGTGGCGGCGGTTGTGGCGGTGGCGGTGGCGGTGGCGGGCGGGGGGTGCTGGGTTCCTGTCCTCTGAATCCGTCGGACGGGGTTTCGCGCCGCCCTTCAAACCCTAGGCCGCCGGGAGTTGTCGGGTTCTCGCGTCCTAGGGTTCTGTCGGCGGGGTAATCCGGGCATTGGACCCCCCTGGCGCGGGGTTTCTGATTTGAGTGCCCCTCATTGGATTTAATTTGGGGGTTGGTATCGTCGGAATTCCGTCCGGGGCGGGGCTGTCGCGGGGGAATTCGGGTGCGTGCTTTTTCGCGTAATGAGGGTCGCCTGAACTTGATTCGTGCGCGTGAAATCCCATCTTTTCGTTGGGATGGAGGAGTCGTAGAGGGGAGCCCTCTTGTCATCATCATGCTTATTTCAGGGTAATGCGTCTTCGGGTTGCCATTGCCTTCGTACTCTGGCTTCGCGTTTGCATTAGGATTTTGTTCCTCTGATAGACTTGCCTAGCTATTAATTGCCCGGTGCTTTACTCATTGGAAGCGGCTCAGCGGTCCTTCGAGGGGATCGACATTCGTTTTTTAGGATAAGGTTTCCGCGACTCTGAAGAGATGGGAAAGGGCGGCGAAGTTTAGTTGTTCAGTTTAGGCTCTTAATATTCTCTGAGGATGTGCATTGCTCCCGATGGAAAGAAGTGAACCCACTTTAGTTCCAGAGTGGCTGAGGAATTCTGGCGGCGGAGGTGCTTTGGGGGTCAGCAGCTCAGCCAACCACTCTTCTCATTCAGGTAGTTTGCTCTCACCAATCTCCGCTCCATTCTAACTTTTGTAACGCCATATTATTTTGGTCATTGTGATGGTCATTCCGAGCATTGTGTTGGCAAAATGCACACCCGCATACACGATTTTTATGCACTTGTAGCAGGTATTAGTGCTGCTGTATTCACATGACGTTTTATATATATGTTAACTGGAGTGCTTTAATTATCTAGAACCTCCGTCATCGGGATCTCGTAGGAGAAGTAAAACTTCCAAGGGCGGGAATGAATTTGATGGCCGCCACTCATCATTAGACCGCACATCTTCACTTAATTTACGGGGGAGTTCTGGTAATAATGGTCTTGTAAAGAATGCATACAGTAGTTTCAGTAGGAGTCACCGCGACAGGGACCGCGACAGGGAAAGAGGACGGTCAAGTTATGATGAGTGTTGGGACCTTGATGGTTCTGATTCACTGGGATGTGTCTTAAATAGTAGGATTGAGAAAGATCCATTGAGGCATTCCCATTCAATGATTCCAAGAAGGCTTGGTGAACTGTTGCCTCGCCGTGTGGTTCCAGAGGTAAAAACTGGAAGCAATGATGCACAAAATAACATTGCTAAGAATGGTCCAATTTCTGGGGTTAGTACCATTCAGCATGCTGTATCTGAGAAGGATTTTCCGTTGCTTGGAGCTGAAGAAAGGCAAGGAATGGTGGATAAAGGAAGAGCCTCATCCCCTGGTTTGCCTTCCAACATCAATTGTTTGCCAGGTGCTAGTTCAGCTTTAGCTAGTAGTGAAGGATGGACATCGGCTCTGGCACAGGTTCCAAGCATCTCTCCTACTAATGGCGTACAATCCTCTTCTCATCAACAAATTGCAGTTGCTGCTCCGGTATGTGGGACTGCAATGGCAACGACTGGTCTTAAAATGGCTGAAGCTTTAGCACAGGCTCCACTGCGAGCAAAAACTGATCCCACGGTAAGAGCACTTGATGTGGTATCTTCTAGACCTTTCTATAACTTCCATGGTCAATCTAATTGTTTCTTTTCTCTTGCAGTTGTCAGTGAAGACACAGAGGCTTGAAGAGTTGGCCATTAAGCAATCTAGGCAGCTTATACCGGTGACCCCTTCAGGTTCTAAGACTTCGGTAAGAAGATTTATGAGCTTGTTCTTCTGTTCTGCGCCTTCATTTTGGTTTTTATCCTTCCCTGATTATGGCTTCATGTGTTTAAATCAACAACTTGAAGCAACATTTGTCACCCTAAAAGTTTATATAAATTTTGCTCGTGAACAACACTGTCACAATGAAGGAGTGCTTTCTTCCAGTATGAATGTCAATGATCAAATAGCTAATTGGGCACAGATTGGATTATATGGTTGCATAGATCTGAGATTGATACACAAATGCAATTGCTTAATTTATTTAACAGAGAACTAAAATATATGTTTTTTTTTTCTTTCTGTGGGTGGAGGAGGATGGTAGGATGCTGTTAAACTGCATGCAGGGTGCTGGTTTTGAAGAGACTTTTTTTCGTCTTTTTGTCTAGGAATATGATGTGATAATAACTTATTGTATTTTGTTTTAAGGTGCTTAATTCGTCAGAAAAATCCAAGTTGAAAGCAGCTGTCCGAAATGGGGAGAGAATTTCTGTCGTCAGGAGTGGGCAACAGCAGCCCTCTTTATCTGCTAATCAGTTTCTTCGAGGTGGGCATACTAAATTAGAATCACCACAGACACCTCATGCTGGGAAGTTTTTTGTTCTTAAGCCCACCAGGGAGAATGGTGTTTCTTCTGCTCCAAAGGATATGGGAAGCCCAACCAGTGGTAGTAGCAGCAAATCATTGAGTAGCCAGCCTACTGTTGCTAGTTCTGCAGCTACTGCTCCTTTGAAAAATGCAATCAACCCAACGCATTCCTCTCTGGAGGACAAGTCTGTTGTCACCTTTCTGAACCAGGCTACAGTTTTGGAGAAGAGACCTTCCTCATCTCATGCACAAAGCCGAAGTGAGTTTTTCAAACTCATTAAAAAGAAAAACTCAACAAAAGGTTCTTCTGTTCTCTTAGAGTCAGGCCCTGCAATCTCATCTCCAAGCAGAGAAAGTTCTTGTCAGTTAATTGAGGAATCAGTCAATGCCCCTGGAAGTCCTGTTGCTGACAATGGTGGCGAGATGTGTAGCAGTGGTGGCAGCTCCTTAGAAGCACTGAGACTTCCTAATGTTGAAGATGATCATACGAGTCTCACAGCAGCAGTTTATCCAAATGAGGAAGAGGCTGCTTTTCTTCGTTCCCTTGGATGGGAGGAGAATGCTGGTGAAGATGAAGGTCTCACAGAAGAGGAGATCAGTGCTTTTATTGAAGAGGTAAATTACTGCCTGCTTAAATGCTGTTAGAATTGGTTTGAATGCTTGATTTCTTGTTAGGTTAGCGTGATGATGATTCCATATTCTTCCGTTGTCGGCAGACTTTCCCAAATGTGAAAATTATGCCTTGTACCCTGCATCATTGATGTTTTTACGTGTTACCTCTCCACTTTTGCAACTTTTCACTTTTAATCTTCAAGTTATATTTTAACAACAAATGACCTCATCTCTAGCAATAGTTGGAAGTCCAAATAAGCTGGCACATGTATATGAAGATGCATTAGAATAATTGTAAGAACATTATGCCCTTGGGGCTGTTAAATTCTGTCATGCTATCTCCTCTTCTCACTCACACACAAAAAAGAAAGAAAGGGAGAATCTGAGCTACCTGTCATAAGCCCTAATCAGGCGCCTCAGATCAGGTGCATGCCAAGACCCGCCTGAAGTGCTTTCCACTGGTGCCAGTGAGCAAATCTGACACCAGTGGAATTTTCTTCTTTTGGTGGGCATTTTGCCAAGACTCATCTTTGGTAGGAGTTCTGTGGAACTTCAGGTGGGGGATTTTAGAGGATGCATATATACAGGTGGTGGCATAGTATACTGTGGCTTGTTTTGGCTGGAATGGGTTGCTCGTACGGTTTTCTGGTGTGGGTTGATCGAGTTGGAACTTGAAAGAGCCTAATTTTTTAATTTTTTCAACTCTCTCTCTCCTGAGTAACACAAGCACGTATACTTAGGTGGTCCTTTTGGACTATTGTCCAAAGTGTTAAATGAATACTCACAAATGAGGGACAAAAAGAGGTGTGGGTAAATGATAAACAAGATGGGGGGGGCAGCGGCTTTGGATCTGTCGAATGTAGAGGACCTTTGTTGTCATTTCATTTTTTTAAAAATTAAACTGAGAGCATCATCTGTTGAGGATGTAAATTATAAGTTTTCATAGGAGTGGGGATACAGAATATAATTGTGCCTACAGTTGAGGATTGAGAACACAATTTTACTTACTTTCTGATTATTTCTTGGAGGATGAGAGAAGGTGCTCATTTGGAATTATTTAATGTTTTGCATTAAATGGATCGATTTTCACTATAAAAATTCGGTGGAAATTATTTAACATGTGGATATTATTTGTGGTGCAGTACACAAAAAAGAGGCCATCTTCGAATGTCTGCCGAGCAGTGGAGCCAATCCTCTCAAAACTGTCTGAAACTCGCATCGGTAGTATTGGCGGAGCCTCTGCGGACATCATTCCATCTGATTCAGGATTTAAAGCTTAATTTACCAGCTCTGGAAGTCCAAATTTTGTTGGCTGGATGGTCCTTTGTTTTTGAAGGGACACCAATCTTGGGGTATGCAGGAGGATAGGTTCCTGTGGGGATTCTACAAATAGTTCAATAAGATGGAGCTTTCATGTTTGCTTGTGGAAAAAAAAGAGGAGGATTCTAGGGAATTTTGTTTTCAGGATAGATAGAGGGTTTACCTTTTCGGTGGAGGTGCTGGGGAGTCCGGCATCTTTTGGGGTATTTTGGTCCTTAATTTTCCTTCTCCTTGAAGAGGGTTCTGATCTTTAGGAAGAAATGCTTCTGGTGTTTCTTTTCATTTTACGACTGAGAAAAAGGAAAAAGAAAGAGGAAGTTCAACGCTTCGGTTCCTTTGTTGCTTATGCAGGTTCATATTGGGAGTTATCTCCGACTCCAGACTTAGGCCCGAGTAGTAGCATATGTTGAAATACAGAAGAAGGCGATGTCACCTTGTTTATGAGCCAATGTGATCTTTCCTGTCTTGCGAATTGCACCCTGCCCGTTGAGAACAGGTTTTAGTCAGGGCCATTAGTTTCAGACACGCGAGGCTGACGTGCTCAAACCACAGCACGTGGGGAGGAACTTGAATTTGACATGGGACGGATATGGCGGACTTGAAATTGACATGGTTTGACAAGTTTCATTCGTTCTTGTACATAATTTGCCATGGCTGTTTATTTGGGTGTGAAAATAGGTTGATCAAGTTAACGAAACTTAATCCCACTCAATCATCTGTTTTCCATTCTATGTTCTCTATACATTGTTTCAATCATATGTTGGAATATTGACTAGGTTTTTACTCAGTTAGAGAGCGATTTTCGACATAAAAATTAAGGACTTTTATTACAAATGCTCTCGGTGAATAGAACTATCAATGAAATAGTGGATAGTCGCGACAAACACCTAAATGGCGGTGAAGGTCTCAGCTGGAGATATTTCTCTTTGCTGGCGATGTCTCGAGAAAATTATCCTTGAAGTAATGTATACAATCGAAAGTACCCAATTGGATTATAAATTTTTACTCCTTTCAATGGAATCTTACCTTTCTGTAGCTCCATCTCTATGCGTTCTAGATCGATATTTCTGTTGAACTTGCGGAATATCTCAAATCGCAAGCTCGTGGACAATGGATTTGGGGGGATTGGCTCGACTAACATTGTCTTTCTCGTCCTTGTACTTGAGAAGCTAAGCAAAGAGAAGCGATTTTGATATCGAGGTCACAAACAGTTAGTGCAATGCCTGAACACCGGTCGCTAATAGGATGCTGTCCGGGTCAAGAGCCGTAGCTAGCAATTGTTTGATTTAGCCGTATTCTCTGCCCATTGCCGGCACCGGCAAGATCTAGCCTGGAATAACTAGACCAACTCCAAGCAAGCTCGGAGGGCAGATAAGAGACTGCTTCTAGACTGCTTTTTCAGTACCCTTAATTTATTTGGTTCCATGTTCGTTTAAGTCGATAAGAGACTGTTTCCTTACGGTAATCGGTGACCTAACTCCAGGGCTAATTCGATGAGTAAGCTACCCTTTGATTTGGAAGGACCGCCCACCGACAACAAAGAGTCTTTATTTTCTCGTCCAGAGCTGACCCATCCAACTTTACTCTTGCCTTCTTTCTCTCATATTTCGGCCCTGGGTTTTGGTGGATCTCACTAGTTAGACATATTGACATGTGGGTGGACTAGGACTAGTGCACCCATCACCTGCCCGAGTTTCTATTTCTAGTGCAAAGCTTCTCGTCCTCAGCATAAAGGACGAAGGTTTAGCGAAAGGGAGATGAGATCTCTAACTAAAACATAAGACAAGCTACACATTCTATCCGTTCAGTCAAACCGACCTGATGCCTTCTCTTCGACGCTGCCGCTTGCTCCTTTTTGTGGGGGAACGCACTGGACGATGCGAATGCCCGCTGTAGAAGAAGAGCTTAACACGGTTGTCCTGACTATACCAAGCGGTGAGATTTGGAGAAGGAAAAGAGACAGTACCATGTGATGAGGATAATGAAAATTAAAGATTAATGTTTGTCCCTACAATCGGACGAAAGCGACTCCTCTGCTCGTTAGTTGGAATACTAGCGCGTAGTGGAAACGTTAAATCTCATTTCGAAACATTTCAAAGGTGAGTGCTACTTTTGGCTTAGGCTCAAAAGCACGTTGGGTAAGGACGTGTTTTCCTCACAGAAGAATTTAATCCCCATTTCATTTCCTTTGACGCGACCGTGAGAAGCGGCGGCCCAATTACGAAAGATAACAAAAAAGAAATTACGCTCTCCTTCAGATCCAGATTTTTCCTACTCGTTGCAGTTGATAATGTTTTCCCTTAAATATATTTCCATGCTCATTTTCCGATTTGTAAAATTTCTTATTTACAAGAAACTTTCTAAGTTCATAATGCAAGACCATATTAGTGCCGTGCCGGTTATGACGCATCGATGATTTTGCCAGCAGAAAACCGGCAGCAGAGTAGAAAAGGTTCGTTACACTATCAAACTCATTTGAACACTCACACTGCAAATAGACCGAGTCGAATGGGTTTCCCCACAAAAGCTATGGCTTTGAGTTAAAACAGCCCCTCCTTTCCTTACTCAGAGAACAATAGAATTCAGATATACATAGTCATCTTCTCTGCAATGACGAAGCTTGCTCCGTGCATCCAAATGATCATCACAATTTAGTCGCTCTACAGAGTCCTCCGTCTTGATATGTTTACAAAGTACATCGTCGCAGATCACGGCCTCACTCCGAGTGCGATGTCCAATAAATTAGTCCACTGCAAAAAGCCAATTTTGTTTGAATTAGAATTGTAGTAAATTTAGCAAATAACAATAATATCTTAGTCACTCATTTCTAGTAATCATGTGTCCATGCTTCCATATATTACTGTCATACAGATATGTGAAGGTTGTGTCCAGATTGAATTTTCTGTTTTTGAAAGAGATCAAGGCTAAAGATATCCCAAGTACACAAAGCTTTGCCTTATCATGAACAGATGCCAAGTGAAGTTGTGCTTCTTCTTTAATAGAACAAACGCCATGCTTACATCATGGGTACCACACAAGTCGATGAGACCAAGAGAGAGAAACATTGTATATCCAAGAAAATTCAGGCTCAAAATGCAAAAGGTACCTGATCAACACAAACACACATTGCAAGACACCAGCAACTCCAGTCCAAACTGAAGGTCCAGTGGTCACGAGAGAATCTTGAATTAAAAGGCCCACAGATGCTGCCAGAGAGACAAAGGAAACAACATAGGCAAAGAAAAGCCAAAGCTTCAACCTGTTGCATTAAAGAGAGAATTATCAATCATTGCCCAAGAGGATCAGCAAGGAACCCCCTTATCTATTTCAACTTGAAGGAGAACATGCAAATACTACAGCTACTTAAAGCATCAAAAGCATGCAAAGTGTCATCCTCAAGGAAAACACAAGCAAGTGCAGGCTGGTGAAGTTCCATAGTCACTATCACGACAGCTGCAGAAAGGCCAACTTTTGCCCCCCTCATTTGGTATCATCATCACCAGAAGCAGTAGAACATGGTATAGAAAGAATAAAAAAATTTAGAGCATAAGATCATTGCCTCAGAAGCAGGATCCTATCTTAAGAATAGCACAATGCACCATTCACATTACTTATAACGATGAAAGCAATCAGTGACAGGACAAGCAATGGATGCTCAAGTGAAAACCACATGATAATGCATCCCAAGTACGAGGGAAATCAATAAATTAATTCCACTGGAAGCCCAGATAACTGATGTAGAAGGGCAAGCCACATTATTCTCTTAAAGGTAACCGCATGTTCTCAAAGCTCACAGCACGGATTATGTGGCAAATCCATGATTACTCTAGAAAATGAGGGTATCTCGTGCCAGGCAGAAATAAATCCAACTGCTCCCTCTCACCAAGCACTTATATCTCAGGAAATCATACAGCCAAATGACTCCAACCAGTCTAGTTACTCATCACAAAAGATGAGAAATAACTGCTAAAAAAAGCATAAAGACAAAACTCCAAGTCCAGAGATTATGAAGTCCAATTCCATTCCACAAGCATGAATACAACCTCGGATCAATAAATAAATGAATATGTAATTTAATATGTAACGCCTTAAACCAATCTTTAGAGCCATTAAATGGTAAGAAGATGGCAGTAGTGACATCTTATCCAGAAAATTCAATGTAATGGCTCTGAAAGTCATTCTTTTTTTCAGAAGAAGTTCCCTCTCATATTGCTCTTGCATTTCATCTGCTGATTTATACTCCAAGAAAATAACAAAAGCCAACCTTGGCAAGCCTATACTAGCGGCAAAGCAAAAGCTCCATCCACTCTCTTTCGGTATTAAATGTAATGGCTCAGAAAGTCATTTTCATATTGCTCAGAAAAAGTTCCCTCTCATATTGCTCTTGTATAGTTTTCAGCTGCTAATATGTTCTCCAAGAAGATCACTAAAGCCAACCTTTGCAAGCCTATACTAACAGCAAAACAAAAGCTCCATACGCTCTCTTTTAGTACGGCACAGAAACCTCACTATCGTGATGATCGAAACAGAGAATACAAAAGATTGACCAGTAAATGGAGCCACTTTTGGTACTTCAGCCTGGACCATCATAAAGTATTTTGAACCTCTCGAATTTGACATTGTAACTCCTCCATTATCACAGACAAACACTCTCCAGTCCATATATTTTTTCAAGCAAGTATTGTAAATTAAAAAAGACCAATCATCCAGAGCCAACAGCAGCACTGCACCAAGGAAAAAGAAATTGCTTTGGTTGTGTGCTAGTCTCCCAGTAACACTATCCCATGCATCATGAGAAGACTAGAACTTTGAAAGAAGCAAGAAAATGGGGGTTGCCTTTCAGTCATGAATACAAATAAATACTGCAGCCACGCCTCTTAAAAAGCACAAATAGCAAACAACCGATTTGAGACAGGAAGATTAGTGTCGAAAACAGTGACCCTCGGGGACAAAAGCGGCTCTTTTTCTTTAGAAAATGGTTCTTGTTGACAAGGAAGAAGGGGTACTTCACTCTGGATCGAATGAAACTGGACATTGTTCTTTCACAGCTCTAAAGCGGGGCAAATCAACAGTCGAGAGAGGGTCTCAACCAACAAGAAAGTCACCAAAGAGAGAAGATGGTGCCTTTCCCTTCTTGATCCCCTCCTCTCCTTTCAGTCGAGCCATCCATCGGCGCCCTCACTCTATTTCCGAGATCCAGAGATAGTCAAATAGCACCACGTTCCAGCATCCCATGTATCGCAATTCTCAAAAAACAAGATCGTCCAATATCCTACTTACGCACTTACTCAGTCTAAAAGGCAATCCTGCATACGATAAGTTCCGACATTCTCCCGACAAGAGTCCTAATTTCCTTTCAGAAGCTCAAAAAAGATCACTTCCACCGACCAGAATCAACGCATCGGACAAGCGAACAAAAAAAAAAAACGAGGAGCAACAACAAGCAGAAGTCTGACCTCCACTCGCCTTCGTCGTAAGGAGAGTAGTCGATGTCCTCCCTCCTCACGCAATTGAACATCAGCGCCGCCAAAGAAGCGAAGATACCTTTCCAAAAAAAGGGCGAAATCGAAACCCCGTCAATCGCGCGCTCACCTCGACCTCGAATTCGAGCCCTCATTCGAAAACCTCGCGTGCGCATGCATATACATCGGAGGCGAGGCGAGGGGGAGACTTACCGGGGAGGTAGTGGACGAAGGAGACGGTGACGGAGCTGCACACGACGGCGTCGACCCAGAACCACCAGCCGGCGCCGAACACGGCGCCGGCGAAGCCCGGCCCGAAGATCGCCCACAGTTCGGACAAATCCATGGCGGAATCAGATTCGGGGCTCCGATTTTCAGGTTTCGAGGGAGAGGGGAAGAGAGGGATCGAGATGGCCAAGCGTTTTCGTCTCGAGCACACGAAGACGAACGCGGACGGTGTACGACTTCCTGTCTGCAACTTTGCTGCAGGCAAAATCTTTTTTTTTCTTTTTCCCCTCTTTTTTTTCTTTTTCTATAAGTAATCTCAATTAAAATAATAAATAAAACGATAATATTTTTATCACATATTTACACATGAATCATCGTCGATTATGAAAATATTTTACATCGCAAGTCAAAAAGTGAAGTTAATATTAATCGTAAATATACATTTAAGATGTTGGGCCATGCTCGAGCTAAAGTTTGCTCTTAATAACTCTTGGCCCTAAGTAGAGGTGCACAAAAAAAAAAAAAATCTAAACTAGCCGATTTGGTCCAGTTTCTAATTCTTATAAGTGGAATCAGTATTTACACGATCTTGTTCTTGATTTTAAGAGGGAGTTGGACCAAACCGACTACATATATTTTTTTTTTTATCATTTCTTAAAAAAATTAGTAAAGTATGAATTAATCACCATCTCAATCCGATTTAAAGTAATAGGATAAAGAGTAAAGGAAAAAAGAAATGTGACCGGTTTCATTTGACCAAATTATACTAGTGGTGTGATTCGATTCTTAGTCCTAGAATCAATCAGTTTAGTCCTCCTTTCTCAAAATTGGGAATTGATCTTCTTGGTCCGATTCCCAATTCCATGTTAGAATTGAATCAGACTGAAAATTGATTACCCTCATACTTGGTACCAACGAGTTGAAAAGCGTACTTGCTAGTTGATCAAGACTATTTGTAAGGTCTTCGGCGATACGATCTCGGGTTAGTAACAAACTGCAGCACAATAATACAAAATGTGGTAGATGCCATTATTAAAGTGTTGTGTGCTATTGGTGATTACATGAAAGACTTTTTCGAGACCTTCCAAAGAAATTGAGCATTTGACAATGTCAAAATCAAACCTACTTGCATGCTTAATGGATACAAATCAGTCGATTTCTTAATCCCTAAGCAAGCCAATTTCATGAGCTCAAAACTTATCAATAGTCGGGTGAGAACAACATTATTTGATGTCTTATTGTTGCTTGAAGAGTATTAATACTAAATGACAATTTCTTCTTTTTTTTCACATGATTTTTCTAGTCATCTTCCTTTTTAGTGAGTGGTAAAAAAAAAAATTCTCAAATTTGCTCAGCGGGGTCCGGGAAGTATTGAAATTCGGTTTTAGAAAAGGGGCCGGGGGGCTATTTGCAAATAAACTTATCATTCTGGGGGTTATTTGAAAGTATTGAAATTATTGGGGGCCTTTCGCAAGTTGCTAAAGTGACCCCAAAATTTCCGAGGGGCAAAAGCGGTTCCGGAATTATTTAATCCATTTTCGTCCTCATCTAGACCCGACCGTGTCGGAGCGCTCTCAGCCAGACCCATGGGTTCGATTGACCCGCCAAAAGCCGAACAGAACGGCACCGCGGCCGCCGCCGTCGCCGACCCCGGCCAGAAGCCCGGCGCCGGAGACGCCATGCCGCCGCCGCCGCCCGTCAAGCACTCCAACGGGACCGCGGCGGAGCCCGACGTTGCGACGAAGAGGAGGAGGATGAGCGTGCTTCCCCTCGAGGTGGGCACGCGCGTGATGTGCCGCTGGCGAGACGGCAAGTATCACCCCGTGAAGGTCATCGAGCGGCGGAAGTTGAATCCCGGAGATCCTAACGACTACGAGTACTATGTTCATTACACGGAATGTGAGAATTCCCATTCTCCTCTCTGTTTTTAGGGTTTCTGCTGTGGATTGGCGTTCTAATCCTGTGTTTTGAGTTTGATATTCGTGGTCGGAGCAGTGTAAGCGCGAAATTGTTGTTGCGGAAGGACGAGAGTCATGGAGCAATTCTGAATTAGGGTTTGCTAGCGTTTCGTCTGTTGCGGTTTAATCTTTTTTTGGTCCTGTTGTATCTAATAATGCTGAAAAAGGTCGATCCTTGTATTAAGAAGACCTTTCTAAGGTACTCAGATAGCCTAGGAATAACAATTGACGAGGAAATTGTGGCTATGGCTATGTGACACTAGTTAAGAGCAGCGTATTCAATATTAGAGATGAATCATTTTAAGAGAATTTCTCAGGTTTTAGTTGTATGAGTGGTTGTGGATACTGAAGTGAACAACACCTTAAAATTGTGGAAGAAACTGTCTCTTTGTTAAAAGGTTGTGTAAATCCAGGTTTTTCTTGCATGTCGATCTTATTTTGGAAGAACTATCGTGTAAAAATTAGTAGAAAGGGAATGGAGGACTGACACCTTATAGTTGTGTTTTTGGGGCAAGCTATTCTAAAAAATTATGTAGCTCTGTGCTGCTGCTTGTCGACTTATTGCTTGTTTAATTTATTTGTAATTCTTTTCGACAGTCAACCGGAGGCTCGATGAATGGGTGAAACTTGAACAGCTTGATCTGAGTTCTGTAGAGACTGTGGTCGATGAAAAAGTGGAGGACAAGGTAATGTCTAAGCTGCTTAAATTGGGAGAGGTTTCCCTTCTGCTTTCACTGACAACCTTACTTTCGTACGATTTACCAGGTGACGGGATTAAAAATGACACGTCACCAAAAGCGGAAGATTGATGAGACTCATGTCGAGGTAAGCTGGATATGGCCTTTCTTATCATGTTTTTTTGACATAGGTTTATTTCTTCCAATTGGGACTGGAAAAGTAAGAAGGTACTGCAGGGAAGCTTGTCAGTACAAATACCCTGCAGTAGGGGATATCAGCTGTCAGTAGGGGATATTTTATTATATGACAGGAAAGTCAGTCTATTGTATGTCCAAATGGAGCCTACTGTCTGATACAAATTTTAGAATTCATACAGAGTGTGCTAAATAGTGCCATAGATGATAGACAAGTGAACATCTGCTTTGAAATGTCAAAGAAGCAATTGAAGTTAATAATGCATTTGATAGGCCCTTGGCTAATCTCCAAAGGGCCGAATACATGGCTAACTACCTCACTATTGTGTGATAATCCAAAATATTTCAAATGAATAGGGGCATGAGGAGCTTGATGCTGCCAGTTTGCGTGAACATGAAGAATTCACCAAAGTGAAGAATATCGCAACCATAGAGCTTGGAAGATACGAGATCGAGACATGGTACTTCTCTCCCTTCCCACCAGAATACAATGATTGTTCGAAGCTCTACTTTTGTGAGTTTTGCCTCAATTTTATGAAGCGCAAGGAACAGCTTCAAAGGCACATGGTGAGCATTTATTTGACGTAGTGCTTCGTTTCTGCAACTTTCTTTTTATTTTTGTACCCTGAGGTAGTTATCCAAGGAAGGCTTGATATTGGTTTCATATCTGACGAAATCATTTATGAGCGGCACTTCAGAGCTGTAGTTGTTATAATCTAGAATCTGTAATCTGTATGCTATCAGCAAACAAAGGAGAACATCTTTAATTCTTGAACTAGTGAGGAGAGTAAAGTAATGTTAGTTATGTGATATTGAGATGGAAAATTTGGTGTAAAAACTGGTGGGTGGGGAACAATTGTTTTCAAATCTCAACCTTATCCTCCCTTCTCTCTTTCCTTCTCGCTCCTCCTTCCTCCCTTTTCTCTACTCCCGGCAAAAAATATCGGAAATTTTTGAAAAATAAGGTAAGAAGAAATAAAAGAAAGAATAGGACATCACAAAGAAATAAAAGAAGGAATGTAAAGTTTGTGCTGGAGCTTTATTGAGGTGACTGCAGTTTAGAAGCAGCAGTAACCGTGTATATGACTGGATTATTTGCTTATATATAGGCATTGCATTGTGTGGAATTTGTTGGTTTCTCAGTTGAATTGATTCTACATTATGTATTCAGCTCCTTGTTTGTATAGCTTAGTTTTCTCCAGAAGACTACAACATTTTTAGCTTGTCTTTAATCACTGTAGAAGTGCAAATATAGCCTCTGCTTTTACTTTTTTTACAGAGAGGTGTCTTTGCAAGTTTAATCATTCAAGATTGTAGCTTTTTGGCTCTCTTTAATGTCCAAGTTCTGAATGATTTTGTTTCTACATTTGAACTATTTGCAGAAGAAGTGTGATCTTAAACATCCCCCTGGAGATGAGATATACAGAAGCGGTACATTGTCAATGTTTGAGGTACACAGTCATTGTTCAGTTGTTGGAGATTATTCGATGTAGTTGTATATGTTTGATTTTTATTTTCTTTGACCTATCCATTGTTTGAGGCATATTATCATCCAGTAGATTCTACTGGCTTTAGCTTGGCCCACGTATTCTTTTATTTTTCCTTTTGTCCGTTTAAGTTGCCCTTACAATTTTCATTTAGTTTTTTGAAACATTTTTGCCATAATTTTTTTTTTTTAAAGAGTGTTTTTTATCTTTTGCGCTCTTAGTTCTTATGAAAAGAAAGTATTTTCACTATCTTATTGTCTAGATGAGATTGTTATTCTAAATCTTCTCTTTTGCAATTTTTGTTTCTTAAGTATAATTACTACCCTACCTTGATTATATATGTTTTCGATGCAGGTTGATGGCAAGAAGAATAAGGTTTACGGGCAGAATCTTTGCTATTTGGCAAAACTCTTTCTAGATCACAAGACCCTGTATTATGATGTAGATCTTTTTCTATTTTATGTCTTGTGTGAATGTGATGATCGAGGTTGCCACATGGTTGGATATTTCTCCAAGGTACTAGTTAGAGTTTAGTCAGCTTTCTTAGTACTGCAATGCAACAACTTGACGTTCGAAGCTGATTTATGATTTATGTTACTTATCTTTGAATGCATTTGACCGTGATGTTAGCTGTATGTGGGATTGTTAATTATTATAGGGATTTTGGTATGTCGGCACATATGCTTGATGAAAGGACTGAGGATATATAGTGCATGTAATCGCACGGTGGTCCTTCAAGTGAATTAAGAATTACTTTAATGCATCTAAAAGCTCCTTTTATGGTAAAAAGTAGAATCTTAGGTAGCCAGGGTCTCTTGAAGCATAACAGATAGACAGTGATTGCTGTATAGGGGAAAATTTTTAGTCTTTCCATTAATTAATGAAGTTGTGACGAGTGAACTTCCGATCAGCTACTTCCTAAATTAACTCGATGCTGATTTTCTTAATTCATAGTTTCTAATGAATGCTCTCGGGTTATTATGAGTATTGGGAAAATGCTGGACAGAGAATGTCTTTTTAATGTTGAAGAGAGAGTTCATTCAGCAGACAGAGTCTATCAAAATTAAGAACTCTTACTAAGCAGTTTTGTGGCTCATGGATAACTAATGCAGCATTGTGTGTCTATCCTTGCTTTTACTTAGCTCATTTGTACATGTCTTGATTATAACTGTCTTATAGCTTTGAGTTCAGCACTTTTTGGCGTACTTAGCTTGGATTTATTCACAGTGGTATATGTCTGTTTCCGTATTCAGGAAAAGCATTCTGAGGAATCCTACAATTTGGCTTGCATCCTCACACTCCCACCATATCAGAGGAAAGGCTATGGAAAGTTCTTAATAGCTTTTTGTAAGTTGTTCGTCACTTATGTGCTTTCCATATCATGTTTTACATATTTTCACTGGCATTAGGATTTTGCTTTTTTTCACCTTCTCTTTTGAGTTTTTCTATTTGATAGAAAAGAAGGGGGGTAGGGGTTTGTTAAGGAAAGTTAATCTTTGTGCATTATTGATTATGATATTAAGGAACGATATTTTATAATGTTATTTTCACTGTGGACAGCATATGAACTTTCCAAAAAAGAAGGTAAAGTCGGCACGCCAGAGAGGCCTCTGTCTGATCTTGGGCTGTTGAGCTACAAAGGATACTGGACAAGGGTTCTGTTGGACATTTTGAAAAAGCATAAAGCGAATATTTCTATCAAGGTAAGGTTCGGTCTTCTGGTCGGGGCATTTATCTTTTATGTTCATGGTGACATTGTTCAGTTTTGGGATGGAACATCCATTGTAATCATGAGATGTCACCAGAGAAATGCTACAGTTGGAAAATCATATTAACACTAAGCGTATGCCTGCATATCGCGCAGGGTTTTCTGCAAAATATAATAAAAAGATGACAAAGTATATAATATATATTACTGCTGAGTGTTTAGAGAAACTAACATATATATGGATATTAGACAATATTTCATTTTGTTTTTTTTTTCTACAGCAATATTTTGAATACTCTTTTGTATCTCAACTATGTTCACTTCTTACACTTTTTCAGTCCTGTATAGTTTTTACATACAAAAAACTTGTTAAATGAGGAGTTACAAAATAAAATAATGAAATATTGGAGATAGATAATAATGTAATCATTAATTTGAAATGAGAAAAGAACTCTAATAATCCATCTCAGCAAAATGGCCAGAAAGTTGTGTAGAGCTCTAATATTACTCCATATGCTTCCTTTTTCATATTGTATATAGTTTCACCATGTAATACCCTCTATTTTGTGATTCTCTATTCTTCTTGTTATATGATAATTCGGAATTGTCTCTTAATGTTCTTTAAAACTCCTGAAGATGGGGAAAGTAGGTAGTGGAATACTTGGTCAGTCTTTCCTGCTATTACATGTAAGGTAGGAGTAGGCGTCAGGATCTAAGGTGCCAAATACTCCAGTGTGGCGGACTAAGAGTCTTCAATTCTTCTCTGTTTACCCCTTATGCAGGAGCTCAGTGACATGACGGCAATAAAGGCTGATGATATTTTGAACACCCTTCAGAGCCTAGACTTAATTCAGTATAGAAAAGGGCAGCACGTCATTTGTGCAGACCCGAAAGTCTTGGATCGTCATCTGAAAGCTGCTGGACGAGGTGGCCTAGAGGTTGACGTCAGCAAACTGATCTGGACTCCATACAGAGAGCAAGGTTGATATTAACTGGCAAGTTAGGATAGGCATTTCCTTTGGCTTGTATCATTACACAGTTTGTACAAAATGCAGCTTGTAGTATCTCAGGCAGAATAAGCCTATGTTTCTAAAGTCGCTGACCTCACGGTCAAATCATCGACTAGACCGATGGTCAAAGCGGTAATCATGTAATCGAGCGCCTTTGTCACCACTTCTCGGCAGGAACATTAGTTAGTTTCCTGTTAAATTCCTACTCCCTAATGTTTGTGAGGTCAAATCTTCTGTTTGATAGAAATGCACTCAGATTCATTTCCAAGTTAGCTGTAGCATCCTATGGCATTTTTCTTCTCAGCTTTATTATGTATCGGAGACCTTGCCAGAACTTGCACAACGAAGTCTCAGCTGGAGTACGGGAATAATCCTGTCAATCGTTAGGTTGCGGACCCGTCGATTAGTTTGACGTGCTCAAAATTTGCAAATGTTGGTAATTCCCAGAGCCGGCTTAATTGTCATAATATGGTTGGTTTTCCCTTCTTCGTCATTCTTTTCTTAGTTTCTAATTTCTGGTTTGGTTCCTTCCTCTCGATCCACTGTTAATCCCTAGTCATGGACGGTCTGGGTTTGGCTGCTAAGGACCACTTATGTTGTACGTGAATGAGCTTTACCATCAAATCATTAAGGACATCATCGAGGAACATTGGAAAGACATTACTCGACCAAATTGCGACTTGTGACGACATGTGACCGCTCACGGACATCACTTTTTCTTTTGGTTTAAGTTTGGATACAGGCTGGCGCCATTATCGTGCCCTAGACCGAAGCATGGCAATCTCTTGGCTATTCCTCAATCATGACGCTGAACAAACCACACCGTTTTCGCTGATTGATCGGAGAATAAGTTCGGCATTGTTTTTAGCTGTGTCCGGCATTGTTTTTATTTGTGTCGAGCCTTGCTAACGTGTTGTGAATAATTCTAGAATGATTTGACAAGTTAAAATTCGAATTCGCAAAAGTAAGTTTTGAACTGGGAAGGTTAAGACGCGTGTTATCAAGTGGCCGAGCATTTCAAAACTACCCTTACATCTACAACATTTAGTCAAAATTTCATCTCTATCCATACATTAAAATCCTTGTAACAAAGTGATTTCTTCCTAAACCCTTTTATCTATAATTTAAAAATATCGATTGATATTAAGAGCCATGAGATGAGGAGGTTTAACTGATTCGAAAATGGTGGGAAGATAGTCATCTAACTTTTTCTTATCTATAATTCATCAAAATCTCTCGTAATTGACCAGAATCTTAGCAATTGGTTTACTATAGTAATCTGACATGGTTATCTTCTTGCCAATTATCTATGCATTGATAGTTTCAAGAGATAAAGACAATCCAAAAAGCATGTTCGATTTGTGATTGTACTATTTTAACTGAGGGAGTCAACTGACAAGAACTCTAATCATCAAATCAAGTTACTCATTACATTTAATTTCGTTTGTTTCGTGGGAAATTATCAATTAAAAAAAAAGTTTCACTAAAATTAATTGATGAGGAAAAATTTTTCATCATTGAGGATAAATTATGTCTAAATGATTTCGTGAACAGTAAGAATATATTTCCTCCATTCACTTTTGCGGCACTTTTGCGGACGATAGGAACGATAATTTTTAGGAAAATATATTCCATTCAATTTTCACGAAATAAGTGGTATCTCGGCGTCGTTTCCACGTTTCTTTTTAAATCTTTTGGGGTATGGGTTTGTATCATTGAATGAATTGACCCGCGAGTCAATCATTCTGAATGAGACTTCTTTTCTTTTCTTTTTAGATCCATTAAAATAAGAAAAGAAACAGAACACAAAAAGCAAAAAGGGCACCGAACGAAAAAAGGCAAAACATAAAAGTCGTTGTCTGCACTCAACCGATCCCGACACTATCTCCACTCTTCTAACTTATTCCCCTCCCCCACCCCTTTTTCTAGAAATTCGCTCTAACAAACAAACCTCCTCTCTCTCTTTTTCTTTTTATTTTCCACGTCACAAATTCGTCGTCGCCTCTTATCCCTAATTTTTCTTTTGTTCCGGACAGTTATTTCGGGAAAAAAGGAGAAAGGAAATGAGAAAATTTTAAAAAAAATTAAAGCACTCGCGAGGCACGGCGACCGACACGTGTACGCTTTCCACGGATAGCCTCGGCGGCCCATGGCTCCGAGAGGCTACCGACCGTCCATGTTGCTACTCTACAGTCGCCAATGATCTCGGGCATTTTGATCATTTTCATATGGTTCAACCGGTTTTCTCCAGTTGGATGGGTCAAGGTCCATTTTGAATTTCCTTACTTGAGGAAAAATAAAATTTCTCAATGTTACCAACTTTCACGATAAATGTAATGGCATATTAGGTTAGATGGTATCATTTCGCGTGCTCCAAAAGAATTTTAGGTGCTTCGAACAAGTAAAAAATCAAATTTTAAACTTGAAAGATTTTATAAGAAAAAAATATTGCGTGAATAATTTCTGAATTTTAACTCAATATGTAATATGATTTATAAACTTTAATCCAAGGCACAAGTCATCCCAAAATTTTAAATTATTCAATATAATTCATAAAATTTTAATAAATGTTTAATTTAGTCTAAGAATTATATATTAGGAAGGACAATTTCGAACACCTACATATAGTAAAAATTTAGAAGCTATATTACATATTAAGATAAAGTTTAATAATCGTATTAAATAAATTAAAAGTTCGAGATTAGCATACGTACTGGAATAAAATTCGTGAATAATTTATATTATAAAAAAATAGTTGAAGGTAAAAGTGAGAGATGACGAGCAGAGCTGCCTGGACGAATCATCTGCGCAAATAAAAAAGCTCCCGAAAATCGCTAACGAAATTCTCGAAAGGAAAATCGCGGGGGGCGTGATCGGGGTTACGGCGCTGCCGCCACGCGCGTGGCGCTGGCGAGAGATCCTGCCGTAACCGTCCGATCGGTCTGACCCCGAGGGGCGATGGGGTCATTTCGGCGGGGGGGTGTTCCCCGAAGGTGGGCAGTCAAAAATTTGACTTTTTACCCTCCCAATCGGGCAGTTACGGTTTTGCCTTTTGGCGCAGTGCCCGTCACGGGTCCGTCACGCCCCCCTCACCCTCTCTCGCTTGCTTCTCGATAAACCACCCAAAAAAATAAAATAAAATTGTCATTAGTAATTAATCAACGGTTAATTAGGAAATTAAAATATTTATATGTATGTATTTATGTTTCACTCTAAAAACCCTCTTTTCTCCCCCTCTTTGATTTCATTAATTGTATCAGTAGATTTAATTTGTAGCATTTATCTCGGGAATTGAAAATGTAGGTGATTTCGGGCGATTCAAAGTGAAGGTTTCTGAAAACGTAATTTATCTTGTCAAGATTTGTATGTAGTTGATAAGATTTGAATAGATATTCTCCAGTTTTTAAATTGGAACTTTTTGGACACTTTCGTACTTGTGTTGTAGAAAAATGAGGAGGAGGATTTAAATGAGTTTGAATTCTAATTTTTTCGTACATCATCGCATGAGTTATTTACGATTTTGTTAAAAAAACTATCTAGCTATATCCATGCTCTTTAGGTCTTAACAGTCGTTTAGATCCACTGGACATGTGATCTGTATTGGATGCTCTTTCACTGCATAGGTGATTTAATTTTTATTGCGTTAGAGCGACTTGTGAATTGACTATTCGGTTGGCAGCATCCTCACTTGCATAAATTTTTAGACATTCTCAATTGCTAGAAATTCGGACGTAATCGATCCCCAACAGTAAGAAACACACATTACCTTAATAAATAGACTTGGCTTGCTCCAATCATTTGTTGGGTACATCATTCCTCATCACGATAGTACTGAAAATTCATAAAATAAAAGGTAAAGTTTCTCTCCCTACACGATCAATCTTGAAGAAAGAAAAAACGATAGATATGTCATAAATTATTAAAGTCACAATAGAATAAACTTGTTATGATGAGTATAAATGGGAAATTACCTAAAATATCTCTTCAAGAGAAATTTGAGTCGCTCGACATTTTCGCAATTGGATATAGGCATTCTTTTTCAGATTACATTTGAGATGACATGTCACGATCTCGAACGAATATGATCGGACTAGAAAGCTTACACGAAAAAAGTACTAAGAAAATAAAGAGGGATAGGGGAGGGGGCGGGGGCGGGGGGTTGGAGATTTAGCTCAAGCGAGCGAAATTCGAGGGGAGGCAGTTGCACGACACGCGCCGTATCCCGCAAGTAGCCCTCCCCCTCCTCCCGCTCCCTGACTCTGATGTGGGGAGAGGGGAGTTATGCTGTCAGTGGCGAATCGTGTAATTACGGCGCGAATCGGAGGGTACATATGCGGCCCGCTTCGCTCCGCCCTGTCCTCCGACCCCCATACGTCTCTCTCTCTCTCTCTCTCTCTCTCTCTCTCCGTTTCTCTCACTAACCGAGCAGAGTGTCCGATTGAGAGCTCGTAGAGAGAGAGAGCTTCGAATTCGAAACTTTCTCTCTTACATGTCAAAGCAAAACCCTCGCCCTCGCCTCCGCCTCGTCCCCGAATCCCCCTAAATGCCTTCCTCCTCCTCCTCCTCCTCCTCCGCCGCTGCCGCCACCGGCGCCGCCGCGCGCGACCTCCGCTCGGTGGACCCCGCCGTCTGGCGCGCGTGCGCCGGCGCGTGCGTCCAGATCCCCCCCGCCAACTCCCGCGTCTACTACTTCCCCCAGGGCCACCTCGAGCAATCGGCGGCGGCGGCGGCGGCGGCGGTGGCTCCGGCGCCGATCCTCTCCCCTCTCGCCGTCTCGCGGACCTTCGTGCCGTGCCTCGTCGGGGCTGTTCACTACTTCGCGGATCCCCTCACCGACGAGGTCATCGCCAAGTTCCTCCTCCGGCCCGTGGTGCACCCCGGCGCGCCTCTGCAGCCGGAGAGCCCGGCCCGAGCCGGCAATGAGCCGGAGGAGAAGATCGTGTCCTTCGCCAAGACGCTGACGCCGTCGGACGCGAACAACGGGGAGGGTTCTCGGTCCCTAGGTTCTGCGCCGATACGATATTTCCTCCGTTGGATTTCAACGCGGATCCTCCGGTGCAGTTGCTCTCGGTGAGGGACGTCCACGGCGCCGTGTGGAACTTCCGGCACATCTACAGGGGCACGCCACGGCGGCATTTGCTGACCACCGGGTGGAGCAAGTTCGTCAACAACAAGAAACTCGTGGCCGGCGATTCGGTGGTGTTCATGAAGAACTCGAAGGGCGACATGTTCGTCGGGATACGGAGGGCTGTCAGGAACAGCGGCGTGGATTGCGCCAGGTGGAGGGAGCAGATTGGCGGCGGAAGGCTGAAGGTAGAGGAGGAGAGTGCTCTGAGGGATGGATTCTCGAGGAATGGCCGGGGGAGGGTGTCGATGGAGGTTGTGGTGAATGCGGTGGAGACGGCGGCGCGGGGATTGCCGTTCGAGGTGGTTTATTACCCGAGGGCAGAGTGCTCGGACTTCGTTGTGAAGGCGGAGAGGGTGGAGGAGGCGCTGAAGTCGCTTTGGGCGGCCGGGATGAGGATCAAGATGGCTGTAGAGGCCGAGGACTGCTCCAGGATGACGTGGCACCATGGGGTGATTTCCTCCGTCGGTGTCAACGAGAATGGACTGTGGCGGGGCTCGCCATGGCGGATGCTTCAGGTATGTAGAGTCATCCCTGTTGTTTCCGTGTATTTTGTACGGATAATCTGTACTTTCAGGCCATCTGCCCGCATGACCTGCCTTCCTTTTGAGTTTGTGCCATGATATGCCTTACAATTGGTAAGGCATTTAATGTACATATCTGAACTTCTCATTAAAACCTTATGTGTTAATCTTCTGAGATTGAAATGCATTAAAACACGATGTGTTCTGTTTTAGATTGGAATGGTAAGGCTTTAAGGTTCTGGAAATTAGTCTCTTGTAGTCATGAGTTTGCCTTCTCTGAACTCCAGACTCTTCTGTAGCTCTTAACCTAACAGTCTACTTAATTTGGGCATCCTTGATTCTGCATCACCATCTGCAACCAAATTATGACAGCCGTTCTGTAGATTCTTTTCCCCACTAAATATGTTGAAATAGGTATGTTTTGTTAAAGTAGTATGATAGTTTAATTGCTGGCATTGCCTTGAATGAGCTATTGTATGTGATTAGTTGTCTTTTTTCAGTGCATGAATGTTATATTTCTGTTTTCTGGTACTATTGGATCTTTTTTGAAACTGGTCAGACCACTGAAACTATTTGTCACTGAGTTTCATATCTGGTTTGGCGTCTTGATGTCCTCCAGTCTCTGGTTTGTCTTTAATCATGCAGGTATTAACCAAAAAAAAAAAAAAAAAGTTAAAAAAGAATTTGGGGTCAGAAAACTCTGTTACCAAAACAATGTTAGTATATAGATGTGGTCTAGTGCCTAAAGCATATGGTTTCTTAAGTTTTCAGTCTTTTTGTATGTGGAAATATAGTTAAAGTATTAATATCATTGGTTAATAGAGCTCTGTAGTGGTTCCCCCGCTATTGCTGATGAGCATCATGGTAGAAACAGTAGCATTAGACACAGGTGTTGTTCTTATTCAACAAAATATGGAGGTGCTATCCAGAAAACAAATCTGTAAAGTTACCAATTGTTCTGTTGTAGGTTACATGGGATGAACCTGAAGCTATGCAGGATAAGAGGTCTGTGAACCCTTGGCAGGTCGAATCCATCGGACCTGGATCGCCCCTTGATTCGGTGTATCCTCCGGTGAAGAAATTGAGAGTTCCTCTCAGATCTGCTTTGGGAACTGAAGGAGAATCCGGTCACTTTTTCGATATGGCTGGATTTACTAATTCTATGGTGCCCTACAGTTCATCATTTTTCAACTATAACACTCCCATTGGCATGCAGGGAGCCAGGCAAGATGCATCTAGAGCATTTGGTTTAGTGAACTATGTGGATGAAAATCCCCCTATGTACACCTGTAGTATCTTTGGCAACAATGTGGTGCCAAAGCCAAGAGCTATCTGCACTGATCTCAATATTGGCAGTTCAGCTTCTGAAACCTTATCAACTGATAGCCCGAGTAGTGGGCATTCCTTTGGCCTAGAAATTTCTGGAAATCAGCAATGCAATACTTCAAAGATTGGTGGTGTTTCTTCCATCCAGCTATTTGGTAAGACCATTCATGCGATGAAGCCTGCTGAAAGCAACATAGATGGTGTTGTTAGCCTACCAGATGATGGCTCCGAAAGACCTGGTGAAGCTGGATATGTGAGCATACCACCAGATCTTTCTTTGACCTGCCTGAAGGCACGTTGACCCGTGTCAAAGAGCCTCAGTCGTTAGGACCTTTCTTCTTTGAGTGTGAGGTTTCAGGCTTTGGGTTGCAGATATATAGTTGTACAGGTACGTTCTCTCCAATATATACACCCTGCTTATTTCATTCAGCAACAGAGAAATTTGTGACTGAATGATTGATATGGTATTTCCTCCAATTGTTTAAAGATTTGGAGCTCTTTTGTTAGTTTTCCCAGTATCTTAAGTGGAGATAGGAAATGGACTGGAAGTTTAGCTAGAGCTACTAGCAATTTCGTTTTAGACAGCAGTGTTTACTTTGGCTACCTGTAATATACCACAACTAATGAGTTAAGAGAGGGTATACTTTTTTAACAAATTGTGATGCAACTCTGGATGCTGGATTTAAACTAGTACCTTTTTTTCTGTTTATTGGTGATTAGTCCTTTGCATTTACACCCTAGATGTGATTTTGCACAAAGCCCACGGTGAACTATGTCATAGTGAAATTACCAGAACTGCACTATGGATAAGATTTTCTGTTGAAATGCACGTAGACCTCAAGCATGACATATTTGACTTCTTATTCTGTAGCTTGGTACTGGCAAAAAGGGAAAAATGAAATAAAAAAGAAATCTGCAGCCTGGCGTCACATTTATTGGTACAGCTAGCATACACAAGCAATTGAATATGTTAATAGCATCAAATTAATTCAAAGTACACAGGGTTTTGACCTCTAGCATACGCCCTTTATTTTGGGTGATAAAATGTCTGTTGAGCTAACAATTTCAGGTGATAGGCGTCGCATATTTCTCTGTGTCATTATTGCGAGGTTATGATTGATCATCTCCACTTCATTCAAGTTTCTGTGACTCCATTTGCTTGTTGGCAGGTATCTTTTCAGGAACTCTGACTCGACCAGCGAATTTTGTCGCGGGGAAGCAGAAGCCCATCCTCTTGCTTTAGGTAGTTAAAAAAACTCCATGACACTCTCATCGGACGAGTGCAAAGTCTTAGTGTAAAGCTCCGTGCGGTTATGTTGGTTTTCCAGACATTTTAGAACTGCTGATAGACTGTTGTTTGATGTTTTTCCAATCAACTGTTCAAAGCTGCCATTGCATTGTTTGCTCATGATCTCCTTTTTGCTGTCCTCTTTACAATAGTTTTTGAATACGGATTTGCAGACTGACCTTGCCATGCACAGGCATTTCTATGGTCTCTCGAGCAACCGGTCTCTCCGGTCCTAATTTGTCATGTGGTCATTGGGTACGACACCTTATATTGGAATAACGACCAGGTGAACATGGCTACAATGCACCGTGACGGGGAATTGGTTCCTTGAGCATTTATAAAAAAACCCCCGCCATGCCAATTTGGTTTTTTGCATGAACTTTTCCTAAGAAAACATGGATGCAGCTCTTTCTTTCTCTATACGCCATAAACTTAGATCTTATGCCTAGTTTGGGAGAGGAAAATCAGCCCTAAAGTTGGAGCGAGTTTCCCATTAATTGTCGAATTTAAGACATTATGAAATAGGCGTTAATGTTTAGGTTTACAATTTATCCTCTTTTGTTAGGATTTAATATCTTCTTATTATAGAAACACATGCGAGAAGCAGAAATTTTCTTATGTAAACTCTTGGAAAATCACTTCCAAAACTGCCATGATTTCCATCATGAAACGGTGACTAGAGAATAACATAAAAAATTAAAATGTAATTATATACATATGTATATAAAATATAAGCGTTGAGATTTACTGAGAATTCATTTATTTCATAGAAAATAAATGATTTCAATTTTTTTTTTGGCTAAAAATGACCGTTTGCGTCGTTTGAACTAATTAGTAAATGGAAAATTGTTTTCATTGTTAACGACAATTTCTATTTAATTTTTATTTATTTGTTTTTGTAAGTGATACGAGTTATTATTTATGAGTAAACAAACATCTTCTAAATTGTTCATTTTCTGTGAAAAAAATGTATTCTATATATCAATTTAATCTCTTTGTTACGAAGTTGCCATGTCTTTCCATCACGAAACGGAGTCTAAAAAGGAATAAATCGGAGAATAGCAACATAATAATTGAATAAACTAGAGTGCGAAAAAAAAAAAAAAAAAACTAGAGTGCGATGGACCGGATGAAAAAACCGAACTGGAGGTTAAACGATTTTAGCTAGTTATTAAAATCGATAAGACAGGCCGGGTCCGATGTGGTGTCCGAAACTCTGCCCGAAAGAAAAACGAAGCGGTCCAACGGCGAAACCAAAAGGAGCGGGCCGATTCGATGAGGCCGGTTCGGGTTTTGGGCCCCCCCGGGCCATCTTTTCGAGCCCTCCTTCTCAGCTTCCGTCCCATTCAAACGACTGCGCGTTCAGCTGCGGAGCGTTTTCTCGGGTGTCGAAGCCTTTTCGAGAGCGAATCCATGGCGGCTTCCATCTCCACCTCCGGCAACCACGCTCTCTTCCTTCCCCTCCCTCGCCTCTCCGCTTCGAAACCGTCCAGAGCCATGGATTCCTCCGGCTCCCTCTCCACGGTCCGGGGCGGTTCGACCCTCGCCGGAGCGCGCGCGCGCGCAGGGTTCCCGTTCCCCCAGTCGCGCCGCCCGATTCGAGCGAGCGCGAGCAGGCAGCGTCGCGGACCGTCTCTCGCTTCTTCCCGTGGCGGCCCGGAGTCGTTCGTATGCTCCTTCTTCTCTTTGCCCTGCTGCTTCGTATGTCAGGCTTGGTGCATATGAATTGCTATCGATTCTGTTGGTTGTTTTGTGACGCTTTGAGTCTCGGGAAGTGTCGCGATGGTTCTAGTTAACAATTCAGGGGTCTATAGAAGTACGCTCTGACTTTTTATAATACGGGACTTCACTGAAGAGAATTTTCTCTCGAACTGGCCAGTTCTTGGAATGGTTTCTGACATTTACAGTTCTTGTTTTTTGTTTTCTTCAATTTGATATATCTGCACCAATCATTTGGAGTGGCGATCAGTCTACCTATGATCTAGCTGTCTTTTTTTGTCTACTTCTCCTTCCAGTTTGACACTTGCACGCCATTTGAGATGCCTAAAATTCTCAACTTTTAATGCGAAATTGTTTTTTTAGGTGTAGGGAAGTGGATGGTGGTAGTAGGAGGGAAGTGCTTCCCTCATGACTATTTTCATATTTGTATCGTAAAGGGAGAGCATTGAAGTGAAATACAACCGTAACATTCCCAAAGTATACAGTCCCGCTTCTAAAGCGCGCAAAGCTCCTGTTCGAGTACAAAATCATTTTAATTCTCTTCATTTGTTTTGATGCGTGTCTTCACTTACAGCCAACAAACAACAGATGAAAGTTCCACTTTCCCATCAACAGCAGTTTCCCTTTGATTGATTTCCTTGATAATGTGGAGAAAGCTTGAGTCACCTTGTTTCCTTTCTCTTTGATGCCTTGCTGTTTTTTGATGTTACATATATTTTTCCAGTTGATTAGTGGTGATTGTCGTCTTTTTGAAGTTGCAACAGAGATTCAGTTGCAGATTGAGAAAAAGGAAGAATGATTTACTATTTTTGACTAAAAGCTTTTGGAAAAGTTCTCAGGAAGCCAAATGCTGGCCGATCCTGTCAGATGCCAGAACTTCTTTCTTGCTTCTATGGCTGATGATACAACTGTTGTGCCGGAAAGATCAACATTACATGACATGCCTGAATCTGAAGATAGCGACAATAACCCCGCAGCCACTGATGGAAATGAAAAGGATAATAGTAGTGATCTGAGCTTGGATGACAATAAAATGGTTCGTGTATGTGACAAGTTGATAGAGGTTTTCCTGGTCGATAAGCCCACTCCTACTGACTGGAGAAGATTATTAGCTTTTAGTAAGGAATGGAGCGATATCCGTCCTCATTTCTTCAGACGTTGTCAAGAGCGAGCTGACAACGAAGACAATCCAGGGATGAAACATAAGCTGCTTCGGCTTGGTCGGAAGCTCAAAGAGGTGGCCTTTGCAATTCGTTATCTGAACACTACATTAGATATGAGATTTTTCATTTCAACAGGTTATACAGGTTCACTAGATTTACGATTTTAAAGGAATGGAAGTTAGCCTGCACCTTGTATCCTTTGTATTGCAGCTTCAAATGTCATACTGATGAAATGTTGCATGTCTTGATTACTTTGCTGTGGTCCATCTCTTAAACTATTGCCTTTCACTAAAAAAATTTGGCACTACTTGCTAGTTTGGACTTCTCGAAAGTAAAAGGCAATTTTCTTGCTTTCTTGCCAAAATTTAGAATTGCTCAAATTTTAAGAAATAATGAAAATTTTATATGTCAATCTGTATGTCCCTATCATATATTGTGAAATTTCAGGTGCTTAAAAATCAAAGAAAAGTCAAAGTGCATGGACTGTAAAGTTTGAGCAAAGTAAAAAGTAAAAAGTAAATGTCACTGAATCAGACCCTTAACTGTTTCTGACTCTACTTGGTGGATTCCCTTGGGCTTTTCTCTGCAGGTAGATGAAGACGTGCAAAGACATGATGAGCTTCTTGAAGTGATAAGAACTGCTCCATCAGAGATAAATGAGGTTGTTGCGAGACGCCGGAAAGATTTTACTAAAGAATTTTTCGTACATGTTCACACTGTAGCTGAATCCTACTATGACAACCCATCTGAGCAAAATGGTGAGATGTAATACTTTTTATTTAACCTGCTTGTGATTGATTAATGTGGTGGATTATAATCTCCATTGCTTAATGTATCCAATATGAAGAAATGGCAGTCAGTTTCAGCTAACTGTCAACAATGCACCCCTAAATTTATGCATGCCAAGTTGTTTTATGTGTTTTTGTGATGCACCTGCTGATGGCAAATCTAGTAATTGGTGTACACCGTGCTATGTAAACAAAGTATCTTCATGGTGACTGAATCATATGGAAATCTCACGATTTTAAGCCCTGAAGCGGACCTGTGTTCCACTTTGAGCATTGACAAAGATCTCTTTTGCTTTCTGTATGATAGCTGTTGCGAAGCTTGGGAACATGTGTTTGGCTGCGGTACAAGCTTACGATACTGCAACTGAAAGCATTGAAGCACTCAATACAGCAGAGTTGAAGTTTCAAGATATTATCAACTCTCCCTCTTTAGATGCTGCTTGTAGAAAAATAGACAATCTAGCAGCAAAAAATGAACTCGATTCAGCATTGGTGTTGATGATTACGAAAGCATGGTCAGCAGCCAAGGAATCGAACATGATGAAGGATGAGGTACAACAGTTCTTAATCTAACTTTTTATCTACAGTCACTTAATTGAGAATGCGCTTGTGTATCAAAAGTGGCATCTAGGAGGAAGGGATGAGGAAAAGAAACTTGATTATGGGAACTAGGGGAAACCAGAGGATCTATTCCATGATGAGTTCAGTTATTGTAGTTCTTTCATCTATTTTACTAAAACCTAATGGTAATTAATGATACTAAATTCGACTGTCAATATCAATATAGCAGTTTTTTAGTGAACACTTCACGGTCCTAGGCTAATGGCAGTTGATATAGTTGTTCATAATGCTCTTTTACTATACATTTTGATAGGTTGATGCATTCCACTTTTTTTCGGGTAAAAACCAGGGAAAGTTTCTTTCTTTTTTCCCGCTTTATTTCACTGATTTTAAACACGCAAATGGGTGTCCCACAGTTGAATTTACTTTTCCATAACTTGTTATGGATTAAAGCTGCAGTCCCTCAACTTCAAGTCCATGAAATGCTGCCTCCAAATCCTGTCTCATCCAACAGTTTGGGACGAGTTCTGGGGAATTTTTGAAAATGCTTGTTTAGTTGGTCATGGTTTCTTCTTTATTCCAGGTCAAGGATATACTGTATCATTTGTACGTGACCGCAAGAGGCAACCTTCAAAGGTCGATGCCAAAAGAGATAAGGATATTGAAGTATCTTCTCACCATTGAGGATCCCGAGCAGAAAGCTTCTGCCTTGAAAGACGCATTTACCCCGGGAGAAGAACTTGAAGGGAATGATATAGACTGCCTCTACACGTACGTACAGGAAGTATTCCTTGTCTATTGGTCAAGCCATGAACTGCATGTTGGTCAAATGTATTGCATGGGCATTGTGAGTTTAAATGGGAAATGAGATTAAGCGAGAGTAAAACCAACGGAAATATCTAGGAAAAGGAGAGGAAACTATAAAAAGAAATCATTGAGGGATGGACCATTGTAAACTCGAGTGCCATTTTGCTGTGGCATATTCCAACTAATTGAAGAACTGCCCCTGATTCTTTTACTGTAAAAACTGAAGGCCAGTTATTTTTCGTTAGATGCGTCATAATTGTTTCATTTCCAATCTGCAGGACTCCAGAGAAGCTTCACACGTGGATAAGGACAGTGATAGATGCATACCATTTCAGTCGGGAAGGTACTCTTATCAAGGAAGCTAGGGATTTGATGAACCCGAAAATCATTGAGAAGTTAAAGGAACTGAAGAAGCTAGTCGAAGATCAATACATGTGAATCTCAAGGATGAGTCTCTTATTGCAGATGCTGATCCAGCAGTGGTCATATTGAACCAAGGTCGCTTAGTTTCTCGGACTGTATGCTTTATCTTTTGATATTGCTTTACGGTGTATAATCACATCCTATCCTGAAAGAATCATGTCCATAAAGGTTCACCGCATTAGATGCTGATAGGTTCAACATTTTGTTCTACGATTTTGTCATATGCAGTGTTTGCGGATTTGTATCCTCTGTATCTGTACATACCACTGTGTAACTTGCAAGCTAGGGGGTGTAAAAATGTTTGGAATTGTTCCCGCTCCACTATCACCCAAGGAACTTGATTGTTTGCTTCTCGATCTGTAGATGCTGCTGCCCTCGAAGCAATGGAGGCTCTTCTTCGATTAACTTTCTGGGGGATTCGAAGTGGGCTAAGATGAAGCAATATGCAGTCAACATAATGGGGTTCTGAGATGCACAGAAAACGTGCTTTTCGATTTTGCAGGTGATTTTTTTATTTATTTAAATGAATTGGAACAGACGGAACTCTCGGTAAGGACCATTGTTCAGCAGCTTCATTAGCTTGTCATTTACCGGAAGCGTATCTATTGTCCTGCGGCATCACGGTCGGCCTTGTGGTCGTGATTCGTGAGAGTTCATCATAGTAGCTGCTCTTTCATCTAGACTTCATCTTCCTAATCTCTCGCGTTCCATGTACTGAAAGAGAATTATGCAGGAATTAGTTTCTTTCCGAACCCTTCATTGCAAAATATATATGATGAAGTAATGATTTGTTCACATTGTCAATGTTACTCAATTTTGTTTCCGAGGTTTCCGAGAAAACTTAACGAATATGGAAAATCCTTTTTTTCGATGCGTGAAAATCTCAAAAATTAATTTGTAGAAAATTCTTCTACTCTAAAAAGAAGACTTCGGTAATGATTTATGTAAAATATATGCCTACTTTTTGGGTTTCAACGAGGAAAAGGCGCCTACTCCTTGTCGCACGTACTGTGCGCTCAATTTTCTAGTGCTCAATTTTCTAGTATGAGGACCGAGCAAAATTAATTTTAGAGAAAGTTCTAAATAAGAGTTTGAAGTGCTATTGTTTTCTCAAATAAGAGTTTAAAGTGAATTTGATTTCAAGTAAGGGATCGAAGTGTCATTATTTTCTCAAATAAGATTTCAAATGATCATATCAACCTCAAAAAATGGCCTAACTTTATTGCGCAAAGAGCATTTTTGTCTTTTACCTTTAAAAAAAAAATTTCCTCATATGTTATTTCCTTTTCTTTTTCTTTTAAGCCTTTATTTAAGCCTTTATTTGAGATTGATATTGGCAATTTAGGCCATTATTTGAAACATATCTACTTTGGATCCTTATTTAAGAAATTGAGGACCCTTCATGCCCTCACTAGAAAATTTCCTGTAATTCTATCATGCCTTGGTAAAATATATCGATATCCTTCTCCGCGTTAGTATTTTTCATTTAATTTGCCAAGGGTCAAAAAGATTGTTAGAAAGAAAAGGAAACCGTTAACTTTTTCATTCTTTAACCTCTCTGTGTCTCACCAATACTTCTACAAACTTTTTTACTCTTTTTACAATATGCAAATTAGCAATTTTGTACTACTTTACCTATTTTTACTTACACGATTCGAAATTAGTAACTTTTATATGAAATTAACAACATAAATTAAAATGATTTATCAATTTTTGTCAAATTAAATTACCAACTAATTTCAGGATATCAACTCTCATTTAAATCACTTATCAATATTTAATTGTATTTTTATTATCAGCTTTTCTAGAGTCGTTAATTTTTATTTATCTTGATTAACAACCCCATACATTTCCAACCTAAATTAACTCGCTCTTTCAGCCAGAACTTAAATTAACTTCATTCACCAACTCTCTTTCAATATTACGATAAAATATGAGATACCAACTCAAATTTGATTTACTTCTGGACATTTGTCAACCTTAAACTTTTATTTTACTTTTCTTATCTACTACTTGGACTTACCCACTTTTTTTTTTCTTTAAAAAATTACCGATCTTTATTAAGTTACTTAACTCTAATTAAGTTATCAACTATTGGATAAACAACTCTCACTGAATTAATTTTTACGGAAAAAGAGAGATTTAAATAGGAAGCAGAAACTTCTCAACCTATACATCATGGATGTTAAAATGTGAAAGTTCTCATTTTGAAAATTACTTATAAAAGGCGACAAATCCAGTTTATTCGAGAATAGTATGGTAACCGAGATAATACTAAAGCTTCACATTATCGCTCTTATATCCGCAGCTTATCACAAAGAGGAACTAACAGACTGGCTGGACAAAAAGAAAAACACATGTTTAGAAAGGATATGCAACATAAGGCCGAGAACGAAGTATCTCTTTAAGTACCTCTTGCCGAAAAACTACAAATTCTAAGGATTCACAGTCGCCTTATGCTAGCAAAAGAGGAGGGATTCCCATCCCAATCTCCCTAAGAAAATATGGTATAGCGAGAAAGAAACGAAATGCAGAGCGGGGAAGGACAAGATTGTATCCGTGACTTTCTATTTCATCAGTAAGTTTTTGCCTCAAACTATTGTTCATGTCTTAAATGCTGAAGGTATTATGATAGGATTCCACTAGTAAAAGAAATGTTTAATTGCGATAAGATACTACATTTTGTCGGACAAAAGGCAAACTAGATCACCCACATGAGAAGGCTCAGTTTAAGACTGCAGATTTTCCTCACGCACTGGTGCCTACTGGGCAAACTTGTGAATGCAAGTGGGATACACCGAGCCTAAGTTCCTTCTTCGTGGACTAGCCGAGGTTTCCTGAGATTGAGGAGAGATTCGGGAGTTGAACCTGTGACCTTGTCTTGTGAACCAAGTCTTGAGCCACTCGACCAACCACTGAGGTGATGGGATAAGACACTACATGTGAAAGGGTTATGGCCACAAAAATCAGATAAACCATCGACATGGTTTTCCATCTACTAACAAATTGTACCATCATAATTAAGGATTTGTTTAATAAAATTTCTCCGAGTGAAATCACTAATGGGGAATATGCTCTAAGAATGAGTGCCTTCTATACATAAAATCGAGTACTGATCACATTTATTGACTTCAATACTTATAGTCCATAATATCAGAATATCTTCATTCTTCACCAAGTTTTCTCATTTTACAGAAACAACCATGTAACGCCAAAATTCAGCTGATGTTAAGAGGCAAAAAGGCTTACCTGAAGAAAATGGCAAAGTAGAAACAATCTTGAATAACTACAATAGGATAACTACAGTTGCCCTTATTAATTATTCTTTTTTCACAAGCAAGTTTTTCCATGAAAAGATAAAAGTAAATAGAAAAAAAATTCCAAACCATAATGTTGTAGTGGGAGTAGAAAATTAAGAACAGTACGCAGCGCACGAATTTGCTAAAACAGCAAATAGGCAACGCTATAAATATTGCATAGCCCTAGGAAAAGAAGCATATCAATATTCCTTAACTTCAACTTTTCTCCGGTCATTGAATGAATTGCAAACTAATAGTAACTTACTTACCTGCCTTGAAAAGGGCAGTGTTCTCTTTCTGAACAAAATTCACGAGCAGCAATTTCCCGTCCCTCATTCTGTTGAAGCATAATAAAGTGTCGAGCCATATGATATACTTCACATATATCTAGAAGACATCTTAAATATTAAATTAAATAGACAATCGACTCCCATCTCACATAATTGGATAAAATCTTACCCCATGCCATACTTCCAATGAAATTTTGTGGCTGCTTTTGTTCCTCTCTCTCTCTCTCTCTTGTTTAGGGAACCAAAATCCAGGGCTTTGAACTTAAAGTATATCACTTGCCTTCGTCTGCCAATAAACATTGAAACGACACCATTCATTTTTAAAGGAGATAGCCTGCACAATCATCATGATCATCAAACATTCCGACCAAGAAGGAAAATCATAATGAAATTGTAAGATCTGCTAAATTGAGAATAAGTACACTCTCAGTGCCAAAAGTTGTGTACGGCGCTCACTTTTGGTGCTAAAAGTTTATTTTAGATTACTTAAGTGCCAAAAAATTTGAAAAATGATCATTTTGGTGCCAACGTTGATCTGATTGATCGAAAATCCGACGTGACACTTTTTTATTAATTTTTGAAGCTGATGTGGCTCGCTGGAGAGTACAATCAGCATTTAAACAACAAAACCACGCCGTTTGGTATCTCTCCCCCAATTCAAAACCCTAAATCCCCAAATTGAGAGAGAGAAGGCATGGCATGGCCTTCCCGCCGTCTTCTTCCTTGAAGAACAACACCAGCACCAACCAACAACGATAGCGCACCAACACTAGCACTAGCATAACTCCGCCTCCGGTTCGTACAACATTGTTGACAAGTCCAAGCTCTTGTCCTCCTCCTCCTCTCCTCCTCCTTCTCCTTCCTCCTTCAAAAGGACCCACTTCATCCCCTCCCTGAGTAGAGCCCAATCCGCCATCTCCATCTGTGCCCTTCTTATTTCCCTCGCCCTCCTCGTCGTCACTCTCTCCACCTTCGACCCCCCTTCTTCCTCCTCCTCCACCCTTGCCTCCTATTCTTCCCGTTGCTTCTTGCTTGAGCAACAACCTCAGCCTCTCCTTGCTCGCCTAGTCAAGCAACTACAATTCGAGTGACGGCGGTTGAGTGACGGTGGCCGAGTGAGCTAGGTTTGCGCTGGGCAAAGATTGGACAAAAAAAACCCTAATTTCAATCCCCCAAAAAAGAAAAATCCCCATAGGAGTTGTGCGGCGTCGATTTTTAGGCTATTCACTTAGGACGGCAAAACATCGGTTTCTTAAGAATGATGGAAAACGACGTTATTTAAAAACCATCTCGATTTTTTTTTTTAAATATAAAAGCCACGTAATCATTTTAACAGAAATCTCTCGCCGGTGGCACCAAAGTAATCGGTTTTCCTCCTATTTGGCATTTAAGTGATCCAAAATAAACTTTTGGCACCAAAGTGAGCGCCGTACACAACTTTTGATACTGATATTGTACTTACCCCGCTAAATTGTCACAACACAACAGTAATAGGTTTATGACACTACACCAACTTAATTAAGATAACAGCAAAGCTTCCATGCTCTATATAGCCTCATATGAACTTGTCTAATTACTACATGCGGAATGAAAGAGGATTTCTCCTTCCTTTTGAAAGAAATCTTCCACGTGAGTGAAAATACACGCTAGGAAGAATATTGTAGACTCATCTTGTGAAGTGGTCGCTATTAATGTGATTTTGCAGACGAGGTAAAGCAACTAGACACGGTTCATTAAGCAAGTAGGCACAGATTATATGATAAGTCAACATGTATTCAACATGAACTGGTCATTATTCACATGAAGAAGGCACATGTAAAAATGAACCAAAGCTCATACGAGAACACACATGTTAAGCGGCAGCAATCTCCCTGTCAACTTAATCAACAGGAGCAGGAATAAGAGAAAAAGATGATCTATAAATTTAGAGATTGTAAGATAAGAACCAAAACTATAAAAGGAATCGACTGAGTTTCATCCCACCATTTTGCTTAACTTGAATATGGGCTCTCATTTCAGATGCACATGAAGATTTTGCCTCCAGATAAGCTGGTACGTCTACTTAACAATGTAAAAAATACACAAATCCCTCTACGTTGATTACTCATCCCTGTCATAATTCAGCTGAAAGTTGGGTCAGTAATAGAGTGGAGCAATCAAACAAGAAGGGCTGGTTTCGATTGGAGAAAGACTCGGCATACAGAGATATTAGCAAGTTCGTTCAGTATCCATGACAGGTTGAACATCTTGACAATTTATATTTTCATGAGCAAGAATCTGCTAGGTGAATCGAATGTTTCTCAACTAGAATTTTGATGAGGGGATCCTCCACATCACTGCCAACCTGGGTCTTGTCTCGGCAAACTGAAACCTTTTCATCACCTGTGACGACGATGACCTCCTCTTCCCGAGTTAAAAGCTCATTGGCCACTACCACATGCATTTTGTACTTACTAAGAGCCATATCTGCCTTCTTCAGCAGGATGTTCTTATCAGTCTCTAGCTGTCATTTAGAAATTAAAAAAAAAATTGTATCAGGGATTCATATCAAGTCTCAATCCAAGATACGCTGGGTGATACCTTCAGCAAATTTTAAACAGGAGAACAAAGTAATGTCCAACTAAGAGTTCACATTGCTGCCAGGGAAAATTTGCAGCTAGCTCAGGTGAGCAGCTGCCGAGTTGCCACTCATTAACGACTCTACTTATTAATATAACAAGGAAAGGGAGCTTGTGTAATTACTCTAACATGCATTTGTTGAACTACTTTCTATATTTCTAGGACCTTCATCATCTATTCAATACTCTTGCTGGTGACAAGTTACATTTTAGTTGCAAATGCTACTATGGTAGAAGCTTATGCTGCACGAAATTATATTTCCCTGAATCAGTAAATATTTCAGATAATGGGATAGCTAAAATATTTGAATCCCAAGGAAGGTAAATCAGTCAGTATGTCTAACTTTGTGTTTTTTTTTTTTTTTTTTTTTTTTAAACTTCAACTGGACCACGAGTAAACCTTACAAGATCGATATTTTTACAGGGCATGTGGCAAGGAAATGGTTTTCATTGTGGACAAACACAGCATTGTTTTCACTTTGACTGCACTTTTTTAGATAAATATCTTCATTAAACTGGAAGGACAATAATGCTTAATGCTGTTTTTCTTAATATCAATAACAATCATCCATAAAATCTAAGAGTATTCTCCATGGACAGGGTTTTTTGGTAAATGGATGAGAATCCTCCATGGATAGGGTTTTCTGGTCGCTAGAGTTGGACGATTTGTCCCTTCTGACATACATGCTATTGAATTTATTATGATGCTTTTTGGACAGCAAACTTCAATAACTTCTAATGAAACTTATGGTTGCACCAGAATGAATAGATTGCAAATAGCTGACCTTAAATGCAATGCAATAGGCAAATGGAGCCCACTCTTTTCTCAAGACACCTAGCATTTTTGGAACTTGAACCAGACTCATTTCAAGCGAACCCGATCCTGACTGTATCTTGTGTTCTGCCTGTACAAACATGCAACTTCCAAGTTAAAGAGAAATCACATTTTTAGCTATTTATAGAGTTAAATGAACAGAGACTACAGCTGGTGAGCAAATGTGATTTAAGCCAGCCAAAGTGACAGAGGAATCCAATTTAATGGCTTAAAACTAGCCAACCTAATCTTAGAACATTGCGATGATGACTAAAAGTCTACTTCTTAGTAACTAATGCTGATGGGCAGTGTAAGAAGAACCCGTTCTTCTGACTTAACCTACCAGAAGAGAGAATAGTCTAGGTATTCCTACTCACTTCAGGAAGCATTCAGGGACACAAAGATTTTGCAAAGATAACCCTCGACAGCTTTCACTCCTCAGAGGTTGGTATTCAAACATGAAAGTAGCCAAATGACGAGGAATGACTACTTAATTCACTTGAAATGATAAAATAGCGACATCATCTTCTAAAAATATCCCCGGGGGGGGGGTGGGACCAACGTAGCTTCCCAATTTAAGCAACAGCACTTCACAATGAAGGCATCCATGTACTTGACATTAACACATGGAGGCGGGAAAAGCTCTAGTGCAGAATGAATTGAAAGAGTTTCAGCAAAGTCCTAAACAATTACCATGCTTTTCCAAGGTACATAAAAATCAGACGGTGCAGCTGCAAGATAAAACATTACACGTGGCCCAAGAACCCTAAGTGATGTTGCAACCATCTGTAACATCTGCACAGACCAAATCGTTGTTATGTGTGCTCGAACAACCAGATCAAAGAGGAATAAATTTTCATAGTGGAATAATGACCACAACAATGAGTAAGCAACAAATGTTCCGAAACTTCACTGTAAAGAGAAAGGTTCTTTAAAGGATACAACAAGATTGGGGAAATGAATCAAGTTGAAGGAATTTTACATTAGAAACAGAGAGATGTCTTTATGCAAAACTTCTCATGTCTATCATAATTTTATAATGCAGGGGGTCCGTGTTATATCTTTGCCACCTAAAATCTAGCATCTAACATTAATGAGATGCTCTAAATGAGAGTGAACAACCATTCTAGTTCGTTTCATATTGAGAAAACATATTTGATTTTTAGAATTAATCACCTACCTAATATATCACTTCTTGCCATGTTAATCTTTTCATATTATTCTTGGTTATTCCAAGCAGACAAGGGAAGAAGAAAGGAGGAGGGGGCTGGGGGCCTATGAAGCATCAAATAATTCATAAGCTAATCATTAAATTCACAACACGAGCAAAGAAAGTGCATCGATCTATTAGTTTACATTTGTTTTAGGAACTTGTTGGTTAAGCCAACTATATAAAGTACATACATGTCTTCGACCTATTGAAAATAGGTAAAGCGCAGCAATTACATGCATCACAAGACATTCGAACGTGCAAACATTATCTTTACATCCTAAAACCACATTAAGTGTAGCTAATTGAATGTTCTAAAGACACTCATAACAATTTTCAAAAAGAAGGTGCTATTATAAACATTAAAAAATGTTCATAAGCTATGTAATAGAATCACCAATCAAGAGATCAAAGTGCATTCAAAATTTATAAAAAAAATAAAAAGAAACAAGAAGAAAAATCAATGGGAGCAATCTGTAGGTTCAACAAATCCTGCCTCTGACATAGTGCACCGCATGAAGTCCTTAAAACGGCATTGTGCATGATTAACTGAGAATAAAAAGTCCAAGAGACCTTTCTTGATGTTGCTCACGTAATTTCCATCTCAGTAAGAACATAAAAATTAGTGATACAAACCTGAAGATATTCAAAAATGGTTGTGAAGGGAAGTTTCAGCAATAGTCCTTTTTCAATTACCTAAAATTGGATACGACCACATAACGAATCAATCTCAAAATAAACAAACTGTTCACCATTACATGACAAGCTAGTGAAGTCAAAACATCATAGGATAATTATAAATGGGAAGAATATTTAGAAAACTCAATTTAAGAAGCATGTATGAGTGTTCCATACATTGTGATGATCACTGATAGCCATCTTCACAGCTTCAGAATGTGGCTCCCTCACTATAATTTAAGAGAAAATGATTCAATAGATCATATGATCGGATGACCATAATTTTTGTAGTGAAGATTAAATAGATCATATTTTTATGGGATGAGCATAATTTGAGAAAATATGGAACTGTCTGCATGGAGAAGACAAGAAAATGCATCAACCTTCTGCAGATATAGCAAGATCGAAGTCAAGAGGAAAAATATGTCGCGGGTTTATTCTCTAAGGGCTAAATACCCTCTAATTGTTTGTTTGACCACTGCTATCACAATAAGGTTCTTCAATAGAAATATCAATCTATATAAATAAGCACCATGGGAAGTCTATTTTTTTTTCCCTCACTTTTATCATTTGAATGAAGTAGCACAAACCTTTAATGTGGGACTTGTCTATGAACTCGAAACATTCAAGGAAGGGATCATCTGGCAAAGATCTATAAAAGGGCTGGCAGCTTCCCCTGGTTCAAAAGTGGAGAGAAAAAGGAAAGAAAATTGACATTTCATCGTATAATACCATTGACTCTTAGATTGACCGTTAGTAATTAAAAAATCACATGGTTAACTATTACCTGCGATACAGAAAGATAACCGCATAACCTGCCTTCAAAAAGTACCTGCAACATATCAACAGTTGGACTTCTTTGAAGAAAGCTGACTTCGAACTGTTAAATTAATGTCTCGAATTTGAATTCGGATAACGATTTGCTAAACCGAATTTATTGATAAAGATTTCCCAAGTAACAGAAAAGTTTTGTTGGACTCTTCAAGATTTATAAAAGAGGAAATAAAGATAAAATAAAGATTTCCTCTTTGGGTACACGAATATAAAAGGGAAAAGAAACCCTACGTAAAAGAGTTGTTGTTGAAACCCTAAGAAGAGCCGCTGCTGCATAACGTCAAGTGAAGCCACCCACGCGATCAAGAAAATGAGTTCTTGTTTTCGGCGTTTCATTTTGAGCTTGAACGTGCAATAATTTTGTGTGATGAATTTATACCTAAGAGCGTTGTTTATTTATAAACACTTAAGGTTTTGAGTTAAATCTAGGTGTGAAAAACACTTGAGCGATTGAGCGATTGTAAACTTTGATTTTTTGATTTTAGTGAATTAGTTGCTGCTGTCTCTCTCTCCGTACTTTGATTCTTTGATTTTAGTGAATTATTTGCTGCTGTCTCTCTCTCCCTCCGTGGATGTAGGTACTGATATCAGAGCGAATTACATAAATTTTCGATATTCTTATTTTTCTCGTTTATTTCTTTGGTGATTTCGCATTGACATAAATTATAAGATCCCGTCGTTTTCGCGTATTATATTCCAACACGAACAATGGGCAATGACCACTCAATTACGGGTGAAGCTGTCATACTCAGTGGAAGCTGCTCCTCGATGGCCTAAGCTGAAGTTATCAAAGAAGCGCACGCAGCGTTGCTCTAGAGGGACAATCGTCCCACCCGAGGTCACACAAACAACTCGGTTAGCTATTCCGTCTCCTGCATTAAGGGGGAGAAAAAACAGCTCAACAAAAGCAAGTGAAGTATCAAAGGGCAGAAGCATAAAGTCCAAAAAAAAAAAAAAAAAAGCAGCTCACCGGTTGGTTTCGAATTCTTGTCAAGAAACTCCTTCAACTTGTCTCTGATTTCAAGACTATTTTTCAGCGGAGGAGCCGAGTCGAAAAATGACTGTATGTCTGCACCAGACGTGTGCTCCTCCGCTACTTCCGGACCAATCTGTGAACCCATCGCGAATTCCTGCAGGGCCCAGATCACCAGACGACATCATATTCCAGAAAATGCACAGAACGCAAAAGGCGTTCCTTGAATCGATAACAGCTAAAAAACAAGAAAACCCAAATAAAATCCTCAAAAGACACGTTAATCCAGCGAAGAGGTTTGCGACCCCAGGCGTATCTACCCATTCCCCAACTACAATCCAGCAAAAACCTTGCCGATCACTCCGGATTCGACATCAAAAGACGATCTTTCCAGCAGAAAGCCAACCGCCCGAACAAAAAAGAACTCCTCAGGAAAATAGAGAAGAGAAAACCGAGCAAGAATTTCGTAATCCACCCTCAATTCTCCGGAATATCGAAACCCCACACGCTTCCTAATCGGATCGAAGTACCTTGGAGCAGCGAGTACAGCGATCGAGTTTGCAAACTACGCACGCGCAGATAGAGAGAGAGAGGGGGGGAGGATAAATACGAAATTGGGTGGACTGAAGTTAGGTAAGAATCGAAAGAAAGGTCGGTGAGTGCTCAAAAAAGATAAGGATAAGGATAAGAATAAGGGGAGGGGGGCAAAAAAGATAAGGATAAGGATAAGAATAAGGGGAGGGGAGAGGAGGATAGTACGAAATTGGCTGGACTAATGATCACGTTTTTTATATGACTCTTATGATAAATTTGCGTTGAGTGAGGCAAATCCCTTTATCCGATCGTGCAATCTCTATTCCGAGAAAATATTTTGGAAGTCCTAAATTCTTAATTCAAAATGTGAAGTGTAAATACCTCTTGAAACGTTGAATGGTAGATTCATTGTTTTCCATAATGAGGATATCACCATGACTCCATGTGAAGAGGGTATAATCATGTTTGGATTGTCGGAATCATGCAGCTGTAAGTGCAGCAGTGAACTTAGCATATCAATGGTGAGAAGCCTGCTTGAGTCCATATAAGAATTTACGATGACGATATATTTGATTCTCCCCCTCTCTGCGTAAACCTGGTGGAAGATCCATGTAAATCTCTTCTTCGAGACCTCCATGAAGGAAAGCATTATGAACATCCATCTGGTGAAGAGGCCAATCACGCAAAGCGGCAATAGAAAGACAGGAACGAATAGTGACTTTCTGTATAATCGAACCCTTCTAGCTGCGTAAACCCTTTGGCCACTAGTCTTGCTTTATATCGTTCGATGGATCACTTTGCCTTGTACTTGATCTTATATACCCACTTGCAACCGATAGGTCATCGGTGAGGAGGTGAGGTAACAATATCCCAAGTCTTATTTTCTACCAGGGCTTGTAATTTATCCTTCATCGCTTGTTGCCAATGAGGGTCTTTGATAGTTTCCTCATATGTGGATTGTTCCTGTCCCTAAGAGATTCTACTAATAGAACACATATGTTCCGGGGAAAGACGAGCAAAACTAACATAAGATGAGATAGGATGACGTGTACCAGATAACTCTAAAGTGGGACAAAGATAATCTATTGTCCATGTGGGCGGGCGTGTACTACGCCCTAATCGTCGAGGTTGATCCGGTGCACTTACAAGTGGCAGAGCAGAGTTTTTATCTAGATTTGTTGGTGAAGCAGAACCCTACGATATCACTGCTTGTGGCTCCCCGGGTGTGGCATTATCCACATAGGATTGCAGATTACTTCCAGGTGTAGAATATGAGACATGAGGAAATAGGACTTGCTGTGAAGGCGACAAATCTTCTTCATTTAATTGACGATGATGTGCGACTGATCCTGAATCTTGATCTAAAAGAAGTTCTTCTTGGAAGGGAAAAATGTCCTCATGAAAGATAACATCTCTGCTAACGATGAAGCGACCAGTAGATAGATCATAGATTGAGTATCCCTTTTGAGAAATAGGATATCCCATAAACACACCTTTAATAGCGCGGGGACCTAATTTGTCCCGAGGGCCCACTATTGAGACATAACACAAGCATCCAAAGACACGAAGATGACTAATATCCGACTGTTTCCAAAAAAGTAATTCAAATGGAGTCTTCTCATTTAGGATTCGGGATGCAATCCGATTGATCAAATAGGCTGCCGTGATCACACAGATACCCCAAAATGTTTTCGGAATTGAGGCTTGATACTTAAGAGCACGGGTAACTTCTAAGAGATGACGATGTTTTCGTTCAACCACCCCATTTTGTTGAGGTGTATAGGTGCAGGAACTCTCATGAATGATGCCGCTTGATTTAAACAGAGAAGAACACTCATGATTAAAGAATTCACGAGCATTATCAGTACGAATCCGTTGTACGGATTTGTGAAACTAATTTTTAATTAATGCAAGGAAATTTCTAACATGAGAAAATACTTGTGTCTTAGATTGCATCAAGAAAAGCCAGGTAGCTCGAGTATAATCATCTACAATTGTAAGGAAAAAACGAGATCCATCCGATGTGGTGTATGATATGGTCCCCAAATGTCCATGTGTAGAAGAGAGAAAACCGTTTTGCTTCGTGAGGTATTTTGCGAAAAAAAAAAAAAAAAAAGGCAATCAAGATTGTTTAGCTATTAGACAAATATGACATTTTGAATGACCAAAATGAGGCACTATGGCCTAGACGTTGATGCAACATAATATTTTTATTAGAATTGGCGTTACATAAGATGCCCTTATTTGAAGGAAACGGAACATTGAGATTTTTGGGAAGTGTGGCCCAAAAGAGAGTCCCTTAATTATACCCCAGCCCATCAGTTTCCAGTCGAAATGAAGTAGATATTAGAATCAAAGATGACTCTAAAGAAATTGTCCTCACAAATTTTTGAGACAGAGATGAGGTTGAATCGAAATTCAGGAATGAACAGGATATTTTTCAAGGTAATGGATGGACTGAGATTAATTGTTCCAATTTTGGTGACCGAGGCATCATTCCCATTTGGAAGATGGATGGAAGTAATATGAGAGGATTCTTTAACATCGGAAATAAAACGTTTATCGCAAACAATGTGATCACTAGCACCTGAGTGAATAATCCATGCTTTAGTTGAAATGGAGCTTAAGCAATCAGAAGTACCTGTATAACTTGCTGCTTTATCCTGTGATCTCAATTGGCTTAAAGCTCTCATGATTTTCTGGAATTGATCATTACTAACGAACTGGTGAGCTTTAGCATTTGCCGCGATGAAAATTTCCTTTTCCTTCCTTTCCTTATCCGCTGGCTTCCCATGCAATTTTGAACAATTATCCCGTGTATGATTGGGACGCTTACAATAATCACAGAATTTGCCTTTTCCTTTGTTGGAATTTCCGCCTAGGCATTTATTTGAGAAATTTGCTGGATTATGGCCGTTAGATCCTCTCCATGCCAATGCAAACGTGGCCTGTTGTGAGCCATCAGATCTGGGCGCCGCCAAGATGTATCTTGGACCGTCGATCGTCCGAGCAACCAGTAGCCGTCGAATCCAGAGATGAGATCTCTGTCATTCACTGGAAAAGGAGCCTGCAAGAGGCCCGGACCATCCGATCGGCCAATTAAATCGTGGCCGCTCGTTCTAGATGAATAAAAAACTTTGTCTTCTCCATTTGTTAACCCTAGGGCTACGACGGCAGCTCCCGATCCGCCATGGCTCCCATGGCCAAACTTCGCTACGGCCAGTTTCTACTCCGGCGTCGCCTTGGTCATAAGGATAACGCGATCTTCGACTTTTAGGGACTCTGAGGAAGCCCGGTGCTGCGACTCTTCCTGGACCGCGAGCTGGTAAATTCGGTCGAGCGAGGGTACGGGTTTCATGGCGAGGATTTGGCTGCGAAACAAGTAAGTAACTTTCATTTAGTATGAGTAGAAACCGAGTTACCTTCCCCCTCTCCCTTATCGCCGGTATTGTGCTAGGGTTGCTTCGGGTCCCTCCAATTTTTCTTCGGCCATCTGCAATTCGTTCCACAGTGCCGATAACTTTTTAAAAATGGTAGAGATCGAGAGATTCCCTTGTCTTAGCTCGGATAGGGCTTGAGTTATGCTGAAAATTTAGGCTCAATCAAGTTTTCCATACATTTCCCATATATTTTTCCATATTCCTTTTGCATCTTCGGTCGGGGTAGTCTGGCGGCAACCTCCGTGGTGAGGTACTTGCCAATCCATGTCCGGACAAGCTGATTACATTTCCTCCAGTGGCACGCAAGTCGTTCGTCGCTCGGAATCGGAACCGTTCCGTCTATAAACCTTTCTTTGTCTTTTTTGATTAGGGCCCGACCAAACTCGCGTGACCAGATGGAATAATTTTCCAGTCCCGACAACTGCTGTGTGATGAGGCAGAGCTCCGGTCCGTCCGCGTTGGAGGTGTAGAGAGGGTCTCCTGGTTTGGGTCGAGCTTCGGTGAAGCCTGTGAGGGGAAGAAAACCTAGTCCATAGGTCGGGTACGAACTTGCCCCAAATCCTGATGAAGCCGAACTGATTTGATTCAAGAAGGGCCATCCCGTCCCACCAGAGTTGGGCTGATTATTAAGCTGCGGGTCTTCTCGCCTTGGCCCGTCATTGGCTCTCTCGGGAAAGCAGGTGGAACTTTGGGCAGGATTCATCTGACTCGTCTGGCCTGTAATAGGTTGAACTTGGATGGGAACCCATTAAACATATGGGCCCGGAAGAAATTGCCCCGTGTTGGGATGAACAGAACCCTGTCGCTCCTCAAGAGTTGGCACTTGATTTCGTTCTTGTGTTTGGTTTTCCGTCACCCGATCTGTCTATTCATCCAAATGTGAGTCGCCTGAACCTTGGATGTTAGAAGAAATTTCTGGATCTTGGGAAGTCCCAGATTTCGATGCTTGGTTTCTCGGCATTTTTGTTTCCTTGCTGTTTTAGTACAGAAAAAAATTGCAGGCTTAACGTGGAGAAGAAAGGAAACAGGGGAGCAGAAAAGGAAGCTAGATGCAGCTTCGAGGGCTAGAAGAAGCAGAGAAAGAATGAGCAAAAAAATGATAGAGAAAGATGAAAAGAAGGAGCGGAAGCTAGAAGACAGGCTCCGATACCATGTCAGAATATTAGATAGAAACAAATCGAGAATCAAGAATTGTGAAAAGTGTTTTTCTTTGTTTGCAATTCAATTGTAAAGTTTACAGCCCTATTAGTAACGTACAAACTTGATCTAATTAGAGAAAATAAATATACAAAAGTTGGAAAAAATAATTTCCCAAATATACAAAATTCTAATTTTCCCTAAATATACAAAGTAGATCAATAAGAATCAATTATGGTCAATTATAGGCAACAATATCTTCAACATAGGATAGTCGATGTTCCGCATCAGTTGATTTTGTCTCGAACTCATCGCCGATCGATGTTGAAAGCAAAAGAAAAGCACCAAACACGGGCCCGCGCGTTAATTGTTGCGTTTTTGTTTTGTTTTTTTTTTTTTTTGGGGTCAAATGTTTGGTTTCTCATTTATCATTTTATTCTGGTACTTGAATCAAAACAACTTCGATGTAAATGAAATTATAGATTTTCCTAGGAATGGGATACATAAGAAGTAAGATGATGGTTCTAGTTGAGGCCGTTAGTAGTTATTTTTATTTAAATTCGGGAAAATTTCAATTAAAGATCAAGAGGGTTAAAAAGTGAATTTTTGTTTTAAATAAAATCTTGAAGTGTTACCAAATACACCCTTAATCTTATTTAAGGGTGTGGCATGCGATGAGGAAGGCCATGCTGCTTCTCCGGAATTTCCGTGAATGTTCTGTGTTGGTTGAAAATTAAAAACCAAACTTTTTAATTCAGAAACATAGGACTCGGGAATGCAGGTCTCAACATCAACTACCGTAACACCATCTTCAACTACCCACCAAATCACCACCACCTCCATCCACCGATCGGCCTCTCGATGACAACGGCGACGACAACGGAGCCTCAATATGGCCCGATGTACACTAAATGCTAAGAGCTACTGCGGAAGGAAGCTCTAGGCGTTTCAAGACGTTGCTAGATATTCAGCGATATGTATGCCTACCAGTGACATTCGTCCACAAAACCGAGCCATTCTCATCTACACGTTTTGTCAATCTGTATGTCCCTATCATATATTGTCAAATTTCAGGTGCTTAAAAATGAAAGAAAAGTGAAAGTGCGTGGACCGTAAAGTTTGAGCAAAGTAAAAAGTAAAAAGTAAATGTCACTGAATCAGACCCTTAACTGTTTCTGACTCTACTTGGTGGATTCCCCTGGGTTTTTCTCTGCAGGTAGATGAAGATGTGCAAAGACATGAAGAGCTTCTTGAAGTGATAAGAACTGCTCCATCAGAGATAAATGAGGTTGTTGCGAGACGCCGGAAAGATTTTACCAAAGAATTTTTGAACATGTTCACAATGTAGCTGAATCCTACTATGACAGCCCATATGAGCAAAATGGTGAGACTTAATACTTTTTATTTAACCTGCTCGTGATTGATTAATGTGGTGGATTATAATCTCCATTGCTTAATGTATCCGATATGAAGAAATGGCAGTCAGTTTCAGCTAACTGTCAACAATGCACTCCTAAATTTATGCATGCCAAGTTGTTTTATGTGTTTTTGTGATGCACCTGCTGATGGCAAATCTAGTAATTGGTGTACACCGTGCTATGTAAACAAAGTACCTTCATGGTGACTGAATCATATGGAAATCTCACGATTTTAAGCCCTGAAGCGGACCTGTGTTCCACTTTGAGCATTGACAAAGATCTCTTTTGCTTTCTGTATGATAGCTGTTGCGAAGCTTGGGAACATGTGTTTGGCTGCGGTACAAGCTTACGTTACTGCAACTGAAAGCATTGAAGCACTCGATACAGCAGAGTTGAAGTTTCAAGATATTATCAACTCTCCCTCTTTAGATGCTGCTTGTAAAAGAATAGACAATCTAGCAGCAAAAAATGAACTCGATTCAGCATTGGTGTTGATGATTACAAAAGCATGGTCAGCAGCCAAGGAATCGAACATGATGAAGGATGAGGTACAACAGTTCTTAATCTAACTTTTTATCTACAGTCACTTAATTGAGAATGCGCTTGTGTATTCAAAGTGGCATCTAGGAGGAAGGGATGAGGAAAAGAAACTTGATTATGGGAACTAGGGGAAACCGGAGGATCTATTCCATGATGAATTCAGTTATTGTAGTTCTTTCATCTATTTTACTAAAACCTTATGTTAATTTATAATACTAAATTCGACTGTCAATATCAATATAGCAGTTTTTTAGTGAACACTTCACGGTCCTCGACTAATGGCAGTTGATATAGTTGTTCATAATGCTCTTTCACCATACATTTTGATAGGTTGATGCATTCCACTTCTTTTCGGGCAAAAACCAGGGAAAGTTTCTCTTTCATTTTTCCCGCTTTATTTCACTGATTTTAAACACGCAAATGGGTGTCCCACAGTTGAATTTACTTTTCCATAACTTGTTATGGATTAAAGCTGCAGTCCCTCAACTTCAAGTCTATGAAATGCTGCCTCCAAATCCTGTCTCATCCAACAGTTTGGGACGAGTTCAGGGAATTTTTGAAAATGCTTGTTTAGTTGGTCATGGTTTCTTCTTTATTCCAGGTCAAGGATATACTGTATCATTTGTACGTGACCGCAAGAGGCAACCTTCAAAGGTCGATGCCAAAAGAGATAAGGATATCGAAGTACCTTCTCACCATTGAGGATCCCGAGCAGAAAGCTTCTGCCTTGAAAGACGCATTTACCCCGGGAGAAGAACTTGAAGGGAATGAAATAGACTGCCTCTACACGTACGTACAGGAAGTATTCCTTGTCTATTGGTCAAGCCATGAACTGCATGTTGGTCAAACGTATTGCATGGGCATTGTGAGTTTAAATGGGAAATGAGATTAAGCGAGAGTAAAACCAACGGAAATGTCTAGGAAAAGGAGAGGAAACTATAAAAAGAAATCATTGAGGGATGGACCATTGTAAACTCGAGTGCCATTTTGCTGTGGCATATTCCAACTAATTGAAGAACTGCCCCTGATTCTTTTACTGTAAAAACTGAAGGCCAGTTATTTTTCGTTAGATGCGTCATAATTGTTTCATTTCCAATCTGCAGGACTCCAGAGAAGCTTCACACGTGGATAAGGACAGTGATAGATGCATACCATTTCAGTCGGGAAGGTACTCTTATCAAGGAAGCTAGGGATTTGATGAACCCGAAAATCATTGAGAAGTTAAAGGAACTGAAGAAGCTAGTCGAAGACCAATACATGCGAATCTCAAGGATGAGTCTCTTATTGCAGATGCTGATCCAGCAGTGGTCATATTGAACCAAGGTCGCTTAGTTTCTCGGACTGTATGCTTTATCTTTTGATATTGCTTTACGGTGTATAATCACATCCTATCCTGAAAGAATCATGTCCATAAAGGTTCACCGCATTAGATGCTGATAGGTTCAACATTTTGTTCTACGATTTTGTCATATGCAGTGTTTGCGGATTTGTATCCTCTGTATCTGTACATACCACTGTGTAACTTGCAAGCTAGGGGGTGTAAAAATGTCTGGAATTGTTCCCGCTCCACTCTCACCCAAGGAACTTGATTGTTTGCTTCTCGATCTGTAGATGCTGCGGCCGTCGAAGCAATGGAGGCTTTTCTTCGATTAACTTTCTGGGGGATTTGAAGTGGGCTGAGATGAAGCAATATGCAGTCAACATGATGGGGTTCTGAGATGCACAGAAAACGTGCTTTTCGATTTTGCAGGTGATTTTTTTATTTATTTAAATGAATTGGAACAGACGGAACTCTCGGTAAGGACCATTGTTCAGCAGCTTCATTAGCTGGTCATATACCGGAAGCGTATCTATTGTCCTGCAGCATCACGGTCGGCCTTGTGGTCGTGATTCGGGAGAGTTCATCATAGTAGCTGCTCTTTCATCTAAACTTCATCTTCCTAATCTCTCGCGTTCCATGTACTGAAAGAGAATTACGCAGGAATTAGTTTCTTTCCGAACCCTTCATTGCAAATATATATGATGAAGTAATGATTTGTTCACATTGTCAATGTTACTCAATTTTGTTTCCGAGGTTTCCGAGAAAACTTAATGAATATGGAAAATCCTTTTTTTCGATGCGTGAAAATCTCAAAAATTTATTTGTAGGAAATTCTTCTACTCTAAACAGGAGACTTCGGTAATGATTTATGTAAAATATATTCCTACTTTGGGTTTCAACGAGGAAAAGGCGCCTTAATCCTTGTCGCACGTACTGTGCACTCAATTTTCTAGTCTGAGGATTGAGCAAAATTAATTTTAGAGAAAGTTATAAATAAAAGTTTGAAGTCTTTATTGTTTTCTCAAATAAGAGTTTAAAATGGATTTGATTTCAAGTAAGGGATCGAAGTGTCATTGTTTTCTCAAATAAGAGTTCAAATGATCATATCAACCTAAAAAAAAGGGCCTAACTTTATTGCGCAAAGAGCATTTTTGTCTTTTACCTTTAAAAAAAAAATTTCCCTCATATGTTATTTGTTTTTGTTTTTCTTTAGTTTTCCTTTTTTCCTCCTCTCCAATGGCCATGGCGAAGGTTGCTGAACTTAGGCAGGGCCCACCTTTGCCAATGTCGGTCAAGGACTACCTTTGCTGGTGTCGGGCAAGGGTTGTCCTTGCCCTTGCCTTGCCTAGGGTGGCCCCCGCTTGAGGTTGGCGGCGAGACCATTGACAAGGCATAGCGATGGCCGATGGAAGGAAGAGGAAAAAATAAAAAAGAAAAAAAGAAAAAGTAAAGGAAAAAAAATATAATTAGAATTTTTTTTTGACTAAAATACTCCTTCTTCGATGATCGAGTAATCATTAGCGGGCCAAAAGCTCATATTTGAGACAATTTGACCACTTTAAGTCTTTATTTGAGATTGTTACGGGTAATTTAGGCCATTGTTTGAAACGTATTTACTTTGGATCATTATTAAGAAATTGAGGACCCTTCACGCCCTCACTAGAAAATTTCCCTTAATTCTATCATGCCTTGGTAAAATATATTGATATCCTTCTCCGCGTTGGTATTTTTCATTTAATTTGCTAAGGGTAAAAAAGATTGTTAGAAAGAAAAGGAAACCGTTAACTTTTTCATTCTTTAACTTGTCCGTGTCTCACCAATACTTCTACAAACTTTTTTACTCTTTTTACAATCTGCTAATTAGCAATTTTGTACTACTTTACCTATTTTTACTTACACGATTCGAAATTAGTAACTTTTATATGAAATTAACAACATAAATTAAAATGATTTATCAAGTTTTGTCAAATTAAATTACCAACTAATTTCAGGATATCAACTCTTATTTAAATCACTTATCAATATTTAATTGTATTTTATATTATCATCTTTTCTAGAGTCGTTAATTTTTATTTATCTTGATTAACAACCCCATATATTTCCAACCTAAATTAACTTGCTCTTTCAGCCAAAACTTAAATTAACTTCATTCACCAACTCTCTTTCAATATTACGATAAAATATGAGATACCAACTCAAATTTGATTTACTTATGGACATTAATTTGTCAACCTTAAACTTTTATTTTACTTTTCTTATCTACTACTTGGACTTACCCACTTTTTTTTTTCTTTCAAAAATTATCGATCTTTATTAAGTTACTTAACTCTAATTAAGTTATCAACTATGGGATAAACAACTCTCACTGGATTACTTTTTACGGAAAAAGAGAGATTTAAATAGGAATCAGAAACTTCTCAACCTATACATCATAGATGTTAAAATGTGAAAGTTCTCATTTTGGAAATTACTTATAAAAAGGTGACAATTCCAGTTTATTAGGGAATAGTATAGTAACCGAGATAATACTAAAGCTTCACATTATCGCTCTTATATCCGCAGCTTATCACACAGACCAACTAACAGACTGGCTGGACAAAAAGAAAAACACGTGTTTAGAAAGGATATGCAGCATAAGGCCGAGAACGAAGTATCTCTTTAAGTACCTCTTTCCGAAAAACTACAAATTCTAAGGATTCACAGTCGCCTTATGCTAGCAAAATAGGAGGGATTCCCATCCCAATCTCCCTAAGAAAATATGGTATAGCGAGAAAGAAACGAAATGCAGAGCGGGGAAGGACAGGATTGTATCCGTGACTTTCTATTTCATCAGTAAGTTTTTGCCTCAAGCTATTGTTCATGTCTTAAATGCTGAAGGTATTATGATAGGATTCCACTAGTAAAAGAAATGTTTAATTGCGATAAGATACTACATTTTGTCGGACAAAAGGCAAACTAGATCACCCACATGAGAAGGCTCAGTTTAAGACTGCAGATTTTCCTCACGCACTGGTGCCTACTGGGCAAACTTGTGAATGCAAGTGGGATACACCGAGCCTAAGTTCCTTCTTCGTGGACTAGCCGAGGTTTCCTGAGATTGAGGAGAGATTCGGGAGTTGAACCTGTGACCTTGTCTTGTGAACCAAGTCTTGAGCCACTCGACCAACCACTGAGGTGATGGGATAAGACACTACATGTGAAAGGGTTATGGCCACAAAAATCAGATAAACCATCGACATGGTTTTCCATCTACTAACAAATTGTACCATCATAACTAAGGATCTGTTTAATAAAATGTCTCACCAAGTGAAATCACTAATGGGGAATATGCTCTAAGAATGAGTGCCTTCTATACATAAAATCGAGTACTGATCACATTTATTGACTCCAATACTTATAGGCCATAATATCAAAATATCTTCATTCTTCACCAAGTTTTCTCATTTTACAGAAACAACCATGTAACGCCAAAATTCAGCTGATGTTAAGAGGCAAAAAGGCTTACCTGAAGAAAATGGCAAAGTAGAAACAATCTTGAATAACTACAATAGGATAACTACAGCTACCCTTATTAATTATTCTTTTTTCACAAGCAAGTTTTTCCATGAAAAGATAAAAGTAAATAGAAAAAAATTCCAAACCATAATGTTATAGTGGGAGTAAAAAATTAGGAACAGTTGCAGCGCATGAATTTGCTAAAACAGCAAATAGGCAACGCTATAAATATTGCATAGCCCTAGGAAAAGAAGCATATCAATATTCCTTAACTTCAACTTTTCTCCGGTCATTGAATGAATTGCAAACTAATAGTAACTTACTTACCTGCCTTGAAAAGGGCAGTGTTCTCTTTCTGAACAAAATTCACGAGCAGCAATTTCCCGTCCCTCATTCTGTTGAAGCATAATAAAGTGTCGAGCCATATGATATACTTCACATATATCTAGAAGACATCTTAAATTAAATAGACAATCGACTCCCATCTCACATAATTGGATAAAATCTTACCCCATGCCATACTTCCAATGAAATTTTGTGGCTGCTTTTGTTCCCCTCTCTCTCTCTCTCTCTCTCTCTCTCTCTTGTTTAGGGAACGAAAATCCAGGGCTTTGAACTTAAAGTATATCACTTGCCTTCGTCTGCCAATAAACATTGAAACGACACCATTCATTTTTAAAGGAGATAGCCTGCACAATCATCATGATCATCAAACATTCCGACCAAGAAGGAAAATCATAATGAAATTGTAAGATCTGCTAAATTGAGAATAAGTACACTCTCAGTCAAAAGTTGTGACGGTATTTCGTTTTAGTCTTAAAAGTTTATTTTAGATTATTTAAGTGCCAAAAAATTTGAAAAATGATCATTTTGGTGCCAACGTTGATCTGATTGATCGAAAATCCGACGTGACACTTTTTTATTAATTTTTGAAGCTGATGTGGCTCGCTGGAGAGTACAATCAGCATTTAAACAACAAAACCACGCCGTTTGGTATCTCTCCCCCAATTCAAAACCCTAAATCCCCAAATTGAGAGAGAGAAGGCATGGCATGGCCTTCCCGCCGTCTTCTTCCTTGAAGAACAACACCAGCACCGACCAACAACGATAGCGCACCAACACTAGCACTAGCATAACTCCGCCTCCGGTTCGTACAACATTGTTGACAAGTCCAAGCTCTTGTCCTCCTCCTCCTCTCCTCCTCCTTCTCCTTCCTCCTTCAGAAGGACCCACTTCATCCCCTCCCTGAGCAGAGCCCAATCCGCCATCTCCATCTGTGCCCTTCTTATTTCCCTCGCCCTCCTCGTCGTCACTCTCTCCACCTTCGACCCCCCTTCTTCCTCCTCCTCCACCCTTGCCTCCTATTCTTCCCGTTGCTTCTTGCTTGAGCAACAACCTCAGCCTCTCCTTGCTCGCCTAGTCAAGCAACTACAATTCGAGTGACGGCGGTTGAGTGACGGTGGCCGAGTGAGCTAGGTTTGCGCTGGGCAAAGATTGGACAAAAAAAACCCTAATTTCAATCCCAAAAAAAAAAAAAAATCCCCATAGGAGTTGTGCGGCGTCGATTTTTAGGCTATTCACTTAGGACGGCAAAACATCGTTTTCTTAAGAATGATGGAAAACGACGTTATTTAAAAACCATCTCGATTTTTTTTTAAATATAAAAGCCACGTAATCATTTTAATAGAATCTCCGTGGGTGGCACTAAGTAATCGGTTTTCCTCCTATTTGGCGTTTAAGTGATCCAAAATAAACTTTTAAGACCAAAGTGAGCCGCCGTACACAACTTTTGATACTGATATTGTACTTACCCCGCTAAATTGTCACAACACAACAGTAATAGGTTTATGACACTACACCAACTTAATTAAGATAACAGCAAAGCTTCCATGCTCTATATAGCCTCATATGAACTTGTCTAATTACTACATGCGGAATGAAAGAGGATTTCTCCTTCCTTTTGAAAGAAATCTTCCACGTGAGTGAAAATACACGCTAGGAAGAATATTGTAGACTCATCTTGTGAAGTGGTCGCTATTCATGTGATTTTGCAGACGAGGTAAAGCAACTAGACACGGTTCATTAAGCAAGTAGGCACAGATTATATGATAAGTCAACATGTATTCAACATGAACTGGTCATTATTCACATGAAGAAGGCACATGTAAAAATGAACCAAAGCTCATACGAGAACACACATGTTAAGCGGCAGCAATCTCCCTGTCAACTTAGTCAACAGGAGCAGGAATAAGAGAAAAAGATGATCTATAAATTTAGAGATTGTAAGATAAGAACCAAAACTATAAAAGGAATCGACTGAGTTTCATCCCACCATTTTGCTTAACTTGAATATGGGCTCTCATTTCAGATGCACATGAAGATTTTGCCTCCAGATAAGCTGGTACGTCTACTTAACAATGTAAAAAATACACAAATCCCTCTACGTTGATTACTCATCCCTGTCATAATTCAGCTGAAAGTTGGGTCAGTAATAGAGTGGAGCAATCAAACAAGAAGGGCTGGTTTCGATTGGAGAAAGACTCGGCATACAGAGATATTAGCAAGTTCGTTCAGTATCCATGACAGGTTGAACATCTTGACAATTTATATTTTCATGAGCAAGAATCTGCTAGGTGAATCGAATGTTTCTCAACTAGAATTTTGATGAGGGGATCCTCCACATCACTGCCAACCTGGGTCTTGTCTCGGCAAACTGAAACCTTTTCATCACCTGTGACGACGATGACCTCCTCTTCCCGAGTTAAAAGCTCATTGGCCACTACCACATGCATTTTGTACTTACTAAGAGCCATATCTGCCTTCTTCAGCAGGATGTTCTTATCAGTCTCTAGCTGTCATTTAGAAATTAAAAAAAAATTGTATCAGGGATTCATATCAAGTCTCAATCCAAGATACGCTGGGTGATACCTTCAGCAAATTTTAAACAGGAGAACAAAGTAATGTCCAACTAAGAGTTCACATTGCTGCCAGGGAAAATTTGCAGCTAGCTCAGGTGAGCAGCTGCCGAGTTGCCACTCATTAACGACTCTACTTATTAATATAACAAGGAAAGGGAGCTTGTGTAATTACTCTAACATGCATTTGTTGAACTACTTTCTATATTTCTAGGACCTTCATCATCTATTCAATACTCTTGCTGGTGACAAGTTACATTTTAGTTGCAAATGCTACTATGGTAGAAGCTTATGCTGCACGCAATTATATTTCCCTGAATCAGTAAATATTTCAGATAATGGGATAGCTAAAATATTTGAATCCCAAGGAAGGTAAATCAGTCAGTATGTCTAACTTTGTGTTCTTTTTTTTTTTTTTTTAAACTTCAACTGGACCACGAGTAAACCTTACAAGATCGATATTTTTACAGGGCATGTGGCAAGGAAATGGTTTTCATTGTGGACAAACACAGCATTGTTTTCACTTTGACTGCACTTTTTTAGATAAATATCTTCATTAAACTGGAAGGACAATAATGCTTAATGCTGTTTTTCTTAATATCAATAACAATCATCCATAAAATCTAAGAGTATTCTCCATGGACAGGGTTTTTGGTAAATGGATGAGAATCCTCCATGGATAGGGTTTTCTGGTCGCTAGAGTTGGACGATTTGTCCCTTCTGACATACATGCTATTGAATTTATTATGATGCTTTTTGGACAGCAAACTTCAATAACTTCTAATGAAACTTATGGTTGCACCAGAATGAATAGATTGCAAATAGCTGACCTTAAATGCAATGCAATAGGCAAATGGAGCCCACTCTTTTCTCAAGACACCTAGCATTTTTGGAACTTGAACCAGACTCATTTCAAGCGAACCCGATCCTGACTGTATCTTGTGTTCTGCCTGTACAAACATGCAACTTCCAAGTTAAAGAGAAATCACATTTTTAGCTATTTATAGAGTTAAATGAACAGAGACTACAGCTGGTGAGCAAATGTGATTTAAGCCAGCCAAAGTGACAGAGGAATCCAATTTAATGGCTTAAAACTAGCCAACCTAATCTTAGAACATTGCGATGATGACTAAAAGTCTACTTCTTAGTAACTAATGCTGATGGGCAGTGTAAGAAGAACCCGTTCTTCTGACTTAACCTACCAGAAGAGAGAATAGTCTAGGTATTCCTACTCACTTCAGGAAGCATTCAGGGACACAAAGATTTTGCAAAGATAACCCTCGACAGCTTTCACTCCTCAGAGGTTGGTATTCAAACATGAAAGTAGCCAAATGACGAGGAATGACTACTTAATTCACTTGAAATGATAAAATAGCGACATCATCTTCTAAAAATATCCCCGGGGGGGGTGGGACCAACGTAGCTTCCCAATTTAAGCAACAGCACTTCACAATGAAGGCATCCATGTACTTGACATTAACACATGGAGGCGGGAAAAGCTCTAGTGCAGAATGAATTGAAAGAGTTTCAGCAAAGTCCTAAACAATTACCATGCTTTTCCAAGGTACATAAAAATCAGACGGTGCAGCTGCAAGATAAAACATTACACGTGGCCCAAGAACCCTAAGTGATGTTGCAACCATCTGTAACATCTGCACAGACCAAATCGTTGTTATGTGTGCTCGAACAACCAGATCAAAGAGGAATAAATTTTCATAGTGGAATAATGACCACAACAATGAGTAAGCAACAAATGTTCCGAAACTTCACTGTAAAGAGAAAGGTTCTTTAAAGGATACAACAAGACTGGGGAAATGAATCAAGTTGAAGGAATTTTACATTAGAAACAGAGAGATGCCTTTATGCAAAACTTCTCATGTCTATCATAATTTTATAATGCAGGGGGTCCGTGTTATATCTTTGCCACCTAAAATCTAGCATCTAACATTAATGAGATGCTCTAAATGAGAGTGAACAACCATTCTAGTTCGTTTCATATTGAGAAAACATATTTGATTTTTAGAATTAATCACCTACCTAATATATCACTTCTTGCCATGTTAATCTTTTCATATTATTCTTGGTTATTCCAAGCAGACAAGGGAAGAAGAAAGGAGGAGGGGGCTGGGGGCCTATGAAGCATCAAATAATTCATAAGCTAATCATTAAATTCACAACACGAGCAAAGAAAGTGCATCGATCTATTAGTTTACATTTGTTTAAGGAACTTGTTGGTTAAGCCAACTATATAAAGTACACACATGTCTTCGACCTATTGAAAATAGGTAAAGCGCAGCAATTACATGCATCACAAGACATTCGAACGTGCAAACATTATCTTTACATCCTAAAACCACATTAAGTGTAGCTAATTGAATGTTCTAAAGACACTCATAACAATTTTCAAAAAGAAGGTGCTATTATAAACATTAAAAAATGTTCATAAGCTATGTAATAGAATCACCAATCAAGAGATCAAAGTGCATTCAAAATTTATAAAAAAAATAAAAAGAAACAAGAAGAAAAATCAATGGGAGCAGTCTGTAGGTTCAACAAATCCTGCCTCTGACATAGTGCACCGCATAAAGTCCGTAAAACGGCATTGTGCATGATTAACTGAGAATAAAAAGTCCAAGAGACCTTTCTTGATGTTGCTCACGTAATTTCCATCTCAGTAAGAACATAAAAATTAGTGATACAAACCTGAAGATATTCAAAAATGGTTGTGAAGGGAAGTTTCAGCAATAGTCCTTTTTCAATTACCTAAAATTGGATACGACCACATAACGAATCAATCTCAAAATAAACAAACTGTTCACCATTACATGACAAGCTAGTGAAGTCAAAACATCATAGGATAATTATAAATGGGAAGAATATTTAGAAACTCAATTTAAGAAGCATGTATGAGTGTTCCATACATTGTGATGATCACTGATAGCCATCTTCACAGCTTCAGAATGTGGCTCCCTCACTATAATTTAAGAGAAAATGATTCAATAGATCATATGATCGGATGACCATAATTTTTGTAGTGAAGATTAAATAGATCATATTTTTATGGGATGAGCATAATTTGAGAAAATATGGAACTGTCTGCATGGAGAAGACAAGAAAATGCATCAACCTTCTGCAGATATAGCAAGATCGAAGTCAAGAGGAAAAATATGTCGCGGGTTTATTCTCTAAGGGCTAAATACCCTCTAATTGTTTGTTTGACCACTGCTATCACAATTAGGTTCTTCAACAGAAATATCAATCTATATAAATAAGCACCATGGGAAGTTTTTTTTTCCCTCACTTTTATCATTTGAATGAAGTAGCACAAACCTTTAATGTGGGACTTGTCTATGAACTCGAAACATTCAAGGAAGGGATCATCTGGCAAAGATCTATAGAAGGGCTGGCAGCTTCCCCTGGTTCAAAAGTGGAGAGAAAAAGGAAAGAAAATTGACATTTCATCGTATAATACCATTGACTCTTAGATTGACTGTCAGTAATTAAAAAATCACATGGTTAACTATTACCTGCGATACAGAAAGATAACCGCATAACCTGCCTTCAAAAAGTACCTGCAACATATCAACAGTTGGACTTCTTTGAAGAAAGCTGACTTCGAACTGTTAAATTAATGTCTCGAATTTGAATTCGGATAACGATTTGTTTAACCGAATTTATTGATAAAGATTTCCCTAGTAACAGAAAAGTTTTATTGGACTCTTCAAGATTTATAAAAGAGGAAATAAAGATAAAATAAAGATTTCCTCTTTGGGTACACGAATATAAAAGGGAAAAGAAACCCTACGTAAAAGAGTTGTTATTGAAACCCTAAGAAGAGCCGCTGCTGCACAACGTCAAGTGAAGCCACCCATGCGATCAAGAAAAGGAGTTCTTATTTTTGGCGTTTCATTTTGAGCTTGAACGTACAATAATTTTGTGTCATGAATTTATACCTAAGAACGTTGTTTATTTATAAACACTTAAGGTTTTGAATTAAATCTAAGTGTGAGAAACACTTGAGTGATTGAGCGATTGTAAACTTTGATTCTTCGATTTTAGTGAATTATTTGCCGCTGTCTCTCCCTCCGTGGATGTAGTTACTGATATCAGAGCGAATTACATAAATTTCTGATATCCTTATTTTTCTCGTTTATTTCTTTGATGATTTCGCGTTGACATAAATTATAAGATCCCGTCATTTTCGCGTATTATATCCCAACACGAACAATGGGCAATGACCACTCAATTACGGGTGAAGCTGTCATACTCAGTGGAAGCTGCTCCTCGATGGCCTAAGCTGAAGTTATCAAAGAAGCGCACGCAGCGTTGCTCTAGAGGGACAATCGTCCCACCCGAGGTCACACAAACAACTCGGTTAGCTATTCCGTCTCCTGCATTAAGGGGGAGAAAAACAGCTCAACAAAAGCAAGTGAAGTATCAAAGGGCAGAAGCATAAAGTCCAAAAAAAAAAAAAAAAAAAAAAAAGCAGCTCACCGGTTGGTTTCGAATTCTTGTCAAGAAACTCCTTCAACTTGTCTCTGATTTCAAGACTATTTTTCAGCGGAGGAGCCGAGTCGAAAAATGACTGTATGTCTGCACCAGACGTGTGCTCCTCCGCTGCTTCCGGACCAATCTGTGAACCCATCGCGAATTCCTGCAGGGCCCAGATCACCAGACGACATCATATTCCAGAAAATGCACAGAACGCAAAAGGCATTCCTTGAATCGATAACAGCTAAAAAACAAGAAAACCCAAATAAAATCCTCAAAAGACACGTTAATCCAGCGAAGAGGTTTGCGACCCCAGGCGTATCTACCCATTCCCCAACTACAATCCAGCAAAAACCTTGCCGATCACTCCGGATTCGACATCAAAAGACGATCTTTCCAGCAGAAAGCCAACCGCCCGAACAAAAAAGAACTCCTCAGGAAAATAGAGAAGAGAAAACCGAGCAAGAATTTCGTAATCCACCCTCAATTCTCCGGAATATCGAAACCCCACACGCTTCCTAATCGGATCGAAGTACCTTGGAGCAGCGAGTACAGCGATCGAGTTTCCAAACTACGCACGCGCAGATAGAGAGAGAGAGGGGGGGAGGATAAATACGAAATTGGGTGGACTGAAGTTAGGTAAGAATCGAAAGAAAGGTAGGTGAGTGCTCAAAAAAGATAAGGATAAGGATAAGAATAAGGGGAGGGGGCCAAAAAAGATAAGGATAAGGATAAGAATAAGGGGAGGGGAGAGGAGGATAGTACGAAATTGGATGGACTGATGATCACGTTTTTTATATGACTTTTATGATAAATTTGCGTTGAGTGAGGCAAATCCCATTATTCGATCGTGCAATCTCTATTCCGAGGAAATATTTTGGATGTCCCAAATTCTTAATTCGAAATGTGAAGTGTAGGTACCTCTTGAAACGTTGAATGGTAGATTCATTGTTTTCCATAATGAGGATATCACCTTGACTCCATGTGAAGAGGGTATAATCATGTTTGGATTGTCGGAATCTTGTAGCTATAAGTGCAGCAGTGAACTTAGCATACCACTGGCGAGAAGCCTACTTGAGTCCATACAAGAATTTACGAAGATGATATATTCGATTCTTCCCCTCTCTGCGTAAACCTGGTGGAAGATCCATGTAAATCTCTTCTTCGAGACCTCCATGAAGGAAAGCATTATGAACATCCATCTGGTGAAGAGGCCAATCACGCAAAGCGGCAATAGAAAGAAAGGAACGAATAGTGACTTTCTGTATAACCGAACCCTTCTAGCTGCGTAAACCCTTTGGCCACTAGTCTTGCTTTATATCGTTCGATGGATCACTTTGCCTTGTACTTGATCTTATATACCCACTTGCAACCGATAGGTCATCGGTGAGGAGGCGAGGTAACAATATCCCAAGTCTCATTTTCTACCAGGGCTTGTAATTTATCTTTCATCGCTTGTTGCCAATGAGGGTCTTTGATAGTTTCCTCATATGTGGATTGTTCCTGTCCCTAAGAAATTCTACTAATACAACACATATGTTCCGGGGAAAGACGAGCAAAACTAACATAAGATGAGATAGGATGATGTGTACCAGATAACTCTAAGGTAGGACAAAGATAATCTGCTGTCCATGTGGGCGGGCGTGTACTACGCCCTAATCGTCGAGGTTGATCCGGTGCACTTACAAGTGGCAGAGTAGAGTTCTTATCTGGATTTGTTGGTGAAGTAGAACCCTACGATATCACTGCTTGTGGTTCCCCGGGTGTGGCATTATCCGCATAGGATTGCGGATTACTTCCAGGTGTAGAATATGAGACATGAGGAAATAGGACTTGCTGTGAAGGCGACAAATCTTCTTCATTTAATTGACGATGATGTGCGACTGATCCTGAATCTTGATCTAAAAGAAGTTCTTCTTGGAAGGGAAAAATGTTCTCATGAAAGATAACATCTCTGCTAACGATGAAGCGACCAGTAGATAGATCATAGATTGAGTATCCCTTTTGAGAAATAGGATATCCCATAAACACACCTTTAATAGCGCGGGGACCTAATTTGTCCCGAGGGCCCACTATTGAGACATAACACAAGCATTCAAAGACACAAAGATGATTAATATCCGACTGTTTCCAAAAAAGTAATTCAAATGGAGTCTTATCATTTAGGATTTGGGATGCAATCCGATTGATCAAATAGGCTGCCGTGATCACACAGATACCCCAAAATGTTTTCGGAATTGAGGCTTGATACTTAAGAGCACGGGTAACTTTTAACAGATGACGATGTTTTCGTTCAACCACCCCATTTTGTTGAGGTGAATAGGTGCAGGAACTCTCATGAATGATGCCGCTTGATTTAAACAGAGAAGAACACTCATGATTAAAGAATTCACGAGCATTATCAGTACGAATCCGTTGTACGGATTTGTGAAACTGATTTTTAATTAATGCAAGGAAATTTCTAACATGAGAAAATACTTGTGTCTTAGATTGCATCAAGAAAAGCCAGGTAGCTCGTGTATAATCATCTACAATTGTAAGGAAAAAACGAGATCCATCCGATGTGGTGTATGATATGGTCCCCAAATGTCCATGTGTAGAAGAGAGAAAACCGCTTTGCTTCGTGAGGTATTTTGCGAAAAAAAAGGCAATCAAGATTGTTTAGCTATTGGACAAATATGGCATTTTGAATGAGGAAATGAGGCACTATGGCCTAGACGTTGATGCAACATAATATTTTTATTAGAATTGGCATTACATAAGATGCCCTTATTTGAAGGAAACGAAACATTGAGATTTTTGGGAAGTGTGGCCCAAAAAGAGAGTCCCTTAATTTTACCCCAGCCCATCAGTTTCCCAGTCGAAAGGAAGCAGATATTAGAATCAAAGATGACTCTACAAAAATTGTCCTCACAAATTTTTGAGACAGAGATGAGGTTGAATCGAAATTCAGGAATGAACAGGATATTTTTCAAGGTAATGGATGGATTGAGATTAACTGTTCCAATTTTGGTGACCGAGGTATCATTCCCATTTGGAAGACGGATGGAAGTAATATGAGAGGATTCTTTAACAACGGAAAGGAAACGTTTATCGCAAACAATGTGATCACTAGCACCTGAGTGAATAATCCATGCTTTAGTTGAAATGGAGCTTAAGCAATCAAAAGTACCTGTATAACTCGCCGCTTTATCGTGTGATCTCAATTGGCTTAAAGCTCTCATGATTTGCTGGAATTGATCATTACTAACGAACTGGTGAGCTTTAGCATTTGCCGCGATGAAAATTTCCTTTTCCTTCCTTTCCTTATCTCGCTGGCTTCCCATGCAATTTTGAACAATTATCCCGTGTATGATTGGGACGCTTACAATAATCACAGAATTTGCCTTTTCCTTTGTTGGAATTTCCGCCTAGGCATTTATTTGAGAAATTTGCTGGATTATGGCCGTTAGATCCTCTCCATGCCAGTGCAAACGTGGCCTGTTGTGAGCTATCAGATCTAGGCGCTGCCAAGATGTATCTTGGACCGTCAGATCGTCTGAGCTAGCTGTAGCCATCGGATCCAGAGATGAGATCTCTGTCATTCACTGGAAAAGGAGCCCGCAAGAGGCCCGGACCATCCGATCGGCCAATTAAATCGTGGCCGCTCGTGCTAGATGAATAAAAAACTTTGTCTTCTCCATTTGTTAACCCTAGGGCTAGGACCGCAGCTCCCGATCCGCCATGGCTCCCATGGCCAAACTTCGCTACGGCCAGCTTCTACTTCGGCGTCGCCTTGGTCATAAGGATAACGCGATCTTCGACTTTTAGGTACTCTGAGGAAGCCCGGTGCTGCGACTCTTCCTGGACCGCGAGCTGGTAAATTCGGTCGAGCGAGGGTACGGGTTCCATGGCGAGGATTTGGCTGCGAAACAGTAAGTAACTTTCATTTAGTATGAGTAGAAACCGAGTTACCTTCCCCCTCTCCCTTATCGCCGGTATTGTGCTAGGGTTGCTTCGGGTCCCTCCAATTTTTTTTCGGCCATCTCCAATTCGTTCCACAGTGCCGATAACTTGTTAAAAATGGTAGAGATCGAGAGATTCCCTTGTCTTAGCTCGGATAGGGCTTGAGTTATGCTGAAAATTTTGGTTCGATCAAGTTTTCCATTCATTTCCCATATATTTTTCCATATTCCTTTTGCATCTTCGGTCGGAGTAGTCTGGGGGCAACCTCCGTGGTGAGGTAGTTGCCAATGCATGTCCTGACAAGCTGATTGCATTTCCTCCAGTGGCACGCAAGTCGTTCGTCGCTCGGAATCGGAACCGTTCCATCTATAAACCTTTCTTTGTCTTTTGTGATTAGGGCCCGACCAAACTCGCGTGACTAGATGGAATAATTTTCCAGTCCCGACAACTGCTGTGTGATGAGGCGGAGCTCCGGTCCGTCCGCGATGGAGGTGTAGAAAGGGTCTTCTAGTTTGGGTTGAGCTTCGGTGAAGCCTGTGAGGGGAAGAAAACCTGGTCCATAGGTCGGGTACGGACTTGCCCCAAATCCTGATGAAGCCGAACCGGTTTGATTCAAGAAGGGCCATCTCGTCCCACCAGAGTTGGGTTGATTATTAAGCTGCGGGTCTTCTCGCCTTGGCCCGTCATTGGCTCTCTCGGGAAAGCAGGTGGAACTTTGGGCAGGATTCATCTGACTCGTCTGGCCTGGAATAGGTTGAACCTGGATGGGAACCCATTAAACATATGGGCCCGGAAGAAATTGCCCCGTATTGGGATGAACAGCACCCTGTCGCTCCTCAAGAGTTGGCACTTGATTTCGTTCTTGTGTTTGGTTTTCCGTCACCCGATTTGTTGCGTTTTTGTTTTTTTTTTTTGGGGTCAAATGTTTGGTTTCTCATTTATCATTTTATTCTGGTACTTGAATCAAAACAACTTCTATGTAAATCAAATTACAGATTTTCCTAGGAATGGGATACATAAGAAGTAAGATGATGGTTCTAGTTGAGGCCGTTAGTAGTTACTTTTATTTAAATTCGGGAAAATTTCAATTAAAGATCAAGAGGGTTAAAAAGTGGATTTTTATTTTAAATAAAATCTTGAAGTGTTACCAAATACACCCTTAATCTTATTTAAGGGTGTGGCATGCGATGAGGAAGGCCATGCTGCTTCTCCGGAATTTCCGTGAATGTTCTGTGTTGGTTGAAAATTAAAAACCAAACTTTTTAATTCAGAAACATAGGACTCGGGAATGCAGGTCTCAACATCAACTACCGTAACACCATCTTCAGCTACCCACCAAATCACCACCACCTCCATCCACCGATTGGCCTCCCGACGACGACGGCGACGACAACGGAGCCTCAATATGGCCCAACGTACACTAAATGCTAAGAGCTACTATGAAAGGAAGCTCTAGGCATTTCAAGACGTTGCCAGATATTCGGCGATATGTATGCCTACCAGTGACATTCGTCCACAAAACCGAGCCATTCTCATCTACACTGTGAAGAAATGAAGAACAAGATACAAGATGTAGAAGAGAAAGAACTTCTGTATTTACTTGAATCGAAGAACAATAACATGTATTCACTGAGAGCTTTTTATCTCTTCTGTAATACAATCTCATTTCATCTCTTTCACTCTCTCTCTATCTCTGCTCTCTCTCTTCTTTTCTCTATATATTGAAAAATAGAGTACCTCGCATTACGGCTTATAGAAGGCTTGAGGAAGAAGATGATAAAACGGAAAAACTCTCTTTTAACCGACTTAACAACTTTGATTACTTATCTAACAAACTAACCGCCCTAATGTATTAGAGCACGTGCATTTCCAGTTAACGTCTTCAGGCTCGTGAAGAACAATCTCTCTCTTCATGTCGGTCATGAATTCTGAATTCACCATCTTCTGTACTTCTTCCTCATTGCCACGAGCACAACATCTGCAGAGCACCTCAGTCATGAGCTTCGTTTTCAATTTCTTTTTCTTTCTGCATTGCCATAGACTTATGTATTGCCACAGATCCAGTCTCAAATCACTATCTTTAACATCCCCCGCAAATTGGGAAGGGGTAAAGACCCCAAGCCCAATTTGGTGCGAAGAGTACAATGTAGAAATCGAGGTAAAGATTTAGTAAAGATATCTGCAATTTGGCGAGTACTGGGAGTATAAGAGACAATTAAGGACCCTGAAGCCACCTTTTCACGAACAAAATGAAAGTCGACTTCAATATGCTTTGTGCGAGCATGTAAGATAGGGTTAAGTGAGAGAGCAATGGCTGACTTGTTGTCACAAAAGAGAGATGTTGGAGCAGATAAACTGATGCCAATGTCTCGAAGTACAAAACCGATCCAAGTAAGATCAGTTGTAGCTGTGGCTAAAGCTCGATATTCAGCCTCTGTGGAGGAACGAGAGACTGTAGATTGTCGTTTTGCTGACCAAGAGATGAGGTTGGAGCCAAGGTATGTACAAAAACCAGTGGTAGATCGCCTTGTAGTACTACACCCTACCCAATCAGCATAAGCAAAACCATACAAATGCATGAAGCTATTAGAATGAATGGTTAAACCAAGATGAACAGTGCCTTTCACATATCGAAGAACCCTTTTGAGTTTGTAAAAATCCCTAATGTGGGCTGCTGCATCTTCTAACAGAGAAGATTAGTGGCATAAGCAATATCTGGACGAGTGATAGTAAGATACTGAAATTCACCCACAAGACTTCGATATTCAAGAGGATGTTGCAATAATGTGTCATTAGCTATCATGGCAACAGGTCGTAATGAGATAGGAGTAGAAATAGGTTTGCAATCTTTCATATTAGCTCGAGTAAGTAGATCAAGAGCATATTTAGTCTAAGAAAGGAATAGGTTTTGTGAAGTTTGTTTAACCTCAATGCCCAGAAAGTAATGTAGGAGACCAAGATCCTTCATATGAAATTGAAGACTCAGTAGATGAATCAAGTGGGAAAGTAAGGAAGTTGAGCTTCCAGTGAGCATCGACATAGAGTAATAACAGTATGGTGTCTGAGCCTTCCTGAGAGCTCAAGTTTGTTTTGTCAATCTGAATGTCCTATCATATTTTGTGAAATTTCAGGTGCTTAAAGCTGAAAGAAAAGTCAAAGTGCGTGGACTGTAAAGTTTGAGCAAAGTAAAAAGTAAAAAGTAAATGTCACTGAATCAGACCCTTAACTGTTTCTGACTCTACTTGGTGGATTCCCCTGGGCTTTTCTCTGCAGGCAGATGAAGATGTGCAAAGACATGATGAGCTTCTTGAAGTGATAAGAGCTGCTCCATCAGAGATAAATGAGGTTGTTGCGAGACGCCGGAAAGATTTTACTAAAGAATTTTTTGAACATGTTCACACTGTAGCTGAATCCTACTATGACAGCCCATCTGAGCAAAATGGTGAGACTTAATACTTTTTATTTAACCTGCTCGTGATTGATTAATGTGGTGGATTATAATCTCCATTGCTTAATGTAGCCAATATGAAGAAATGGCAGTCAGTTTCAGCTAACTGTCAACAATGCACCCCTAAATTTATGCATGCCAAGTTGTTTTATGTGTTTTTGTGATGCACCTGCTGATGGCAAATCTAGTAATTGGTGTACACCGTGCTACGTAAACAAAGTACCTTCATGGTGACTGAATCATATGGAAATCTCACGATTTTAAGCCTTGAAGCGGACCTGTGTTCCACTTTGAGCATTGACAAAGATCTCTTTTGCTTTCTGTATGATAGCTGTTGCGAAGCTTGGGAACATGTGTTTGGCTGCGGTACAAGCTTACGATACTGCAACTGAAAGCATTGAAGCACTCAATACAGCAGAGTTGAAGTTTCAAGATATTATCAACTCTCCCTCTTTAGATGCTGCTTGTAAAAGAATAGACAATCTAGCAGCAAAAAATGAACTCGATTCAGCATTGGTGTTGATGATTACAAAAGCATGGTCAGCAGCCAAGGAATCGAACATGATGAAGGATGAGGTACAACAGTTCTTAATCTAACTTTTTATCTACTGTCACTTAATTGAGAATGCGCTTGTGTATCCAAAGTGGCATCTAGGAGGAAGGGATGAGGAAAAGAAACTTGATTATGGGAACTAGGGGAAACCGGAGGATCTATTCCATGATGAATTCAGTTATTGTAGTTCTTTCATCTATTTTACTAAAACCTTATATTAATTTATAATACTAAATTCGACTGTCAATATCAATATAGCAGTTTTTTAGTGAACACCACGGTCCTAGGCTAATGGCAGTTGATATAGTTGTTCATAATGCTCTTTCACCATACATTTTGATAGGTTGATGCATTCCACTTCTTTTCGGACAAAAACCAGGGAAAGTTTCTCTTTCATTTTTCCCGCTTTATTTCACTGATTTTAAACACGCAAATGGGTGTCCCACAGTTGAATTTACTTTTCCATAACTTGTTATGGATTAAAGCTGCAGTCCCTCAACTTCAAGTCTATGAAATGCTGCCTCCAAATCCTGTCTCATCCAACAGTTTGGGACGAGTTCAGGGAATTTTTGAAAATGCTTGTTTAGTTGGTCATGGTTTCTTCTTTATTCCAGGTCAAGGATATACTGTATCATTTGTACGTGACCGCAAGAGGCAACCTTCAAAGGTCGATGCCAAAAGAGATAAGGATATTGAAGTACCTTCTCACCATTGAGGATCCCGAGCAGAAAGCTTCTGCCTTGAAAGACGCATTTACCGCGGGAGAAGAACTTGAAGGGAATGATATAGACTGCCTCTACACGTACGTACAGGAAGTATTCCTTGTCTATTGGTCAAGCCATGAACTGCATGTTGGTCAAATGTATTGCATGGGCATTGTGAGTTTAAATGGGAAATGAGATTAAGCGAGAGTAAAACCAACGGAAATGTCTAGGAAAAGGAGAGGAAACTATAAAAAGAAATCATTGAGGGATGGACCATTGTAAACTCGAGTGCCATTTTGCTGTGGCATATTCCAACTAATTGAAGAACTGCCCCTGATTCTTTTACTGTAAAAACTGAAGGCCAGTTATTTTTCGTTAGATGCGTCATAATTGTTTCATTTCCAATCTGCAGGACTCCAGAGAAGCTTCACACGTGGATAAGGACAGTGATAGATGCATACCATTTCAGTCGGGAAGGTACTCTTATCAAGGAAGCTAGGGATTTGATGAACCCGAAAATCATTGAGAAGTTAAAGGAACTGAAGAAGCTAGTCGAAGACCAATACATGTGAATCTCAAGGATGAGTCTCTTATTGCAGATGCTGATCCAGCAGTGGTCATATTGAACCAAGGTCGCTTAGTTTCTCGGACTGTATGCTTTATCTTTTGATATTGCTTTACGGTGTATAATCACATCCTATCCTGAAAGAATCATGTCCATAAAGGTTCACCGCATTAGATGCTGATAGGTTCAACATTTTGTTCTACGATTTTGTCATATGCAGTGTTTGCGGATTTGTATCCTCTGTATCTGTACATACCACTGTGTAACTTGCAAGCTAGGGGGTGTAAAAATTTTTGGAATTGTTCCCGCTCCACTCTCACCCAAGGAACTTGATTGTTTGCTTCTCGATCTGTAGATGCTGCTGCCCTCGAAGCAATGGAGGCTCTTCTTCGATTAACTTTCTGGGGGATTCGAAGTGGGCTAAGATGAAGCAATATGCAGTCAACATAATGGGGTTCTGAGATGCACAGAAAACGTGCTTTTCGATTTTGCAGGTGATTTTTTTTATTTTATTTAAATGAATTGGAACAGACGGAACTCTCGGTAAGGACCATTGTTCAGCAGCTTCATTAGCTTGTCATATACCGGAAGCGTATCTATTGTCCTGCGGCATCACGGTCGGCCTTGTGGTCGTGATTCGGGAGAGTTCATCATAGTAGCTGCTCTTTCATCTAAACTTCATCTTCCTAATCTCTCGCGTTCCATGTACTGAAAGAGAATTATGCAGGAATTAGTTTCTTTCCGAACCCTTCATGGCAAAATATATATGATGAAGTAATGATTCGTTCACGTTGTCAATGTTACTCAATTTTGTTTCCGAGGTTTCCGAGAAAACTTAACGGATATGGAAAATCCTTCTTTTCGATGCGTGAAAATCTCAAAAATTTATTTGTAGAAAATTCTTCTACTCTAAACAGAAGACTTCGGTAATGATTTATGTAAAATATATGCCTACTTTGGGTTTCAACGAGGAAAAGGTACCTTACTCCTTGTCGCACATACTGTGCACTCAATTTTCTAGTATGAGGACTGAGCAAAATTAATTTTAGAAAAAGTTCTAAATAAGAGTTTGAAGTGCTATTGTTTTCTCAAATAAGAGCTTAAATGAATTTGATTTCAAGTAAGGAATCGAAGTGTCCTCATTTTCTTAAATAAGAGTTCAAATGATTATATCAACCTAAAAAAAGGGCCTAACTTTATTGCGGGAAGAGCATTTTTGTCTTTTACCTTTAAATAAAATTCACCTCATATGTTATTTGTTTTTCTTTTTCTTTATTTTTCCTTTTTTCCTCCTCTCTAATGGCCTTGGCGAAGGTTGCTGAACTTAGGCAGGGCCCACCTTTGCCGATGTCGGGCAAGGGTTGTCCTCCCCCTTACCTTGCCTAGGGCGGCCCTCGCCAAGGCATAGCACTGGCCGATGGAAAGAAGAGGAAAAAATAAAAAAAATAAAAAAAATAAAAAAGTACAGGAAAAATATATATAATTAGAATTTTTTTCACTAAAATACTCCTTCGATGATCGAGATAATCATCAACCGGCCAAAAGCCCTTATTTGAGATGATTTGACCACTTTAAGCCTTTATTTAAGCTTTTATTTGAAATTGATATGGGGAATTTAGGTCATTGTTTGAAACATATCTACTTTGGATCTTTATTTAAGAAATTGAGACCCTTCATGCCCTCACTAGAAAATTTCCCTTAATTCTGTCATGCCTTGGTAAAATATATCGATATCCTTCTCCGTGTTGGTATTTTTCATTTAATTTGCTAAGGGTCAAAAAGATTGTTAGAAAGAAAAAAAAATTCCAAACCATAATGTTGTAGTGAGAGTAGACAATTAGGAACAGTACGCAGCGCACGAATTTGCTAAAACAGCAAATAGGCAACGCTATAAATATTGCATAGCCCTAGGAAAAGAAGCATATCAATATTCCTTAACTTCAACTTTTCTGCAGTCATTGAATGAATTGCAAACTAATAATAACTTACTTACCTGCCTTGAAAAGGGCAGTGTTCTCTTTCTGAACAAAATTCACAAGCAGCAATTTTCCGTCCCTCATTCTGTTGAAGCATAATAAAGTGTTGAGCCATATGATATACTTCACACATATCTAGAAGACATCTTAAATTAAATAGACAATCAACTCCCATCTCACATAATTGGATAAAATCTTCAACCCCGTGCCATACTTCCAATGAAATTTTGTGGCTGCTTTTGTTCTTCTCTCTCTCTCTCTCTTGTTTAGGGAACGAAAATCCAAGGCTCTGAACTTAAAAGTATATCACTTGCCTTCGTCTGTCAATAAACATTGAAACGACACCATTCATTTTTAATGGAGATAGCCTGCACAATCATCATCATCATCATCAAACATTCCGACCAAGGGAGAAAATCATAATGAAATTGTAAGATATGCTAAATTGAGAATAAGTACACTATCAGTGCCAAAAGTTGTGTACGATGTTCATTTTGGTGCCAAAAGTTTATTTTAGATTACTTAAGTACCAAAAAGTTTGGAAAATAATCATTTTGGTGCCAATGCCGATCTGATTGATCGAAAATCCGACGTGATACTTTTTTATTAATTTTTGAAGCTGATGTGACTCGTCGAAAAGTACAGTCAGCATTTAAATAACAAAATTACGCCGTTTGATATCTCTCCCCCAATTCAAAACCCTAAATCCCCAAATTAAGAGAGAAAAGGCATGGCATGGGCTTCCCATCGTCTTTTTCCTTGAAGAACAACACTAGCACTAGCCAGTAGCGCACCAGCACTAGCACCAGCACAACTCCGCCTCCAGTTCGTCCAACATTGTTGACAAGTCCAAACTCTTGTCCTCCTCCTCCTCTCCTCCTCCTTCCCCATTAAGAAAGCCCATTTCAGCCCTCCCTAAGCAGAGCCCAATCCACCATCTCCATCTGCGTCCTTCTTGTTTCCCTACCCTCCTCATCTTCACTCTCTCCACCTTCGACCCCCCTTCTTCCTCCTCCTCCTCCACCCTCGCCTCATATTCTTCCCGTCGCTCGAGCAACAACCTCAGTCTCTCCTTGCTCGCCTAGTCAAGAAACTACGACGGAGGCCGAGTGACGGTGGCCGAGGGACGATGGCTGAGCGACAGCGGCCGAGCGATGGTGGCCGAGCGAGCTAGGTCTGCGTTGGGCGAAGATCAGACAAAAAAAAACCCTAATTTCAATCCCCAAATAAAATAAAATAAAAATCCCCATATGAGTTGTGCGACATCATTTTTTAGGCCATCCACTTTTTTTTTTTTTTTTTGGTCGATCCTACTCGATTCCTATTCTAATGCTTACCCTAAGACTTTTGCCTTGCCAGGATTCCTTACAGGGCTTGAAAGTCGAAATTCACTCCTGAAACTATATCGTTTCTACCCCAACCCCTGAGAAGGTGGGGATTCGAACCCCCCACCTCCCCCTTACATGTTGGAAGAGTGGCCATTGGGGCAAATTCCAGTGGTTTAGGCCATTCACTTAGGACTGCAAAACAACGTCGTTTTCTTAAGAATGACGGAAAACGACGTTATTTAAAAACCATGTCGATTTTTTTTTTTTTTAAATATAAAAGCAACGTAATCATTTTAACCGAAATCTCTCGCCGATGGCACCAAAGTAATCGGTTTTCCTCCGATTTGGCACTTATCCAAAATAAACTTTTTGCATCAAAGTGAGCTCCGTACACAACTTTTGACACTATTGTACATACCCTGCTAAATTATCACAACACAACAGTAATAGATTTATGATACTACACCAACTTAATTCAGATAACAGCAAAGCTTCCATGCTCTATATAGACTCATATGAACTTGTCTAATTACTACATGCGGATAGAGGACTTCTCCTTCTTCCTTTCGAAAGAAATCTTCCACGTGAGTGAAAATACACGCTAGGAAGAATATTGTAGACTCATCTTGTGAAGTGGTCGCTATTCATGTGATTTTGCAAGCGAGGTAAAGCAAGTAGACACGGTTCATTAAGCAAGTATGCACAGATTATATGATAAGTCAACATGTATTCAACATGAACTGGTCACTATTCACATGAAGAAGGCACATGTAAAAATGAACCAAAGCTCATACGAGAACACACATGTTAAGCGGCAGCAATCTCCCTGTCAACTTAATCAACAGGAGCAGGAATAAGAGCAAAAGATGATCCATAAATTTAGAGATTGTAAGACAAGAACCAAAACTATAAAAGGAATCGACTGAGTTTCATCCCACCATTTTGCTTAACTTGAATATGGGCTCTCATTTCAGATGCACATGAAGATTTTGCCTCCAGATAAGCTGGTACGTCTACTTAACAATGTAAAAAATACACAAATCCCTCTACGTTGATTACTCATCCCTGTCATAATTCAGCTGAAAGTTGGGTCAGTAATAGAGTGGAGCAATCAAACAAGAAGGGCTGGTTTCGATTGGAGAAAGACTCGGCATACAGAGATATTAGCAAGTTCGTTCAGTATCCATGACAGGTTGAACATCTTGACAATTTATATTTTCATGAGCAAGAATCTGCTAGGTGAATCGAATGTTTCTCAACTAGAATTTTGATGAGGGGATCCTCCACATCACTGCCAACCTGGGTCTTGTCTCGGCAAACTGAAACCTTTTCATCACCTGTGACGACGATGACCTCCTCTTCCCGAGTTAAAAGCTCATTGGCCACTACCACATGCATTTTGTACTTACTAAGAGCCATATCTGCCTTCTTCAGCAGGATGTTCTTATCAGTCTCTAGCTGTCATTTAGAAATTAAAAAAAAATTGTATCAGGGATTCATATCAAGTCTCAATCCAAGATACGCTGGGTGATACCTTCAGCAAATTTTAAACAGGAGAACAAAGTAATGTCCAACTAAGAGTTCACATTGCTGCCAGGGAAAATTTGCAGCTAGCTCAGGTGAGCAGCTGCCGAGTTGCCACTCATTAACGACTCTACTTATTAATATAACAAGGAAAGGGAGCTTGTGTAATTACTCTAACATGCATTTGTTGAACTACTTTCTATATTTCTAGGACCTTCATCATCTATTCAATACTCTTGCTGGTGACAAGTTACATTTTAGTTGCAAATGCTACTATGGTAGAAGCTTATGCTGCACGCAATTATATTTCCCTGAATCAGTAAATATTTCAGATAATGGGATAGCTAAAATATTTGAATCCCAAGGAAGGTAAATCAGTCAGTATGTCTAACTTTGTGTTCTTTTTTTTTTTTTTTTTTTTAAACTTCAACTGGACCACGAGTAAACCTTACAAGATCGATATTTTTACAGGGCATGTGGCAAGGAAATGGTTTTCATTGTGGACAAACACAGCATTGTTTTCACTTTGACTGCACTTTTTTAGATAAATATCTTCATTAAACTGGAAGGACAATAATGCTTAATGCTGTTTTTCTTAATATCAATAACAATCATCCATAAAATCTAAGAGTATTCTCCATGGACAGGGTTTTTGGTAAATGGATGAGAATCCTCCATGGATAGGGTTTTCTGGTCGCTAGAGTTGGACGATTTGTCCCTTCTGACATACATGCTATTGAATTTATTATGATGCTTTTTGGACAGCAAACTTCAATAACTTCTAATGAAACTTATGGTTGCACCAGAATGAATAGATTGCAAATAGCTGACCTTAAATGCAATGCAATAGGCAAATGGAGCCCACTCTTTTCTCAAGACACCTAGCATTTTTGGAACTTGAACCAGACTCATTTCAAGCGAACCCGATCCTGACTGTATCTTGTGTTCTGCCTGTACAAACATGCAACTTCCAAGTTAAAGAGAAATCACATTTTTTAGCTATTTATAGAGTTAAATGAACAGAGACTACAGCTGGTGAGCAAATGTGATTTAAGCCAGCCAAAGTGACAGAGGAATCCAATTTAATGGCTTAAAACTAGCCAACCTAATCTTAGAACATTGCGATGATGACTAAAAGTCTACTTCTTAGTAACTAATGCTGATGGGCAGTGTAAGAAGAACCCGTTCTTCTGACTTAACCTACCAGAAGAGAGAATAGTCTAGGTATTCCTACTCACTTCAGGAAGCATTCAGGGACACAAAGATTTTGCAAAGATAACCCTCGACAGCTTTCACTCCTCAGAGGTTGGTATTCAAACATGAAAGTAGCCAAATGACGAGGAATGACTACTTAATTCACTTGAAATGATAAAATAGCGACATCATCTTCTAAAAATATCCCCGGGGGGGGTGGGACCAACGTAGCTTCCCAATTTAAGCAACAGCACTTCACAATGAAGGCATCCATGTACTTGACATTAACACATGGAGGCGGGAAAAGCTCTAGTGCAGAATGAATTGAAAGAGTTTCAGCAAAGTCCTAAACAATTACCATGCTTTTCCAAGGTACATAAAAATCAGACGGTGCAGCTGCAAGATAAAACATTACACGTGGCCCAAGAACCCTAAGTGATGTTGCAACCATCTGTAACATCTGCACAGACCAAATCGTTGTTATGTGTGCTCGAACAACCAGATCAAAGAGGAATAAATTTTCATAGTGGAATAATGACCACAACAATGAGTAAGCAACAAATGTTCCGAAACTTCACTGTAAAGAGAAAGGTTCTTTAAAGGATACAACAAGACTGGGGAAATGAATCAAGTTGAAGGAATTTTACATTAGAAACAGAGAGATGCCTTTATGCAAAACTTCTCATGTCTATCATAATTTTATAATGCAGGGGGTCCGTGTTATATCTTTGCCACCTAAAATCTAGCATCTAACATTAATGAGATGCTCTAAATGAGAGTGAACAACCATTCTAGTTCGTTTCATATTGAGAAAACATATTTGATTTTTAGAATTAATCACCTACCTAATATATCACTTCTTGCCATGTTAATCTTTTCATATTATTCTTGGTTATTCCAAGCAGACAAGGGAAGAAGAAAGGAGGAGGGGGCTGGGGGCCTATGAAGCATCAAATAATTCATAAGCTAATCATTAAATTCACAACACGAGCAAAGAAAGTGCATCGATCTATTAGTTTACATTTGTTTAAGGAACTTGTTGGTTAAGCCAACTATATAAAGTACACACATGTCTTCGACCTATTGAAAATAGGTAAAGCGCAGCAATTACATGCATCACAAGACATTCGAACGTGCAAACATTATCTTTACATCCTAAAACCACATTAAGTGTAGCTAATTGAATGTTCTAAAGACACTCATAACAATTTTCAAAAAGAAGGTGCTATTATAAACATTAAAAAATGTTCATAAGCTATGTAATAGAATCACCAATCAAGAGATCAAAGTGCATTCAAAATTTATAAAAAAAATAAAAAGAAACAAGAAGAAAAATCAATGGGAGCAGTCTGTAGGTTCAACAAATCCTGCCTCTGACATAGTGCACCGCATAAAGTCCTTAAAACGGCATTGTGCATGATTAACTGAGAATAAAAAGTCCAAGAGACCTTTCTTGATGTTGCTCACGTAATTTCCATCTCAGTAAGAACATAAAAATTAGTGATACAAACCTGAAGATATTCAAAAATGGTTGTGAAGGGAAGTTTCAGCAATAGTCCTTTTTCAATTACCTAAAATTGGATACGACCACATAACGAATCAATCTCAAAATAAACAAACTGTTCACCATTACATGACAAGCTAGTGAAGTCAAAACATCATAGGATAATTATAAATGGGAAGAATATTTAGAAACTCAATTTAAGAAGCATGTATGAGTGTTCCATACATTGTGATGATCACTGATAGCCATCTTCACAGCTTCAGAATGTGGCTCCCTCACTATAATTTAAGAGAAAATGATTCAATAGATCATATGATCGGATGACCATAATTTTTGTAGTGAAGATTAAATAGATCATATTTTTATGGGATGAGCATAATTTGAGAAAATATGGAACTGTCTGCATGGAGAAGACAAGAAAATGCATCAACCTTCTGCAGATATAGCAAGATCGAAGTCAAGAGGAAAAATATGTCGCGGGTTTATTCTCTAAGGGCTAAATACCCTCTAATTGTTTGTTTGACCACTGCTATCACAATAAGGTTCTTCAACAGAAATATCAATCTATATAAATAAGCACCATGGGAAGTCTATTTTTTTTTTCCCTCACTTTTATCATTTGAATGAAGTAGCACAAACCTTTAATGTGGGACTTGTCTATGAACTCGAAACATTCAAGGAAGGGATCATCTGGCAAAGATCTATAGAAGGGCTGGCAGCTTCCCTGGTTCAAAAGTGGAGAGAAAAAGGAAAGAAAATTGACATTTCATCGTATAATACCATTGACTCTTAGATTGACTGTCAGTAATTAAAAATCACATGGTTAACTATTACCTGCGATACAGAAAGATAACCGCATAACCTGCCTTCAAAAAGTACCTGCAACATATCAACAGTTGGACTTCTTTGAAGAAAGCTGACTTCGAACTGTTAAATTAATGTCTCGAATTTGAATTCGGATAACGATTTGCTAAACCGAATTTATTGATAAAGATTTCCCAAGTAACAGAAAAGTTTTGTTGGACTCTTCAAGATTTATAAAAGAGGAAATAAAAATAAAATAAAGATTTCCTCTTTGGGTACACGAATATAAAAGGGAAAAGAAACCCTACGTAAAAGAGTTGTTGTTGAAAACCTAAGAAGAGCCGCTGCTGCACAACGTCAAGAGAAGCCACCCACGCGATCAAGAAAATGAGTTCTTTTTTTCGGCGTTTCATTTTGAGCTTGAACGTGCAAGAATTTTGTGTCATGAATTTATACCTAAGAGCTTTGTTTATTTATAAACACTTAAGGTTTTGAATTAAATCTAGCTGTGAAAAACACTTGAGCGATTGAGCGATTGTAAATTTTGATTCGTTGATTTTAGTGAATTATTTGCTGCTGTCTCTCTCTCCGTACTTTGATTCTTTGATTTTAGTGAATTATTTGCTGCTGTCTCTTTCTCCGTGGATGTAGGTACTGATATCAGAGCGAATTACATAAATTTCCGATATGCTTATTTTTCTCGTTTATTTTTTTGATGATTTCGCGTTGACATATATTATAAGATCCCGTCGTTTTCGCGTATTATATTCCAACACGAACAATGGGCAATGACCACTCAATTACGGGTGAAGCTGTCATACTCAGTGGAAGCTGCTCCTCGATGGCCTAAGCTGAAGTTATCAAAAAAGCGCACGCAGCGTTGCTCTAGAGGGACAATCGTCCCACCCGAGGTCACACAAACAACTCGGTTAGCTATTCCGTCTCCTGCATTAAGGGGAGAAAAAACAGCTCAACAAAAGCAAGTGAAGTATCAAAGGGCAGAAGCATAAAGTCCAAAAAAAAAAAAAAAAAAAAAAAGCAGCTCACCGGTTGGTTTCGAATTCTTGTCAAGAAACTCCTTCAACTTGTCTCTGATTTCAAGACTATTTTTCAGCGGAGGAGCCGAGTCGAAAAATGACTGTATGTCTGCACCAGACGTGTGCTCCTCCGCTGCTTCCGGACCAATCTGTGAACCCATCGCGAATTCCTGCAGGGCCCAGATCACCAGACGACATCATATTCCAGAAAATGCACAGAACGCAAAAGGCATTCCTTGAATCGATAACAGCTAAAAAACAAGAAAACCCAAATAAAATCCTCAAAAGACACGTTAATCCAGCGAAGAGGTTTGCGACCCCAGGCGTATCTACCCATTCCCCAACTACAATCCAGCAAAAACCTTGCCGATCACTCCGGATTCGACATCAAAAGACGATCTTTCCAGCAGAAAGCCAACCGCCCGAACAAAAAAGAACTCCTCAGGAAAATAGAGAAGAGAAAACCGAGCAAGAATTTCGTAATCCACCCTCAATTCTCCGGAATATCGAAACCCCACACGCTTCCTAATCGGATCGAAGTACCTTGGAGCAGCGAGTACAGCGATCGAGTTTCCAAACTACGCACGCGCAGATAGAGAGAGAGAGGGGGGGAGGATAAATACGAAATTGGGTGGACTGAAGTTAGGTAAGAATCGAAAGAAAGGTAGGTGAGTGCTCAAAAAAGATAAGGATAAGGATAAGAATAAGGGGAGGGGGCCAAAAAAGATAAGGATAAGAATAAGGGGAGCGGAGAGGAGGATAGTACGAAATTGGATGGACTGATAATCACGTTTTTTATATGACTTTTATGATAAATTTGCGTTGAGTGAGGCAAATCCCTTTATCCGATCGTGCAATCTCTATTCCGAGGAAATATTTTGGAGGTCCTAAATCCTTAATTCGAAATGTGAAGTGTAAGTACCTCTTGAAACGTTGAATGGTAGATTCATTGTTTTCCATAATGAGGATATCACCTTGACTCCACGTGAAGAGGGTATAATCATGTTTGGATTATCGGAATCATGCAGCTGTAAGTGCAGCAGTGAACTTAGCATATCACTGGCGAGAAGCCTGCTTGAGTCCATACAAGAATTTACGATGACGATATATTCGATTCTCCCCCTCTCTGCGTAAACCTGGTGGAAGATCCATGTAAATCTCTTATTCGAGACCTCCATGAAGGAAAGCATTATGAACATCTATCGGGTGAAGAGGCCAATCACGCAAAGCGGCAATATAAAGAAAGGAACGAATAGTGACTTTCTGTATAATCGAACCCTTCTAGCTGCGTAAACCCTTTGGCCACTAGTCTTGCTTTATATCGTTCGATGGATCACTTTGCCTTGTACTTGATCTTATATACCCACTGGCAACCGATAGGTCATCGGTGAGGAGGCGAGGTAACAATATCCCAAGTCTCATTTTCTACCAGGGCTTGTAATTTATCCTTCATCGCTTGTTGCCAATGAGGGTCTTTGATAGTTTCCTCATATGTGGATTGTTCCTGTCCCTAAGAGATTCTACTAATACAACACATATGTTAGGGAAAGACGAGAAAAACTAACATAAGATGAGATAGGATGACGTGTACCAGATAACTCTAAAGTGGGACAAAGATAATCTATTGTCCATGTGGGCGGGCGTGTACTATGCCCTAATCGTCGAGGTTGATCCGGTGCACTTACAAGTAGCAGAGCAGAGTTTTTATCTAGATTTGTTGGTGAAGCAGAAGCCTACGATATCACTGCTTGTGGCTCCCCGGGTGTGGCATTATCTGCATAGGATTGCGGATTACTTCCAGGTGTAGAATATGAGACATGAGGAAATAGGACTTGCTGTGAAGGCGACAAATCTTCTTTATTTAATTGACGATGATGTGCGACTGATCCTGAATCTTGATCTAAAAGAAGTTCTTCTTGGAAGGGAAAAATGTCCTCATGAAAGATAACATCTCTGCTAACGATGAAGCGACCAGTAGATAGATCATAGATTGAGTATCCCTTTTGAGAAATAGGATATCCCATAAACACACCTTTAATAGCGCGGGGACCTAATTTGTCCCGAGGGCCCACTATTGAGACATAACACAAGCATCCAAAGACACGAAGATGACTAATATCCGACTGTTTCCAAAAAAGTAATTCAAATGGAGTCTTCTCATTTAGGATTCAGGATGCAATCCGATTGATCAAATAGGCTGCCGTGATCACACAGATACCCCAAAATGTTTTCGGAATTGAGGCTTGATACTTAAGAGCACGGGTAACTTCTAACAGATGACGATGTTTTCGTTCAACCACCCCATTTTGTTGAGGTGAATAGGTGCAGGAACTCTCATGAATGATGCCGCTTGATTTAAACAGAGAAGAACACTCATGATTAAAGAATTCACGAGCATTATCAGTACGAATCCGTTTTACGGATTTGTGAAACTGATTTTTAATTATTGCAAGGAAATTTCTAACATGAGAAAATACTTGTGTCTTAGATTGCATCAAGAAAAGCCAAGTAGCTCGTGTATAATCATCTACAATTGTAAGGAAAAAACGAGATCCATCCGATGTGGTGTATGATATGGTCCCCAAATGTCCATGTGTAGAAGAGAGAAAACCGTTTTGCTTCGTGAGGTATTTTGCGAAAAAAAAAAAAAGGCAATCAAGATTGTTTAGCTATTAGACAAATATGACATTTTGAATGACCAAAATGAGGCACTATGGCCTAGACGTTGATGCAACATAATATTTTTATTAGAATTGGCGTTACATAAGATGCCCTTATTTGAAGGAAACAGAACATTGAGATTTTTGGGAAGTGTGGCCCAAAAAGAGAGTCCCTTAATTTTACCCCAGCCCATCGGTTTCAAAGTCGAAATGAAGCGAGATATTAGAATCAAAGATGACTCTAAAGAAATTGTCCTCACAAATTTTTGAGATAGAGATGAGGTTGAATCGAAATTCAGGAATGAACAGGATATTTTTCAAGGTAATGGATGGACTGAGATTAACTGTTCCAATTTTGGTGACCGAGGCATCATTCCCATTTGGAAGATGGATGGAAGTAATATGAGAGGATTCTTTAACATCGGAAATAAAACGTTTATCGCAAACAATGTGATCACTAGTACCTGAGTGAATAATCCATGCTTTAGTTGAAATGGAGCTTAAGCAATCAGAAGTACCTGTATAAGTTGCTGCTTTATCCTGTGATCTCAATTGGCTTAAAGCTCTCATGATTTGCTGGAATTGATCATTACTAACGAACTGGTGAGCTTTAGCATTTGCCGCGATGAAAATTTCCTTTTCCTTCCTTTCCTTATCCGCTGGCTTCCCATGCAATTTTGAACAATTATCCCGTGTATGATTGGGACGCTTACAATAATCACAGAATTTGCCTTTTCCTTTGTTGGAATTTCCGCCTAGGCATTTATTTGAGAAATTTGCTGGATTATGGCCGTTAGATCCTCTCCATGCCAATGCAAACGTGGCCTGTTGTGAGCCATCAGATCTGGGCGCCGCCAAGATGTATCTTGGACCGTCAGATCGTCTGAGCCAACTGTAGCCGTCGAATCTAGAGATGAGATCTCTGTCATTCACTGGAAAAGGAGCCCGCAAGAGGCCCGGACCATCCGATCGGCCAATTAAATCGTGGTCGCTCATTCTAGATGAATAAAAAACTTTGTCTTCTCCATTTGTTAACCCTAGGGCTAGGACCGCAGCTCCCGATCCGCCATGGCTCCCATGGCCAAACTTCGCTACGGCCAGCTTCTACTCCGGCGTCGCCTTGGTCATAAGGATAACGCGATCTTCGACTTTTAGGTACTCTGAGGAAGCCCGGTGCTGCGACTCTTCCTGGACCGCGAGCTGGTAAATTCGGTCGAGCGAGGGTACGGGTTCCATGGCGAGGATTTGGCTGCGAAAAATGTAAGTAACTTTCATTTAGTATGAGTAGAAACCGAGTTACCTTCCCCCTCTCCCTTATCGCTGGTATTGTGCTAGGGTTGCTTCGGGTCCCTCCAATTTTTCTTCGGCCATCTCCAATTCGTTCCACAGTGCCAATAACTTGTTAAAAATGGTAGAGATCGAGAGATTCCCTTGTCTTAGCTCGGATAGGGCTTGAGTTATGCTGAAAATTTTGGCTCAATCAAGTTTTCCATACATTTCCCATATATTTTTCCATATTCCTTTTGCATCTTCGGTCGGGGTAGTCTAGCGGCAACCTCCGTGGTGAGGTACTTGCCAATCCATGTCCGGACAAGCTGATTACATTTCCTCCAGTGGCACGCAAGTCGTTCGTCGCTCGGAATCGGAACCGTTCCGTCTATAAACCTTTCTTTGTCTTTTGTGATTAGGGCCCGACCAAACTCGCGTGACCAGATGGAATAATTTTCCAGTCCTGACAACTGCTCTGTGATGAGGCAGAGCTCCGTCCGTCCACGTTGGAGGTGTAGAGAGGGTCTCTGGTTTGGGTCGAGCTTCGGTGAAGCTTTGTGAGGGGAAGAAAACCTAGTCCATAGGTCGGGTACGAACTTGCCCCAAATCCCGATGAAGCCGAACGATTTGATTCAAGAAGGGCCATCCCGTCCCACCGAGTTGGGCTGATTATTAAGCTGCGGGTCTTCTCGCCTCGGCCCGTCATTGGCTCTCTCGGGAAGCGAGGTGGAACTTTGGGCAGGATTCATCGACTCGTCGGCTTTGTAATAGGTTGAACCTGGATGGGAACCCATTAAACATATGGGCCCGAAAGAAATTGCCCCGTATTGGGATGAACAGAACCCTGTCGCTCCTCAAGAGTTGGCACTTGATTTCGTTCTTGTGTTTGGTTTTCCGTCACCCGATCTGTCTATTCATCCAAATGTGAGTCGCCTGAACCTTGGATGTTAGAAGAAATTTCTGTATCTTGGGAAGTCCCAGATTTCGATGCTTGGTTTCTCGGCATTTTTGTTTCCTTGCTGTTTTAGTACAGAAAAAAAATTGCAGGCTTAACGTGGAGAAGAAAGGAAACAGGGGAGCAGAAAAGGAAGCTAGATGCAGCTTCGAGGGCTAGAAGAAGCAGAGAAAGAATGAGCAAAAAAATGATAGAGAAAGATGAAAAGAAGGAGCGGAAGCTAGAAGACAGGCTCTGATACCATGTCAGAATATTAGATAGAAACAAATCGAGAATCAAGAATTGTGAAAAGTGTTTTTCTTTGTTTGCAATTCAATTGTAAAGTTTACAGCCCTATTAGTAACGTACAAACTTGATCTAATTAGAGAAAATAAATATACAAAAGTTGGAAAAAATAATTTCCCAAATATACAAAATTCTAATTTTCCCTAAATATACAAAGTAGATCAATAAGAATCAATTATGGTCAATTATAGGCAACAGTATCTTCAACATAGGATAGTCGATGTTCCGCATCAGTTGATTTTGTCTCGAACTCATCGCCGATCGATGTTGAAAGCAAAAGAAAAGCACCAAACACGGGCCCGCGCGTTAATTGTTGCGTTTTTTTTTTTTTTTTTTTGGGGTCAAATGTTTGGTTTCTCATTTATCATTTTATTCTGGTACTTGAATCAAAACAACTTCGATGTAAATGAAATTATAGATTTTCCTAGGAATGGGATACATAAGAAGTAAGATGATGGTTCTAGTTGAGGCCGTTAGTAGTTATTTTTATTTAAATTCGGGAAAATTTCAATTAAAGATCAAGAGGGTTAAAAAGTGAATTTTTATTTTAAATAAAATCTTGAAGTGTTACCAAATACACCCTTAATCTTATTTAAGGGTGTGGCATGCGATGAGGAAGGCCATGCTGCTTCTCCGGAATTTCCGTGAATGTTCTGTGTTGGTTGAAAATTAAAAACCAAACTTTTTTAATTCAGAAACATAGGACTCGGGAATGCAGGTCTCAACATCAACTACCGTAACACCATCTTCAACTACCCACCAAATCACCACCACCTCCATCCACCGATCGGCCTCTCGATGACAACGGCGACGACAACGGAGCCTCAATATGGCCCGATGTACACTAAATGCTAAGAGCTACTGCGGAAGGAAGCTCTAGGCGTTTCAAGACGTTGCTAGATATTCAGCGATATGTATGCCTACCAGTGACATTCGTCCACAAAACCGAGCCATTCTCATCTACACGTTTTGTCAATCTGTATGTCCCTATCATATATTGTCAAATTTCAGGTGCTTAAAAATGAAAGAAAAGTCAAAGTGCGTGGACCGTAAAGTTTGAGCAAAGTAAAAAGTAAAAAGTAAATGTCACTGAATCAGACCCTTAACTGTTTCTGACTCTACTTGGTGGATTCCCCTGGGTTTTTCTCTGCAGGTAGATGAAGATGTGCAAAGACATGAAGAGCTTCTTGAAGTGATAAGAACTGCTCCATCAGAGATAAATGAGGTTGTTGCGAGACGCCGGAAAGATTTTACTAAAGAATTTTTTGAACATGTTCACAATGTAGCTGAATCCTACTATGACAGCCCATATGAGCAAAATGGTGAGACTTAATACTTTTTATTTAACCTGCTCGTGATTGATTAATGTGGTGGATTATAATCTCCATTGCTTAATGTATCCAATATGAAGAAATGGCAGTCAGTTTCAGCTAACTGTCAACAATGCACTCCTAAATTTATGCATGCCAAGTTGTTTTATGTGTTTTTGTGATGCACCTGCTGATGGCAAATCTAGTAATTGGTGTACACCGTGCTATGTAAACAAAGTACCTTCATGGTGACTGAATCATATGGAAATCTCACGATTTTAAGCCCTGAAGCGGACCTGTGTTCCACTTTGAGCATTGACAAAGATCTCTTTTGCTTTCTGTATGATAGCTGTTGCGAAGCTTGGGATCATGTGTTTGGCTGCGGTACAAGCTTACGATACTGCAACTGAAAGCATTGAAGCACTCAATACAGCAGAGTTGAAGTTTCAAGATATTATCAACTCTCCCTCTTTAGATGCTGCTTGTAAAAAAATAGACAATCTAGCAGCAAAAAATGAACTCGATTCAGCATTGGTGTTGATGTTTACCAAAGCATGGTCAGCAGCCAAGGAATCGAACATGATGAAGGATGAGGTACAACAGTTCTTAATCTAACTTTTTACCTACTGTCACTTAATTGAGAATGCGCTTGTGTATCAAAAGTGGCATCTAGGAGGAAGGGATGAGGAAAAGAAACTTGATTATGGGAACTAGGGAAACCGGAGGATCTATTCCATGATGAATTCAGTTATTGTAGTTCTTTCATCTATTTTACTAAAACCTTATGTTAATTTATAATACTAAATTCGACTGTCAATATCAATATAGCAGTTTTTTAGTGAACACTTCACGGTCCTCGACTAATGGCAGTTGATATAGTTGTGCATAATGCTCTTTCACCATACATTTTGATAGGTTGATGCATTCCACTTCTTTTCGGGTAAAAACCAGGGAAAGTTTCTCTTTCATTTTTCCCGCTTTATTTCACTGATTTTAAACACGCAAATGGGTGTCCCACAGTTGAATTTACTTTTCCATAACTTGTTATGGATTAAAGCTGCAGTCCCTCAACTTCAAGTCTATGAAATGCTGCCTCCAAATCCTGTCTCATCCAACAGTTTGGGACGAGTTCTGGGGAATTTTTGAAAATGCTTGTTTAGTTGGTCATGGTTTCTTCTTTATTCCAGGTCAAGGATATACTGTATCATTTGTACGTGACCGCAAGAGGCAACCTTCAAAGGTCGATGCCAAAAGAGATAAGGATATTGAAGTACCTTCTCACCATTGAGGATCCCGGGCAGAAAGCTTCTGCCTTGAAAGACGCATTTACCCCGGGAGAAGAACTTGAAGGGAATGATATAGACAGCCTCTACACGTACGTACAGGAAGTATTCCTTGTCTATTGGTCAAGCCATGAACTGCATGTTGGTCAAATTTATTGCATGGGCATTGTGAGTTTAAATGGGAAATGAGATTAAGCGAGAGTAAAACCAATGGAAATGTCTAGGAAAAGGAGAGGAAACTATAAAAAGAAATCATTGAGGGATGGACCATTGTAAACTCGAGTGCCATTTTGCTGTGGCATATTCCAACTAATTGAAGAACTGCCCCTGATTCTTTTACTGTAAAAACTGAAGGCCAGTTATTTTTCGTTAGATGCGTCATAATTGTTTCATTTCCAATCTGCAGGACTCCAGAGAAGCTTCACACGTGGATAAGGACAGTGATAGATGCATACCATTTCAGTCAGGAAGGTACTCTTATCAAGGAAGCTAGGGATTTGATGAACCCGAAAATCATTGAGAAGTTAAAGGAACTGAAGAAGCTAGTCGAAGACCAATACATGTGAATCTCAAGGATGAGTCTCTTATTGCAGATGCTGATCCAGCAGTGGTCATATTGAACCAAGGTCGCTTAGTTTCTCGGACTGTATGCTTTATCTTTTGATATTGCTTTACGGTGTATAATCACATCCTATCCTGAAAGAATCATGTCCATAAAGGTTCACCGCATTAGATGCTGATAGGTTCAACATTTTGTTCTACGATTTTGTCATATGCAGTGTTTGCGGATTTGTATCCTCTGTATCTGTACATACCACTGTGTAACTTGCAAGCTAGGGGTGTAAAAATGTTTGGAATTGTTCCCGCTCCACTCTCACCCAAGGAACTTGATTGTTTGCTTCTCGATCTGTAGATGCTGCTGCCCTCGAAGCAATGGAGGCTCTTCTCCGATTAACTTTCTGGGGGATTTGAAGTGGGCTGAGATGAAGCAATATGCAGTCAACATGATGGGGTTCTGAGATGCACAGAAAACGTGCTTTTCGATTTTGCAGGTGATTTTTTTTTTTTTTTTATTTAAATGAATTGGAATAGACGGAACTCTCGGTAAGGACCATTGTTCAGCAGCTTCATTAGCTTGTCATATACCGGAAGCGTATCTATTGTCCTGCGGCATCACGGTCGGCCTTGTGGTCGTGATTCGCGAGAGTTCATCATAGTAGCTGCTCTTTCATCTAAACTTCATCTTCATAATCTCTCGCGTTCCATGTACTGAAAGAGAATTATGCAGGAATTAGTTTCTTTCCGAACCCTTCATTGCAAAATATATATGATGAAGTAATGATTTGTTCACATTGTCAATGTTACTCAATTTAGTTTCCGAGGATTCCGAGAAAACTTAACGAATATGGAAAATCCTTTTTTTCGATGCGTGAAAATCTCAAAAATTTATTTGTAGAAAATTCTTCTACTCTAAACAGGAGACTTCGGTAATGATTTATGTAAAATATATGCCTTACTCCTTGTCGCACGTACTGTGCACTCAATTTTCTAGTATGAGGACTGAGCAAAATTAATTTTAGAGAAAGTTCTAAATAAGAGTTTGAAATGCTATTGTTTTCTCAAATAAGAGTTTAAAGTGAATTTGATTTCAAGTAAGGAATCGAAGTGTCATTATTTTCTCAAATAAGATTTCAAATGATCATATCAACCTCAAAAAATGGCCTAACTTTATTGCGCAAAGAGCATTTTTGTCTTTTACCTTTAAAAAAAAATTTCCTCATATGTTATTTCCTTTTCTTTTTCTTTTAAGCCTTTATTGAAGCCTTTATTTGAGATTGATATTGGCAATTTAGGCCATTATTTGAAACATATCTACTTTGGATCCTTATTTAAGAAATTGAGGACCCTTCATGCCCTCACTAGAAAATTTCCTGTAATTCTATCATGCCTTGGTAAAATATATCGATATCCTTCTCTGCGTTAGTATTTTTCACTTAATTTGCTAAGGGTCAAAATGATTGTTAGAAAGTAAAGGAAACCGTTAACTTTTTTTCATTCTTTAACCTGTCCGTGTCTCACCAATACTTCTACAAACTTTTTTACTCTTTTTACAATATGCAAATTAGCAATTTTGTACTACTTTACCTATTTTTACTTACACGATTCGAAATTAGTAACTTTTATATGAAATTAACAACATAAATTAAAATGATTTATCAATTTTTGTCAAATTAAATTACCAACTAATTTCAGGATATCAACTCTTATTTAAATCACTTATCAATATTTAATTGTATTTTTATTATCAGCTTTTCTAGAGTCGTTAATTTTTATTTATCTTGATTAACAACCCCATACATTTCCAACCTAAATTAACTCGCTCTTACAGCTAGAACTTAAATTAACTTCATTCACCAACTCTCTTTCAATATTACGATAAAATATGAGATACCAACTCAAATTTGATTTACTTATGGACATTAATTTGTCAACCTTAAACTTTTATTTTACTTTTCTTATCTACTACTTGGACTTACCCACTTTTTTTTTCTTTCAAAAATTATCGATCTTTATTAAGTTACTTAACTCTGATTAAGTTATCAACTATTGGATAAACAACTCTCACTGAATTACTTTTTACGGAAAAAGAGAGATTTAAATAGGAAGCAGAAACTTCTCAACCTATACATCATAGATGTTAAAATGTGAAAGTTCTCATTTTGGAAATTACTTATAAAAGGTGACAATTCCAGTTTATTAGGGAATAGTATAGTGACCGAGATAATACTAAAGCTTCACATTATCGCTCTTATATCCGCAGCTTATCACACAGACCAACTAACAGACTGGCTAAACAAAAAGAAAAACACATGTTTAGAAAGGATATGCAGCATAAGGCCGAGAACGAAGTATCTCTTTAAGTACCTCTTTCCGAAAAACTACAAATTCTAAGGATTCACAGTCGCCTTATGCTAGCAAAATAGGAGGGATTCCCATCCCAATCTCCCTAAGAAAATATGGTATAGCGAGAAAGAAACGAAATGCAGAGCGGGGAAGGACAGGATTGTATCCGTGACTTTCTATTTCATCAGTAAGTTTTTGCCTCAAGCTATTGTTCATGTCTTAAATGCTGAAGGTATTATGATAGGATTCCACTAGTAAAAGAAATGTTTAATTGCGATAAGATACTACATTTTGTCGGACAAAAGGCAAACTAGATCACCCACATGAGAAGGCTCAGTTTAAGACTGCAGATTTTCCTCACGCACTGGTGCCTACTGGGCAAACTTGTGAATGCAAGTGGGATACACCGAGCCTAAGTTCCTTCTTCGTGGACTAGCCGAGGTTTCCTGAGATTGAGGAGAGATTCGGGAGTTGAACCTGTGACCTTGTCTTGTGAACCAAGTCTTGAGCCACTCGACCAACCACTGAGGTGATGGGATAAGACACTACATGTGAAAGGGTTATGGCCACAAAAATCAGATAAACCATCGACATGGTTTTCCATCTACTAACAAATTGTACCATCATAACTAAGGATCTGTTTAATAAAATGTCTCACCAAGTGAAATCACTAATGGGGAATATGCTCTAAGAATGAGTGCCTTCTATACATAAAATCGAGTACTGATCACATTTATTGACTCCAATACTTATAGGCCATAATATCAAAATATCTTCATTCTTCACCAAGTTTTCTCATTTTACAGAAACAACCATGTAACGCCAAAATTCAGCTGATGTTAAGAGGCAAAAAGGCTTACCTGAAGAAAATGGCAAAGTAGAAACAATCTTGAATAACTACAATAGGATAACTACAGCTACCCTTATTAATTATTCTTTTTCACAAGCAAGTTTTTCCATGAAAAGATAAAAGTAAATAGAAAAAAATTCCAAACCATAATGTTATAGTGGGAGTAAAAAATTAGGAACAGTTGCAGCGCATGAATTTGCTAAAACAGCAAATAGGCAACGCTATAAATATTGCATAGCCCTAGGAAAAGAAGCATATCAATATTCCTTAACTTCAACTTTTCTCCGGTCATTGAATGAATTGCAAACTAATAGTAACTTACTTACCTGCCTTGAAAAGGGCAGTGTTCTCTTTCTGAACAAAATTCACGAGCAGCAATTTCCCGTCCCTCATTCTGTTGAAGCATAATAAAGTGTCGAGCCATATGATATACTTCACATATATCTAGAAGACATCTTAAATTAAATAGACAATCGACTCCCATCTCACATAATTGGATAAAATCTTACCCCATGCCATACTTCCAATGAAATTTTGTGGCTGCTTTTGTTCCCCTCCCTCTCTCTCTCTCTCTCTCTCTCTCTTGTTTAGGGAACGAAAATCCAGGGCTTTGAACTTAAAGTATATCACTTGCCTTCGTCTGCCAATAAACATTGAAACGACACCATTCATTTTTAAAGGAGATAGCCTGCACAATCATCATGATCATCAAACATTCCGACCAAGAAGGAAAATCATAATGAAATTCTAAGATCTGCTAAATTGAGAATAAGTACACTCTCAGTCTAAAAGTTGTGTACGACGGCCATTATGGTCTTAAAAGTTTATTTTAGATTATTTAAGTGCCAAAAAATTTGAAAAATGATCATTTTAGTGCCAACGTTGATCGATTGATCGAAAATCCGACGCGACACTTTTTTATTAATTTTAGCGATGTGGCCATTTGGAAAGCATAATCAGCATTTAAACAACAAAACCACGCCGTTTGGTATCTCTCCCCCAATTCAAAACCCTAAATCCCCAAATTGAGAGAGAGAAGGCATGGCATGGCCTTCCGCCGTCTTCTTCCTTGAAGAACAACACCAGCACCGACCAACAACGATAGCGCACCAACACTAGCACTAGCATAACTCCGCCTCCGGTTCGTACAACATTGTTGACAAGTCCAAGCTCTTGTCCTCCTCCTCCTCTCCTCCTCCTTCTCCTTCCTCCTTCAGAAGGACCCACTTCATCCCCTCCCTGAGCAGAGCCCAATCCGCCATCTCCATCTGTGCCCTTCTTATTTCCCTCGCCCTCTTCGTCGTCACTCTCTCCACCTTCGACCCCCCTTCTTCCTCCTCCTCCACCCTTGCCTCCTATTCTTCCCGTTGCTTCTTGCTTGAGCAACAACCTCAGCCTCTCCTTGCTCGCCTAGTCAAGCAACTACAATTCGAGTGACGGCGGTTGAGTGACGGTGGCCGAGTGAGCTAGGTTTGCGCTGGGCAAAGATTGGACAAAAAGAACCCTAATTTCAATCCCCAAAAAAAAAAAAAAAATCCCCATAGGAGTTGTGCGGCGTCGATTTTTAGGCTATTCACTTAGGACGGCAAAACATCGTTTTCTTAAGAATGATGGAAAACGACATTATTTAAAAACCATCTCGATTTTTATTTTAAATATAAAAGTTCCACGTAATCATTTTAAAGAGAATTCTCGCCGGTGGCACCCCAAGAATCGGTTTTCCTCCTATTTGGCGTTTAAGTGATCCAAAATAAACTTTTAAGACCAAAGCCGAGCCGCCGACACAACTTTTGATACGATATTGTACTTACCCCGCTAAATTGTCACAACACAACAGTAATAGGTTTATGACACTACACCAACTTAATTAAGATAACAGCAAACCTTCCATGCTCTATATAGACTCATATGAACTTGTCTAATTACTACATGCGGATAGAGGACTTCTCCTTCTTCCTTTCGAAAGAAATCTTCCACGTGAGTGAAAATACACGCTAGGAAGAATATTGTAGACTCATCTTGTGAAGTGGTCGCTATTCATGTGATTTTGCAAGCGAGGTAAAGCAAGTAGACACGGTTCATTAAGCAATTATGCACAGATTATATGATAAGTCAACATGTATTCAACATGAACTGGTCACTATTCACATGAAGAAGGCACATGTAAAAATGAACCAAAGCTCATACGAGAACACACATGTTAAGCGGCAGCAATCTCCCTGTCAACTTAATCAACAGGAGCAGGAATAAGAGCAAAAGATGATCCATAAATTTAGAGATTGTAAGACAAGAACCAAAACTATAAAAGGAATCGACTGAGTTTCATCCCACCATTTTGCTTAACTTGAATATGGGCTCTCATTTCAGATGCACATGAAGATTTTGCCTCCAGATAAGCTGGTACGTCTACTTAACAATGTAAAAAATACACAAATCCCTCTACGTTGATTACTCATCCCTGTCATAATTCAGCTGAAAGTTGGGTCAGTAATAGAGTGGAGCAATCAAACAAGAAGGGCTGGTTTCGATTGGAGAAAGACTCGGCATACAGAGATATTAGCAAGTTCGTTCAGTATCCATGACAGGTTGAACATCTTGACAATTTATATTTTCATGAGCAAGAATCTGCTAGGTGAATCGAATGTTTCTCAACTAGAATTTTGATGAGGGGATCCTCCACATCACTGCCAACCTGGGTCTTGTCTCGGCAAACTGAAACCTTTTCATCACCTGTGACGACGATGACCTCCTCTTCCCGAGTTAAAAGCTCATTGGCCACTACCACATGCATTTTGTACTTACTAAGAGCCATATCTGCCTTCTTCAGCAGGATGTTCTTATCAGTCTCTAGCTGTCATTTAGAAATTAAAAAATTGTATCAGGGATTCATATCAAGTCTCAATCCAAGATACGCTGGGTGATACCTTCAGCAAATTTTAAACAGGAGAACAAAGTAATGTCCAACTAAGAGTTCACATTGCTGCCAGGGGAAAATTTGCAGCTAGCTCAGGTGAGCAGCTGCCGAGTTGCCACTCATTAACGACTCTACTTATTAATATAACAAGGAAAGGGAGCTTGTGTAATTACTCTAACATGCATTTGTTGAACTACTTTCTATATTTCTAGGACCTTCATCATCTATTCAATACTCTTGCTGGTGACAAGTTACATTTTAGTTGCAAATGCTACTATGGTAGAAGCTTATGCTGCACGCAATTATATTTCCCTGAATCAGTAAATATTTCAGATAATGGGATAGCTAAAATATTTGAATCCCAAGGAAGGTAAATCAGTCAGTATGTCTAACTTTGTGTTCTTTTTTTTTTTTTTTTTTAAACTTCAACTGGACCACGAGTAAACCTTACAAGATCGATATTTTTACAGGGCATGTGGCAAGGAAATGGTTTTCATTGTGGACAAACACAGCATTGTTTTCACTTTGACTGCACTTTTTTTAGATAAATATCTTCATTAAACTGGAAGGACAATAATGCTTAATGCTGTTTTTCTTAATATCAATAACAATCATCCATAAAATCTAAGAGTATTCTCCATGGACAGGGTTTTTGGTAAATGGATGAGAATCCTCCATGGATAGGGTATATCAATCTATATATATAGCACCATGGGAAGTCTTTTTTTCCCTCACTTTTATCATTTGAATGAAGTAGCACAAACCTTTAATGTGGGACTTGTCTATGAACTCGAAACATTCAAGGAAGGGATCATCTGGCAAAGATCTATAAAAGGGCTGGCAGCTTCCCCTGGTTCAAAAGTGGAGAGAAAGGAAAGAAAATTGACATTTCATCGTATAATACCATTGACTCTTAGATTGACCGTTAGTAATTAAAAAATCACATGGTTAACTATTACCTGCGATACAGAAAGATAACCATAACCTGCCTTCAAAAGTACCTGCAACATATCAACAGTTGGACTTCTTTGAAGAAAGCTGACTTCGAACTGTTAAATTAATGTCTCCGAATTTGAATTCGGATAACGATTTGTTAAACCGAATTTATTGATAAAGATTTCCCAAAGTAACAGAAAAGTTTTGTTGGACACTTCAAGATTTATAAAAGAAGAAATAAAGATAAAATAAAGATTTCCTCTTTGGGTACACGAATATAAAAAGGAAAAGAAACCCTACGTAAAAGAGTTGCTGTGAAACCTAAGAAGAAGAGCCGCTGCTGCACAACGTCAAGTGAAGCCACCCGCGATCAAGAAAATGAGTTCTTGTTTTCGGCGTTTCATTTTTGAGCTTGAACGTGCAATAATTTTGTGTCATGAATTTATACCTAAGAGTAAAGTTG